>JAJGRW010001123.1:0-349091 GCA_025461045.1 Carex parvula
CTTTTGTTAAAATAGTGGAACAAGACTATTCTTCTTGTTCCGAATAGCAAGTAGTACGTTTGGTTGCTCAAGCTATTCGAATAGCAATGCTATTCTAAGAATAGCACTATTCTTGAGTCCGGCTAGTATAACACTAGTGTTATTTCAAATTAAATAACACCACATTTTAAACCATTGGATCTGCTTTATATTCGTGCACAAACTTTAATATTCGTGCACTAGTGTCTTGCACGAATATTAAAGCAGATCCAATGGTTTAAAATGTGGTATTATTTAATTTGAAATAACACTAGTGTTATACTAGCCGGACTCACTATTCTTAGTGCATCCAAACATAACCTTATAGGTTAGCGAAAAAAAAAACGAAAAATTGGCCCGCCCGACGCCGCTGCGGCTTGACGTCTCTTTGTCTCTTTGCCCGCCCGACCAGCGCCTCTCCCCTCAGAAGCTCTCTCTCTCGCCCGCCCTACCTCTCTTTTTCTCTTTCCCGGCCACCCCGACCAGCGCCTCTCCACCCCGACCCCACCCGACCTCTCTTTGTCTCACCCTGCCCTCTCCTCCCCGACCAATGCCTCCACGACCCTCTTCACTGATCTCTAAGGGTCGGTTTAGCTCTCTCCTCCCTCGGCACCTCCAGCAGACCCTTGGTATGACCCTCTTATCTCTTGTTTTCTGATTTATTTTTGAATTTTAGAGGGTTTATGTTGTAACTTATTTGTTGATTGTTATTTTGGTAAAATCAATTTAGTTGCTTTAATTGAAAATTCCAGCTTTGCTTAGACAATTGTAAATTGTAAATTTCATGCCCAGCACAATCCTTTCTCTGCTATTATCTAGTAGGAACTTCATATCAGTAAATAATAGCAGATTCTGTTCCAAAATAGAAAAAGAAAAATGCAACTGCCGAACTGAGAGATATATTGCTGATTTGTCCAGATGTAAATGAGTAATTTCCTTTTTGTGTTTTGGTGTTTCTAATTATGCAAAAGTGAGAACAATATATATATTTGTACATTTGTATGGTTCTGATTCTATAATAATTAAATGATTGGTTCTGGTTAAGAAAGGGGTGTTTTAAAGCTATTTGTTTTAAAGTTATTTGGTTCTGGTTCTGGTTCTCGGTTTGGTATTGATTTGAGAGTGGTATATGGTACTTTAGTCAGGGTACTTGTTTTGGCTTTAGTCAGGGTACTTGTAAATGAGTAATTTCCTTTACGTGTCTGTTCAAATGAATTTTTTATTTGAGTTTTGAATCAGCCTGCACTGGCTGATCTGTACCAGTATGCCATTTAGGGTATTTTTAACATTTGCATGGTACCAGTGGGTACTTGTTTTGGCTTAATTTGAATTTTATGCTGATACCAGTATGATATAGGCTAGAGTAACCTCATAGTGCACTATTTACAATTCCATAGATCAATAAAGACACTGATTTCATGTTTTACTTTACCAGCACTATGCCAATTATGCATAAATGACCTTATATAGTTGTATAATTCAATCTCATGTATCCTTTGACAAAAACATGGTATATTAAAGTTCATGGGGCATTGTTTCATGAGGTTCAAAAATAACCTTCTTCTCATATGCCCTCACAATCATGAATTATGCAACTATGTCCTCATGAAGAGATAATATATTGAGGAGATAAGTAAAAATTCATGATTTGTATAGGGAGATGTAATTAAACATTAATCCCTAGCAAATTATTCCTTTTTACCTTTCTCTCCAATATATTGTCATGGAATCCATATTTTATTTAATTTCATATTAAAAGAAGCATATAGAGATATTGCCAAATGAAAGGATGTAATTAAACATCAACTC
Organism: Carex parvula; assembly: GCA_025461045.1. NCBI lineage: Eukaryota > Viridiplantae > Streptophyta > Magnoliopsida > Poales > Cyperaceae > Carex > Carex parvula. Next base: position 1,828 of record JAJGRW010001123.1, read on the forward strand.
CCAAAGTTATATCTTTTTATACCTCTTATAATATGAAATAGTCACTTTGTTTACATTTTCTTGGGTCTGACCTTACCAATGCCATTACTGGTACTGGCTTTGCGGGGTTAATGTTTCAATTTTTGTGTCGTTCTTGATCTTTAAATTTGTTTGATATGAACATTCAGGTTCTAGGTAGTGGTTTTGAAGTTATTGCAATTGGACGAAAAAAGCTTGTTCGATCTGTGCCAACTGAGCTGAACAGGGACCACAACGAGATTTTAGAATTAGCTCAGGTTGTCTTCTACACTATTGAAGTAACTTGTAATAAATTAATAATGATATTTCAATACATCAATTCTAAATTTGATTTCATACTGTTATGCAGGCACAAGGTACAGTGGATCAGTCGTGGAGAAGATTGTGGTATGGCATTTAAACTCAAAACTTAAATCCCTCATCATAAATTTTTGAAGTCATGCTTGGCAGTCAGCAACCATTTTATTCAAATCTTAAATGAAATCATGTAAACAAATGATGCTTTAATAGGTGTTGGTTATGTCTCAAATCATAAATGATGTTCAGTTTATGCATTAGTTTGTATTGTCTGTGGTAAAAACACAACATGAATTTTATAAATTGTAATTATTTTATTTTTACTCAGGTGTTTGACTTGTTTGATGTTACTGTTTGTATGAATTATCGACTACAATGTATTGTGTCTTAAACTAGCATCAGTATAACCTTATAGGCTAGTCCAGTTACATGTCCTTTGTAATCAAAATACTTGAAGTTACTAGTCCAGTTATAGTAGCACCAACACCAGAAACTATGAAAAGACAATAACAAGAGAGTCCAATATAACTTGCTATGATTCATCAATTGGAATGAGCCAATTAATCGAGTCTAGATTGCTTCAGGTTACAAACTAACTGTATTACGGTTGTTTCAAGTTGCAAATAATCAGGTTGAAGAATCACGAGATTTACGACTTGTGATGATGGAGTTACAGAGACTATTGCTGAACATCTCTTGAAGGTTGAATTATTTCGGATAGTTATTGTTTCTGGCTTTGTAATTGTTTCTGTATTGAATTTTCATTGAAATGTAAAAAGGTTTCTGTATTGAATTTTTATTGAAATGTAAAAATGTTTCTGTATTGAATTCTTGAAGGCTCTGGCTTTGTAATTATTTCTGTATTGAATTTTCATTGAAAATGTAAAAATGTTTATAAAGAATGAAATTAGCATCATTGTTGTTAGCTGTATAATGTTGGGTAAATTTGGGAGTTGTGAAACTTGATTCGGCTTAAGTGGTGCAAATTTAAATAATAAACAAAATTCTAAAAATCTGACAGATGACTTTCTGCGACTGGTTTTAAGTATCAACGACCGATTCTGTGGTCGCAGATATTTTTTTCTGACATCAGAAAAAATAACAGCGACAAAAAAAAAGTGGTCGCAAAAAAAAGCATTAGCGACCGGATGACGTCATTCAGCGACCGGTGACGTCATCAAAAGAGTATCTGCGACAATGCTTACAGCGACCGGGGTTTTAGCGACCGGAATTGACTTTCTGCGACCGGGATTACTATCTGTGACCGGCGCCTTGACTTTCGGCGACCGGAAAACCGGTCGCTGATGCTCCTTTTTGCTGTGGTCGTTGATCCTAAAATTGAATTAGAAACTGCCACATTAGATTAAAAACTCTAATAGTACCAGAGATTTAGATGCTCTAAGTTAACGTTGTTTTACTTTTCTTACAACAAATCATGATGTTTTCAAATTAAATTTTGCCAGGCAACACAAATCATTGGTGCAAAATGGCCTCCTTGACTTTTCTTGATATCCTGTCATGAATAGGACCCTGAAATTACAAAATAATTGACAAAACAAATTTTTGTGTATTTATCCAGAAAAATAGGATTGAAAATCACTCTTACATATATACCTCACTTCCAATAAGTGCAAACTTGGAACTTGTGATTGTCTCGAAAAGAAAAATGTACCTAAAGGCAATAGAAAAGATATGGTACTTCATTTTTAAATCACTAGTATATTGTATAGGAAGTTAATGATCTGTACCAGGTACAACCTATTCTCCAACTTGTTCATAAATATTTTGATTGATTTGTTGGTCTTGTAATTGATTTTCGCTTAGAGATTTTTATTATTATTTTGAACTAGCTAAAGAGAATATAAAGTTAGACATTATTTTCCTTTACTATCAAAACATAACAAAAGTGATTTACCGCCATGCAAGTTCACATACAATTTCATCTAGTGCATCTGGCAAAACCTGAAATACAATTAACAGGTATAATAAAAAAATTATCTTTTTTTTTTGAAATCTTGTCAGTGGCTGACAAGTGATTGTATTAATAAGAAAAGTTATTACAGCTACTTATAATTCCTTCAATGTACTGTATTCTGAGTTGTAAGTAACATCAGCTACACAAATAATACAAAAACGAAATGGGTTGACTCTTGGAGATTCAGCAGAAACGAAGCCAGAGAGTCATTTCCTGGGCACATCTTGCTGCAAGCATTGGTGTGTCAGCCAACAGTTATCGAATACGACAACATTTCTTTGTTTCCAGATCAGCCATGCAACACATACAAAACGAACCAGCCACTGTTTGTATGGAGTCGTGCACCGCAGTCTAACTTTGTGCTAAGATTTTTCCCAGATTTGAGTTATGGTTAGGGCCGGTGTCATTAGTGGTATGCCAATGAGGTTTGAGACTTCAAACCATACTGCTACCGAGTAGGGACATAGGTACAGTAGGTGCAACATCGATTCTACCGGACAGTTTCTGCACAATACACAACCCAACTCCAGTGTCATACCCCTTCTTCTCAAGGCCTCTCTGGTGGGGAGTTTGTGGTACAGTACCGAATAAGCAAAGAGCTTAACTGTGGGCGGTACCTTGCATCGCCAAATATGCTTGAAGCCGGTTTTGATTTTGCCCCATTCTGATAGCACTTTGTATATGGAACTCGCTGTGTATGAACCCGTTTTGCCCCAGCGCCAGTGAATTTGGTCTTCATTCTCTGTGAATAGCAGCAGGTTTCCATCAACCGTTTCGTTCGGGTTTATCATTTCAATGACCGACCATGCGTCCTTGAGTGATGTAAATGGTCTAAGTGCAGTGGCCACTCTGGAGGTTGCTCTTGGTGTTTCATGCCATGTGTCGTACCAATACGAGATGGATGTACCATCGCCTATTGTCCAGGTTGTGCTCCAATTGAATATCCCTCTGATTTTGGTGAGAAGTGACCAGAAAAACGATCCGGTTATGTTCCATATTTTCGGTTTAAGGCCAGTCATTCCCTTCTTCCGAATGTTAGATATCGTAACCGACCATAGGCTTTGCGGTTCATGGAAGGCCTTCCACCACCAACGGAGCAGTAGGGCTAAGTTTACTAATTTAAGGTTTGAAACTCCTAAACCACCGTGCGATCTTGGTAAGCAAATAGTATTCCAGTTGGTAAGTGACATTCCGCTTCCCGTCCCACTGTTTTTGCCCCACAGGAACCCCCTTCGGATCCTGTCAATTCTATCAATCACCCATTGAGGTAGTTGGAAGCATGTCATGTAGTAAATGGGCATGGCCGATAGTACCGACCTGACCAGCTCCAACCGGCCACCTCGTGACAGCAGCTTGCTTTTCCAACCTCCTAGTTTGTTCTCAGTTCGTTCTATCAGCGGCATATACATGTCCTTAGTGGGTTTGGTTACCGTCAAAGGCATGCCTAGGTAAGAGATAGGGAATTGAGTCTTATCACATCCCAGAACCTGTTGCACCCATGTGAGATCTTCTTGCGGAATGTTGATCGGTATGAATGTGCTCTTTTTATAGTTTATTCGGAGGCCCGAGACGGAGGTGAATAGTCGCATAACAAGCTTAAGTGAAATTAGCGAAGTGATATCCGCTGATGCAATAATAGCGGTCTCATCCGCATATTGCAATGCCAATATTGCTTCGGCCACCTTTCTGGACAGTTTTCTCTGCAAAATCTGATTCGTTGATTTGACCATCTGTTGGAACACATCTGCCGCCAAGTTGAAGAGCATTGGCGAGAGGGGGTCCCCCTGTCTCAACCCCCGCTTGTGTAAGAAGAATTCTGTTGGTTCGCCATTAATTAGCACTCGAGATTGAGACGAACTTAGTAGCGCTTTCACCCACTGAATCCACCTTGCCGGGAAGCCTCTTGCTTCGAAGACTGTATAGAGAAAATCCCACTCAAGTGAATCAAAAGCTTTTGCAAAATCCAGTTTGATAAAGACCGCTTCTTTCTTAGAAACTGAAATGTGTTGCAGAATCTCACGAGTTGCCACAAAGTTGTCGGTGATTTGCCTACCTTTAATAAAAGCGGTCTGATATACCGAGATTAGGTCCTTCATTGACTTCGCCAGTCTGTTGGCCATTATCTTAGAAATTAGTTTCGGAATGACATTGATCACGCTAATCGGTCGAAAGTCTCCGACTGTTTGTGGTGTCTCTTTTTTGGGAATCAAAATGACATTGGCTAGGTTAATGGGTGATAAGTCTAGTTGGCTGTTGAAAAAACCCCAAACTATATTGCATATTTGGTTTCTTAGATTCGGCCAATAAGTCTTTAAAAATTCGTTCGGGATGCCATCTGGACCCGATGCCTTATTATTTGCTAATCCCATAACTGCTGCCTCAATTTCACTGTATAGGACCGGGGCACTTAAGTGGTGGAGATTCGGGTTACTGGGGTAAAGGGCTTGCGGATGGAAGTGTTTGACTGGTACTGTTTCACCTAGTGTTTGCTGCATGTGTTGCAAAAAAAGAGCTCGAATCATTGTCTGATCTGTGACCGATTGTTCCTCATGGTTTATTGCCAAAACCGTGTTTCTTCGCATTCTTGCAGAAGCAAAGGCATGGAAGTAACGAGTGTTGCGGTCCCCCTGTGATAGCCATTTACATCTAGCCCGTTGCCTCCATTTTTGTTCAACATTATTAGCCAACTCAAAGGGGCGTTCTATAATTTTGCTCCTTAGCTTGAATTCATGTACTGCTAGCTGTCTTTTTTCCTCTATCCTGTCAAAGAATATAGTAGCTTCTTTACAGTTCTTTAGTTGAGTTTCCATCAGAGAGAAGTAATTTCGGTGCCATCTTGATAGGGCCGATTGTAGGTGTATATTTTTGTGTATGAAATTTTGTAAACTTATCTGGGGGTGCTGTGCTTCCTCATCCCATAAATGCTGAACCATCTCCCTTGGAGTATCGTAGTTTAACCAAAAAAGCTCAAATTTTGGTGTCGTGGGTCGGGTTGCTCTGTTTTTGCATGTGAGAAGCAACGGCGCATGGTCAGAGACGACCATTTCCAATGCTTCTAGTTGCACCAGTGAGTAATTAACTTGCCATTCCGAAGATGTGAAGATTCGATCAATCTTCGAAAAGGTTGGTTGTGGTCTTTTGTTTGACCACGTATACAGCCTATTTTGCAATTGCACATCCACCAACCCCACGTCTCTTACGAAATCATTAAATAGGTCCATGAGTTGTAGTCCCCTGATGTCCCCGGATCTATCTATCAACCATCGCACAAGATTAAAATCTCCCGCTAAAACCCAAGGGTCTTTGATTAGGGTAGCCACTGTTCGGAGTTCTTCAATGAAAAAAAATTTCTCAGCTTCAACACTTGGGCCATACACATTTGTTATGAGGTATTTAACTCCAGTAGTGGCATGTGTGAGTAGTACCGATAAGGTGTGTGCCGTTGACCACGATACCTCTAGCTTAAACGCTCGCTTCCAAGCAATAACAATGCCCCCTCTTGTGTTAAAAGCTTGGTTGTAAGCCACATGCGGATAAAAAAACGAAGGTAAAAATCTCGAGGCATACGGAAAATCTAGTTCATTAAGTTTGGTTTCTTGTAACAAACAAACATCACATCTAGCCGATCTTATTACATCGCGCACCACATTGCACTTTTCGAAGTTCCCCAACCCTCTACAATTCCAAGACAAAATCTTAATTTTCTTGTAACTCATTTAAATGAAAAGCAACAACTACTACATCCTTTAATCAGAAATACTAATCTCAACTGTTAACATTCTTCCTCTGTGTCAGCCTCATCCTCTGTGTCTAAATGGAATCGTGCATTGCTGTGTAATATTTCCTCCTCGGTAGGTAGATCCTGTGTATCCGGGATTTGAGCAGTGGCCTGTCGGAGAGCATTGTCCTCTGTCAAGGATTGAAATACATCTTCAGTTGTGACACCCAAAGCAGCAGCAATCTGTTCTCCATGCTGTTGCTGAATCTGAACCTCAAAATTGCCTTCTGGGCTTAGATGAATTTCAGCCACTTGAGGACTTGGTCCTGACTTGTCCTGCCTTTTTGGGCGGCCCCGAGGTCTTGCGGACCCGGTACAGTTGGGCCCTCTTTTTGTTGCTTGACGGGCCTTGTTAGTTCGGGAGTCCAAAGGCTGGGATGTTGTTGGTGAGGGATCCGGTCCAGCGTACATGGGATTGGGTGTAGGTGTAACGGATGTCGGGGTGGGATTAGGTCTAGCAGACAGAACAGCTGTTGGTCTAAGGGAGGAGGTCAACCCCTGTACCGAGGCTAGGTTGGGCTTTATGACAGTTTTTGGTTGATTTTTGTGTAGCGACTTCTGTGGGCGTATCCATTGGTTGACTCGCGAGCCCCTCCCAGAGTGACCCGTTACATGGAAAGGAATAATCAGTTTTGCCCTACCTCTCCCGAGCATGCCTTGGATTGTGATGTTTTGAGTGGAGCCCGTGACTTGCTTTGCACTCGTTTGGGCTTGTTGGGTATTTGGCAGGATCTGGTTTGATCCTGTCTGTGGAGCTGCGTGCGGCTTGTGAGTGAGAAATGGGGAAGGCCCTGTAGCAGACTCTCTTGGCGCAGCACTTGGTTGGCCACAGTCAATCTCTTGGCTCGGAACCGCTGCATGAGTTTCCTCATTTGGAATCTGGGGAGTCGTACCTAGTACTGGTGACCCTCCAGTACCCCCGGAAGTGTCAAGGTTTTTGGCTCTTTCCTCGCGTGACTTTGAGTCATTCGAGGCGTATCAAGAGCAGAAATTCGAATCGTTGTCGCAGTTGTGCCATAGCATGTATCTTGTGCATGTGTGTCTGTCCGTGTGGTGGGTTGCATTATAGTTATCTCCTGACTCATAACTGTTGCAACCCGATCTTCCTTGTCCTGATCTTCTGTGGCTTGCATGAGTTCCCTTAGTGTGTGAAGTGATAATTCGGTCATGTTGTGTTCTCCGGCGATCTCCGCTCTGACCTCCGGTGGTATTCGGTTCACATTAAGTCCTTTGCATAGTTCTCGGAGAACTCTTCGGGAGCATGCAATTGGTTCCGGATCCTCATTGCGGGTAGGTAGGGTGTCGAAGTAAGCGTCAGGAGATAGTGGCGGGCTAGGTGGTGGGGGTGGCCTCGTTAGTTTAGGTGGAGCGTTGGGAAAATCCGATGCCTCGTAGAGTGGCCCACTGGTCCAGTTAACTGGTCGAATTCTCACCAGATGTTCAATGCCCCCTGCTACTAAGCCTATTGTGAGAGGGATCCTTTGGAGGTCATTTGTGGCCACCGCAATGCGGAATGTCATGAAGTTTGTTGCGTGCTCGGGCGCCACTATTCCCAGAAACAAACTAAAGTTGGATACGGCCTTCGTTATCTTCTTCTCGTCCCATAAGTGGATGGGGACTCCAATAAGGTCAAGAATGACTTTAAAACGTGGCAGAACAACGTTCGCATTATGGATCTGGGACCAATGCTCGAATGTAAACCCCTCATCCCAAAGAGTGGCCGGGGTAGCTTTAAAGAACGTGGTTACTGCTAACCCCTTGGGTAGATGAATCAGAAATTTGTCCTGCGATAGTTGTGCTATTCTTATCTCTTCTTCTCGTACTAGACCGGTATCTACCGCAATGGCAACTACTTGGTGCACTTCCAAAGCAAAGCGACCGTGCTCCCCATTCAACAGCACTGCTCGCTGGAGCCTCTCTACCTCAGAGTAGAATGCCTCGTCTCTTTCAAAGAAGCACTGAATTTTGTCGGGTCGACCTTCAGGCATGTGTATTGTGGGAGGCAACTGGCCAACCAGTAGGTCATCAAATAGAGGCTCTGTGTGTTGAGGTTTTGGTTCTGTCGGTGTTGGTTGGAAGGGAGGTGCGGCTGGGTTGAGTGTGGCGGTGGTGCAGTGACGAGCCGTATGCCCGACAGCCCAACACTTGGCACAACACTTTGGGTTGCGACATTTGGAGGCAGTGTGGCCGACCCTGCAGCAGTTGAAGCATCTGCCCCACCACTCCGGATAAGTCGGGAGCGGGGGGAAGCGTAGTTTAGTGGGGCTGTGGGGTGAGTAATAATACCTCAGGGAAGTAGGGGATGTGGGCGATGGCGGCCTGGAGTTCACTGGTGAGGACCGGGTAGAGGTTGAGCTAGCCGAGCCTTTGCTGGAGATGGATGATCCCTGCACCACTTGTGCGTATGATCTCTGTCCTTGGTAGGGTCTGTAAGCACGTACCATGTCAATCATGTCGTCAGAGGGGGTGCGCCAATGATCTGGGAAGCGTCTGCGCCTCCTTACCTCTTGCCAGACACCTTCACCGGCCATCTTGGGTCGCGTACTTGGAGTCGCCTGGAAATCGCCTTCTCCTTTCGCTCTCCCTCCTAAAGGCATCTACAACTGATTTCTTTTCTCTGAGATAACAATATGGTGTTCTCCTTATTAAAGGCTGCTGAGGTATCAAGATCGGACAAATAAATAACTAATATTGATATAACATTATAAGTATCGGTTACAAAGATTTAGCTGATCCTGATATGTACATATCAAGATCGGACAATTAGGGACTGCCGATCCTAATAGGTGCACATCAAGAACGGTCATTTATAAACGACCGATTCTGTTTTGATTTGGACAATTAGGGACGACTTTTTATAAAAGACTGTTCCTAATACCTCTTTCAAGGTCGGCTATTAAAAATGCCCGATCCTGAAAGCTATCAGTATCATTTTTTTTTCAGAACCGATTCTGATGGGACGAATATAAGACATCTCAGAGGATACACACTCGTTTAGCACCCCCATATCAAATCCTGGTTCCGCCCTTGCTGATGGGGCGATACTATTTGTACATTCTCCACTAGTGATAATGAGAGTTTATGAGCATTTCATTGTATCCTTAAAAGAGGAAAAAAAATACATAATGTTTTCTCCTCCCATGATCCCATGCAGGATATTCCAAAATCATTTGTGAAATTCTTGAAAGGATCCATAAGTGAAATTAAACATCAAAATTAAATTAATTCCAAGGTTTCATATGTTAGTTTTTTTTTCTAGGAACTATGTTAGTTTTTGTGCGAGAGCAGCACAAATACAAGAGTTCATTAATTATAGATGAATAGTATTTCTTTTCAGGTACAAACTCATAGGCATTACGATCTGTATTTTATTGTTGCTTTAAAAAATTAGAAGAATTTATATTTTAATTGGGATCAATTTATTCTGTTAGGGATAAATAAAAGTTGAATGAAAATTATTATAGATTAATAACACCAAAAAATAGGAACCGGACTAAATAATTGAAAACATATTGGTTTCGTAGCAAAGAAATGATTTTGGAATATGAGTGTCAACATATACAAAAAGTTATTGAATTTGTTTATTTTTTATTTTTAAATATGCGGGGCTCAATTTAAAAAACAAAATGTATATGCAAGATTTTTATCTAAAATATTACACCTTAATGGAGTCTGATTGGATTCGCACTTCATTGCTTGGGTTGAAATTAAACCAATGGACACTATAGTTACTCTTTTGGTTGTCCATATCTTTCATTTTATATCTCTATTGCTCTCACGAGTAAAATAATTGGAATTCCCTTTTGTTAATGGCAGACAAGCAAATCCTTGGCATTATTATTAAAAGATATAATCCACTACTACTGGTAGCTTTTTATCTTTAATCGGTGGCCTTATTCCAGGGATGGTTCATGTACTCTACAATTATTTATCATGAAATTTTAATCTTAGATATTGAAATCTATTATGTATTTGTAATTTGATAAGGGAAACTTATCAAATTATTTATAGAAATCATTACCGGAGAAGTAATTTTTATAATTGGGGTTATTAGTTAAAACATATGCTTGTAAATTAAGATGAATTAAAATAAAGATGTATATAGTTTAGTTGGTGTGTTATCAATAGTATAGCGACTTCTCATACTACTATCTCAAAACCTATCAGATCAGGGGCGGACCCACATAATCCTAGGGGGCAGCTGTCCTCCGTAGATTTTGAGTTTTAGTGGAGATCTATCGGTCTTGACCGACTTTGCCTCTCTTGAAATTTTTTTTGCCCCCTCTGGATGTTTGATTTGTAATTCAGATTAAATTTAGGATTAAAATTGAAATAAATTTGTTGAATTTTGATTGGTAATTAAAATTATAAGTTAGAGCATCAGAAATTACAATTAGTTAATGGATTTAAATCCGATTAGCTATTTAAACCCGATTCGATATTTTTTGCCCCTCCTGATGAAAATCCTGGATCCGCCTCAGTTAATCAGATATGCTTCAAACGACAGAATCAAATCCTTAAAACTAATCTACTTCATGAGTGATGTTCAATGTAAAATTTATAAATTTTTGAACTTATTTAGTATATGACCTCAAGCAAGAGTACTACATTTTATTTGTAAAATCAAACCCTTAAGACCAATCTACTTCATAATTTGATACTTTTTGGAACTTTTTAATTAAAATAAACAATCAAATATTTAACTTAAGAAATCATACTCTAATTACACAACAGTCTAGTATTGACAATTTTGTTGCTAAAAATATAATGATCATTTGTAAAGACAAATTGTTGAAATAATGAGAATTTGGTGCTTTTAAGCCATTCTAATTGATAAAATAAAAATAAGCACTTCAGACTTCAGAGGGGAACGATTTCTGACGTGTTGGCTACAGGGAACAATAGTACCCCCATTTTATTGTTGATTACATAGTGCTTCTAGCTAGGAAAGCACAATTTGTGTACCGGGTCACCGCAGTGTAATTAAGTTTTTTCTGAAGATATTTAGACTTATTAATTAATTGCTACCTATGATGTTTAGTTTGTGCAGGCCACAGAGAATCTGATCACCAATAATGTTGTGTGAACTCAACTTTATTGATTTTTCATCTCCTTTGCATCTGCCAGAAAGCTACCAAACTCAATCTCTCCTTCTCTGTCTTTCACTCGGTTTCTCCAAACTCAATCTCTCGCTTGTACAATCTGTATTTTTCTCTTTGAATCTCAATTTCTCGATTCATTTTTCTTCCAACAATCTACTACATAAACAATATTTCTGAGTTCTGTACACAACAACCCTACATAAAAGTTGTCCGTTTGTTCGTCTCTTGTTAATCGACTTTCTTACAAAAAAAGCAAAAAAAAAAAAAGAAGAAGAAGCAATTTGTCTTCCTCTCAAGCAATCTCGTCCTTACAATCTCTCTCCCTCTCTCATCTTTGGCTACTTTGTTTCTCATTTCCCAAACCCTCTTGGTAATCAACTTCCATTATTATCCGATCAAATTTCTCTTGGCATATCCATTTCTTGCTAAATTTTTATTCTTATAAAAAGGAAAAGGAAAAAAAAAACCGAAAAAAAAACAGAGAGATAGTAAGTTAGAAGAGGAAAATCTCCATGGAGGTAGCTCTTTCAACCGTTGCTCAATGGGCGGGATCTGCTATCATTAGCAAACTAGTCGAAACGGCCTATTCGTACTTGGGAAAGCGTATGCTACCTGCCGATACTGAATCCCAGCTAAGTAGCCTGAAAGCAGCTCTTCCCAAGATCAAAGCTGTCATGGGTGTTGCCGAGGTGCTAAAATTCAAGCACCCGAATTCAGGGGTGAATGAATGGCTGGAGCAATTCAAAGAAGCTTTCTTAGCAGCTGAAGACGTGCTTGACGAACTCAACTACCGGGAGCTGGAAGACAAGGTGAAAACCCGAGATCAGGTGAGTGGATCTTCCTCTTCAACTGTTCTACCACTAGCGAAGAAAAAAATACGCTCGCTCAAGAACAAATTTAGTGGTTCTTCCAAAAGTGAAGATATATTGAAGAGATTGAGGGAAACTGTGAAAATGTTAGATCGGGCAGCCGCAGATGTTGGCATTTTCTTCCAATTTGCAATGGCACTAGATGTTTATGGCCTTACAAAACCCAATAATGAGCCAGTTTACACTTCTAATCGAGAAACTACTTCCCTTTCAACCGGAATCAAAGTTTTTGGCCGTGAAAATGAGAAGGCCGTGATAATTGAATGGTTAAAGAAACCAGCATCTCAGGGAAATATCTCTGCCTTTTGTATTGTGGGGGCGGGTGGATTAGGGAAGACCACTCTTGCACAGTTAATCTTTGAAGAAATCAGCAGAGAGAATCATTTTGAAAAAACAATTTGGGTTTGTGTTTCAACAAGCTTCAATGTTGAAGATATAACAAGAAAAATTCTCCATGAACTTGGGGAAAAAGGCGATGATAATGAATCATTAAATCGCCTTCATATAAGATTGAAGGAAAAAGTACTTTCGAAGAAAGTTCTTTTTATTCTAGATGATGTGTGGAATGACGAGAATATATGTGATTGGGAGAAATTGATTGATCCCTTGAAATTTGTACAACAAGGAAGCAAGATTTTGCTCACCACTAGAATGAAATCAGTGGCTGACATGCTTGCTGGTGTGCTAAATGTGGACCGAGAAATTCTAGTGTTACAAGGCTTGGAAGAGCCAGAGTTGTTAGAGCAGTTCAATAAGTATGCATTTTACGGTTATAACCTTGACTATCATAAAGATTTGCAAAATATCGGAAATGATATTGTAAAGAAACTCCGAGGTAGTCCCCTTGCAGCAAAGGTGATTGGAAGCTTGCTGAATTCAATCGTTGATATCCATTACTGGAAAAGGATTTTGAACCATGATTCGCTGATCAACTTAGAGAAAGCTAAGGATGTGGCAAATGTGCTGAAATTGAGCTATTACCATCTACCAGCACATTTGCAAGAATGCTTTAGATTTTGCTGCATATTTCCTCAAGATTATCAGTTCGACAAAGATGAGTTGATCAAAATGTGGATGGCCACCGGATTCACACACCAAGAGTTACATGGAGAAGAAAGACCTGAAGATATCGGAGAAGAATACTTCAACTACCTTTTAAGAAAATCTTTCTTTGAAAAACAGTTTGGCCGGTCTGAAGGGTTCTATGTTATGCATGATTTGATGCATGATCTGGCTCAGAATGTATCGAAAGGAGAATGTTGCAGAGTAGAACCAAATGGTGAATCTGATAATATACCTTTAACTGCACAACATGTCGCTGTTCCAAAAAGTAAAATTGAAAGGATATTCAATCTTAGAAATTTACGCACCTTGGTAATAACCTTGTCCGATAGTAAAACTTATCGAGATCGATTTGTTCTACCAAATGATTCACTTATGGAATCTTTGCGTTTATTGGTCATACAAGGTAGATGTGAACTGCCGGAGATGATTGGTGGATGTGAACTGCCGGAGGAGATTGGTAGTTTGTTGCATCTTCGCTTTCTAAAGGTCAAGCTTCATAGGTATCAACAATCATATAGATATTTGCTTCATAATTCACTTTATAAGCTTTACCATCTTCAAGTGCTAGAAATGACCAATTGGAGTGGAGATTCAGATTATGAGGGTATTGAAACAACTGGAATTACCAATCTTGTTAGTTTACGCTATATGAACCTTCCCAACAAGGTAATGCAAAAAATTCACGGAGTGCACAAGTTGACCTCTCTACAAAAGTTACATTTTTTTGTTGGACGGGAGAGTGGTCAGCATATAGATGAACTAGAGATGCTAAACAATCTCCGATACCTTTCTATTAAGAAAATTGAGAATGTAGGGGATCCACTTGAAGCTACAAATGCAAACCTATCCAAAAAGGAAAGTCTTATATCACTATCCCTGGAATGGACTGAAGGGAGCAATTATCATGACCCTGAGCAAGTCATTGATAACCTCCGACCCAATCCAAATCTGGAGGAATTGTCCATTTGGTGTTATACAGGCCACAGGTCTCCAATTTGGACAAGTGATTGTGTTTTTCCATCTTTGGAACAGCTTTATTGCTTGGACATGCCAAAATGGGAATCCTGGGCAGGACCACACATTTGCTATGGCTTTCCAAATCTAAAAAAACTTGTAATCAAAGACTGCCCAAACCTGGCCAATATACCGACCATTCCTTTTTCTCTTTTCAAATTTTATGTATGTAGTGTGGGGCTTAATTCCCTTCCAGATATGCACCACAGTTCTAGCATTACAGATGAAGCACCATCATGTATGAAATCACCGCTTAGAGGAGTAGAGATTACCAAATGTCCCAAATTAATATCATTGAATGGATTTCTGCAGCAAGAAAACCTAGACTTACAATCTGTTGAGGAACTAACCATCAAAGACTGTGAGAATTTGGTTCAGTTACCAACTGGTGCATTTGAGAACTTTGTGTCACTAAAACGCTTAGTTATAAAGGGAAGCCCAAAGCTGGTAACAGTTGATAACCAAAGCATCTTGCTACCTGCGAAACTAGAATATCTTGTAATGGGAAACTGTGGTGAACTTGATGTGCCATTGCTAGAGTCAGCATCACACCTCTCTACACTTGCTACTCTTCGTATTGTAAACAGTGCAAATATTACTTGTATCCCTTCCTCTGAAAATGCATTTACATCGCTCAGACAACTGGTAATCCTTGGATGCGACAAGCTCATTGAAATTTCATCTATGCCACAAGCACATACTGTCAACCAAGGAAACAACTTGGTCTCTTTAAAGATCAGTACATTGTACATTGATCACCTCTGCCTCCTTCGTATTGAACCACTTAGATGTCTAAGATTTGTTAGTTCTCTGACAGTTGAGAAGTGTTCAGGGATGGAGGCCCTGCCAGAGCAATGGTTGTTACAAAACAGTAGTACCCTCAAGAGATTGTTCATCTGGGATGCAAGCTCGCTGCGGTCATTGCCTGGTACAATGGTGATGCTCACTGCCCTTCAACAACTTGACATTCGCAAAGCTACTTTGCTGGAAGAAATCCCAGAGTTGCCTACTTCGCTGACTTCTAAGAACATTAAAAGGTACTAAGCTCTCTGACTCTATTTCAACCCTCCTCGTAAGTGTTATTATGATTATATTTCCTGCCTAGTTTTTGTTTGTTCCATGCTCTATGTTATTTCAAGTTTTGAATCCTCTCAATGGCTCTTGCAATTGATTAAGTTCTCATTTGCAACCGTTGGTCTTTGTGTAACTTCTTGTAGATGACTCATGCAAACACAAACATGGACCCCACCAACAAGTACGTGCCACACTTTTAATTGCTGTTGTAAAGGTGTTGTATAGGTGTGATCAATGTCCAAAGAAGTAGATGATGAAATTATGCAAGCTCCACTTCATTAAGCGCATGGAAAAAATGTAATTACATAAATACCATGTACGAGATACAAATAACTGCCACTGTGGTTTACTCATGAAGGTATATATCTCTCCTTGTTCCCAATTTATTAATTTCTGTTACATTTATTTTTAAATTGAAATTTCAGAGATAATAACACATTTTCAAATTAACTCCGCCTATATCTAAATGATGTAACCGGTCCAAACCAAGACAAGAGGAGTGTTATTAATTTTTTTTTGAAATGTTTTGACTTGAATAAAAATAATGGGATGGTCAAATGTGAAACCAAAAGGTTATTACAACATAGTTAAATACAGTCGCAATATTTAAGTTGCAAATGGAAAATTTGAAGTTTCTTCTGGGTACAACTCAATAACGCAATATCTAGTTGCTCTTTTTATTCAATTTAGATAGCATTTGAGTTGAGTTTCTTGCAAATAAAAAATAGTACTTCCAATTTCAAAGGGCCAATGAGAAAATATTCGAAAGTGGAGGGCCTCACGTTTAATTCAAGCACCACTCTAACTGGCATAAGTTTGTGCAATTGGTTTGTTCAATTGAGGGTTTTCGTTAAATTAAGTGCTTTTGATCGGGTCTTTCTTGTTTTTTTTTTTTCAGTAGTCAATAGTGGTACATGTGGGTGTACAAGCTTGAGTTACCGTACCCTGGTTTTAATAATTTTGGACTTTGGTAAATTTTTTTGGTGAATAGAACAACAATAAATTGTAAAGCATTTTGCCCCAAAACTACAGTAACTCTCTAATTAGTCGTCTTAAGGTTCGTAGATTCTTGTTTTGTTTTGTTTTGGTAGTCTTTTCCTGTGACAGATTTTTACTGCAATGCACTTTAAGTTTGGCAACTTAAATTAATTAGCAGGTCAGTGCTAATTTAACTAACAATGGTTCCACATCTTTTTTCTAATTTTTTTTTATTTTCTAATATATTCATTATGTGCAAATCGTCAAGAATTTTGTATTTCAGAACTAAAAATTTTGTCTACAATGATATAATGCTCTCTCCATATATTAATTGCTTGCATTAAATCCTTAGTATTTTGGACCCGAACAAAATTTGCTCAGCCAAAAACCCTCTACTGGTAGATATAGGTGAGCTATCACTTTTTTGTGATTACTCCAATCTTTGAGGCTGTTAACTAAATGTATTTAATTCGAATTTAACTTAATTTTTGGTGTAATTGTATAAGTTTACTGGGCTTTTTTTTCAATTTTTTATTGAGTAGACCAATTTATGTTTCAACAAAATTATCTGGTATTTGCTTAAGGATATCTAAGACGGTTAAATCATATTACATGAATTGATGTGCTCTATCATTTTTCAGTTGCTCAGAACAAATTTATTCAGTGACATGACAATTTATTCAGGTTTCAGTGTTGAATATCGTGATGCCAAAAGAAATGGGCTTCAGACCATTAGCTTTTTCACGGAAATAACATTTTTGAATAGAAAAGGAAATTGAAGAGAGAAAAGGATAGAAGCCATGTCTCTCTGTTAGAAGAAAGAAGCCTCTTTTGCAAGCTTTTTAAGGGTTTGCTCTCTTGTTTTAATCCCACCAAAATACACCAGGCAATCTCAAATTAGTGTATGATATTGTAAGATAGTGTGAGAGAGTGTGATTGGCTATATTATCTTGTTGTATTATTGTAAAATCTCCATGATATAGTGATTTTGTGCCGTGCTCCCGTGGTTTTCTCCCGCAAGGGTTTCCACGTAAAATCTTGCGTCTCTCTTTGTGCTTGAGTGCTTGATTTTTTTTGTCTCTCTTTATTTTTTGTGCTTGATTGCTTGTTGTGGTTAGCTTCTTTGTGTGTGTTCTATTTTTCTCCAATTGGTCAGATATTGGCATATGTCCACAAGGTGTTCGACAAAATTATTTCTTGAACACTTCTGCAATTGTCTCCAACATTCAGACCTTTCAATTTTTAGTCATTTTGATATTGTACCGGTCGTTGCATTTTGAATTTTTAGTAATTTATAAAGACATCTTCAGTGATTCTTAATTAAATTTATTCTGACAATACCCCAGATTTTAGGTTGACTTCTAAAGTCAACCGTACAATTTTTTTAATTTCACTCAGTTCCAAGTTGTATTTCAACTGGACTGATATCTGTTTCATTCATGAATTAATATATTAAGATAGGATCAAGTAAAAGGAAAAAGATTCAATGCCAGATTCCTAGGAAGAACATCTGATTGCAATTTGAAAATTTTGTAGAACTTTTGCTGAAAAGTAACTGAAAACAAGAAAATTTAATAAATAAAATAAATAAAACACAATAAGTATAACCTTTTTACGAATGATATAGCTTATCGAATATTAAATTTGTTAATCTAGAGAACCAGCCTTTAATATAGTGGCAAAAACAATATCCTAGTACCGTGCAGGAGGTCGCAGAATCGAAACCTGGATGGACAAATTCTTTGTAGATATTAAATAATTTGATAGCTTGACTTCCAACTTTTACTAAAAAAAAAATTGTTAATCCAAAAACGTTAGAACAGTGTATAAATTATGTTTGCTCTAAACTTTTACAAAAATTACAAACGTGACAATGCATATAAACCATTGTTTATGAACTATATAATATTAATATCAAATATTTCGTAACTTTATTTCTATTTTACAATCAGATGTTATTATTAGTTTTCTTAGTCTATAAATATTTTTCCAGGATCCCGTCACTTTTCTCAACGAATATAATGGACTCGTCAATCTCTAAATTTTAAATCCAACATTTTTCAATTTCAGTAGGCCCAAAATAATTTAATCCAAGTAGCATTTTTCATCTGGCCCACTTTTTTTTTTTTTTTGATGGCCAGTTAGCGGCAAAGATGCCGCTAATAAATATATTGATTAAAAAAAGAGTAGTATTTACACAATTTATTTAGAAAAAAGCATCCTCCATAAAAAGGAAAAAGTACACAGTCGGTATTGTAACTAACTTGCAACCAATGCCGCCAGCATTGTGTAGTATGCACCTCCCTCATTTCTATATGAAGCGCGTCCATGATAAAATATCAAAAGTTGTATCATTTAACAATAGATTCACTGGTCTCCTTTTGTTTGAGAAGAACCTCTTATTCCTTTCCTTCCAAAGAGTCCAAACTCCCGCCATCCAAACAACCCCCCAAAATGATCTTTCTTGCCGCATCAAACGACTGGCCGGACTGGACCAGATCTTAAGGATTTTAACCCCCCAGATACGCTGATATCGTGTCTAGACAAGAGGTCCCTCAAGAACCTGCGTGCGAAGGGGCAATCTGGCCCAAATTTTAGTAACAAGCTAGTGACCAAGCTGTGGCTGGATTACTGAGCAGCGGGTCCCATTTAATTCCCTTCTATCTCAGGACATCTCTTATTTGCCGCTACGCGTAACAGAAATTCGGATTTCCTTTTCATAGGTTCACCAAAACTTCAAATTTTTTATTTTCAGTTTTCAATTAATTATATAACGAACCAAATTTACTATAACATGTCTTACAAAATCAAGCCTATGAAGTTTTGAGCACTTAATTGCTGCATGTCCAAATTAGTTCAAATCAATACACATTAATTTCTGTTATATTTCTTTTTAAATTAAATTAAATTTGAGAGTGTGAGGTGCCTTTTCTATGTTATCGTCATCTGCCATCGAAACGTCAGTATCCTTTTTTCCTTCCGGTATGGTATGGTATGCGGTATGGAAAAAGGGCATTGTTGTGAGGTAAGAGAGAAAAGAAGAAGGGACTTCGTGGTTCACCCCCGTGCGTAATATCTGCATGAGAGAGTTTATTGATTGTGGGGACGTTGAATCTTCCGACGGGCGCAAGCCCCTGCCGTTAATTATCCCGAGATTTATGTCTCTCGAGCACACTCCTCATTCCAAAATTTAGGACCGCTGAACATAAATAAGAGAGGGGGTGTATTGGTGTCGTAAACTTCCCTATGTATGCATACAAATGCGATGCAAGGATGCAACTTAGATTTCTTATTCCTAAATTGGTCTTGCATTAATGTTTTCAGTATGAACTAAGAATCGTGGATTGGTTTCCTTATTCAATCCTTAAAGGGTATGGTTCTAATTAGACTTTATATGAGCTTAATCAAAGGTAAATTGGATATTGAAGGTTGATTTTGAGGGCTTTGGAAATTGGATCTGGATGATTCAAGTTCATGGCTTTGTAGAGTGATGAACAGAGGGTCTTTGAGGAGTGGAATCAGGTCATTTGGATATTTTGTCTAATTTTTATTTCATTTGCAAGAGGGGTAGCTGAAATTGTGTTTTTTTTTCTATGTGCAGTTTTTACTAGTTTGGTCAATTTTCGAAACTTGATATCTTTCATTTCACTTGGTGGTTTAAATGAATTTTGCTGCCTTGTTCTATGATGTCAAGACTACAAGTCAGCCAATTTTTATGATTTTTTATGGTGTTTAGCTATGTCAAACGGAATTGTCAAGCAGTGACCAGGAATTTTTGTTTTTCTGAACTGCCAAACTTTGAAGGTTGATTCCCGCCAATTGGCTACACCAAATTTTATATTCTTTGTGTGAAAATGTTTGTTTAGTCATGATTTATATACATGTGCAACAGTTTTGCAAAACTCAATTCAGAGCTATGCCAAATGTGTGTTTTCGTGCAAAAGTGCTTGCTGGTAAATGGGGCAGCAGTTTTCTATTTTGCTGAACTTTGAAAAATCGTAGAAAATGCATAGAAAATGCTATAAATGTAAAATTTATGTCTAAATTGTGTGTTTTGAAGTCCTCTATCTAACTGTACAGTTTATTTTTTATTTTGGTCCTCGTACCAGTCTGCACTGGCTGTTTTACCAGAACAAGTCAATTTCACCGTTTTGAGGGCTTTCTTTGTACCGATGACATTTGCATGGTGCTTTGTTGCTAAGTTTGGTTTGGTACCATACCAGAAACAAAGGAAAGAAAATCAAAGTTTCAAAAGTTTATTTAATCAAAAGGTTTGAATATCAAAAGGATGTCAAAGAATGATATTTGCAAGAAGATCTTTGGTTTTTGTTGAAATCTATCATGATTTAAGTGTTCTTTATCTTGATTAAAGGACAAATCATTGAGATTTCATTAAGTTAAAGATGTAAATGACATGGAACAAGTTCAACTTGTTGTCTATTTACACTTTAAACCTTCTATCTCTCACTATTCACACATTGGGCTATTTAATTTTCTTTAGCATACATGTGTGTTTGCTCAAGGAAATTAAACATCCTCTAATGTGTAACATAGGTTCAAGGACAAATCATTGAAATATCATGGGTTAAAAGATGTAAATAACGTGAAATAGCCAAACCTATTGCCTATTTACACTTTTGAACCTCCATTTCTCACTATTCACACATTAAGCTTATTTAATGTCCTTATATGGCTTGATTTAGCATACATGTGTATTTGCTTGTATATAAGGAAATTAAATATCTCCTAATATGCAAATAGGTTCTTTTTGTTGAGAGAATAATAGGGGAGACACACTAGCTCAACCCTATCAACTCTTGTGTGTTTAATTTTTTTTATTGTCACTTTATTCCCTTTAATTCCTTTCATAAAATAATCAATATAACTGTCATATGGGAGGAGACTAACAATAGCTCAACCCTCATATTTCCATTATTCAATTATTTTAGAAGGGATTAAAGGTGTGTAGAAAAGGAAAGAAAAGAAAAGGGAAAAAGAAGAGACTTTTAGTAGAATCATGGTTTTTTTTAATTTTTATCAATTATTTAAGTTGAGTTATGCCTCATTTTTATTATTCTCTCTATTGTTGCGTTGATTACAACAAAGAGAGTTTTATTTATTCAAAATAACTTAAACTCGAGAGCTAATTTATTACTACATTGATTGTAGCAAGAAAAATAAATGATTTAATTATTTTTTAGAACCTAGATCCATAGTTATTATTGAAACTAAGGATCTAAATCTCTTTTATTCATGCCATGAAAAAGATGAAAGAAAGTAAGAGAGCAAATCGAATTAAGCAAAAAAGAAAAATCAAAAGAATGAAAAGACAAAAGATAGATTTCAAGCTTCAAATAAGCATGCTTTATTGATCCATAGTTCCATTTACATATACATCAAGGCTTTTAAGGCACTACATCTATAAAAGAGTTGGATTTCTACCTATTTCTATTTGGTTTTTCGATTTGAGAAGAAGAGGGTTTTTGGGGAAGAAGCTTCAAGACTTTGCCCTATGTGTGATTTCAGCCCCCTAGGGTGTATATGTTGTGTGCGTTGTATTGTGTATTGTGTTGTTCTCTTTTGTGTGGGTTGCCTCCTTTTTCATCTTCAAATGAGGGGTTTATATAGGCTAGACAAGTGGTAGAGCCTAGGGTTTAGAGGAGCCTTGTTAGCATGATCCCCAACACTCCTTTGTATTAACTCTCATCCAAAGGTTCAGATGCATTCAAGTGGTCATGCTTATCCCTCAAGCTTGAAGAGAATATTCTTGGCATCTTAGCATCTTCATTGGTCATGTGACATGTGTCCATGGGAGCAAAAATATCTAGAGCATCTTCATCCCTCCTATTTTGGCATCTTCAATGGTCATGTGACATGTGTCCATGGGAGCAAAAATATCTAGAGCATATTCTAGAGCATCTTCATCCCTCCTATTTTGGCATCTTCAATAGTCATGTGACATGTGTCCATGGGAGCAAAAATATCTAGAGCATATTCTAGAGAATATTCAATCCTCCCATTTTGGCATCTT
Source organism: Carex parvula (assembly GCA_025461045.1). Lineage (NCBI taxonomy): Eukaryota > Viridiplantae > Streptophyta > Magnoliopsida > Poales > Cyperaceae > Carex > Carex parvula. The sequence goes on from JAJGRW010001123.1 coordinate 24,029, forward strand.
CATTAGTCATGTAACATGTGTCCATGAAAATAAAAATATCTAGAGCATATTCTATAGCATCTTCTATCCACTCAATTCGGGCATGCAATCCGAATGGGCCATTGAAGCAATATCCTTTTTAATTCGGCCTAGGTAGCCGCTCCAATTCAATTACTCCCCTTTTTTTTTTGTTCGGCCATATAACTCAATTCAACCATATAACTCCTTTTTTTCTTTATATGTATTTTAATTCGGCCTAGCACCATTTTATCATTTCATTCCTTTATATATATATATATATATATATATATATATATATATATATATATATATTTTATTTCTATATCCCGACTTTTTAGGGTCAAGCAGAGAGATACTAACATCAAACTTTTAATTCCGCCTATATCTAAATGATGTAGCCGGTCCCAAGCCCGGACAAGAGGAGGAGGGTTATTTAAAAAGTTTGAAAAGTGTATATTAAACAAGAGGAGGGATCAAGTTACAACAAATTTGAGTTACAACAAAGTTACAACAATCATTTATTTCATTTTCAAAGTCTAAATCGTCGATCCAAACCGTTCAACATGATTATCTAAATAAAATGTGATTGCATATCAAATTTTACATTTTTTTGAATTTTTTTACTATTTATTAAGATGGGTACAAAATTCAATGGTCTGAATATGACTATTTTTTGTAAAATACTTAATAAATAGCAAAAAATTCAAAAAAAATGTAAAATTTGATCTACAAGCACATTTTATTGTGGAGATCATGTTGAACAGTTTGGATCGACAATTTGGACTCTTAAAATGAAAAAAATGGTTGTTGTAACTTTGTTGTAACTTGATCCCTCCTCATTAAACAATTAACAATTCAATGTGAAACAGTGAAACAAAAAAATAACAAGAAAGTTAAGTCTGGTATAAGTTGGAAATAGAAATTTGATGTTTTATCTGAGTACAACATTTGTTTCAACAATAGGATATTTGATGCTTATATATATGACCAATTGAGACAAAATGATAAAAGATAATATCTGCAATTCAAAATGGGCCAATGTGCAAAACTGCTAAAGTGAAGGGGTTAAGGTTTAATTCAAGCACAACTCTAGTTGACATAAGGTTGTGCAATTTGTCTGTTCAAGAGCTTGTTTTCACTAGATTAAATGCTTTTGATCTGATATTTTATGTTTCATTTTTTTTTTCAGTAGTGGTACTTGTCAGTGTACCAAGTTGAGTTATTGTACCCTGGTTTACTAATTTAAGGTTGTGGAGGGCATTTCGGGTTCATTGGTTTTTTTTTTGGTAATCCTTTCTTATTACAAATTTGTTCTTAATTGGATATCTTGGCCATATAAATGTTTATTTGATTTGCAAGAGAACTAAAAAACTGTTCGCTTTAAGTTTTGCAACTTAAATTAGCAGTAAATGCAAATATGTTTCCTATTCTTTTTTAAATCTTGAAGAACTAGATTAAATCTTCGACACTATTGTAGTTCAGAAATGAATATATTGCATTGTCAACAATGATATTATTCTCCCTCCATAATTGTTTTATATTGCTTGCATTAACTCTTTAGCAATTGAGACCCCAACAAAATTTGCTCAAGGTCTCAAGGACTATGGCTGTTAGTCCAGAACCAGAATTTAGTTTAATTAAGTTGAAGGAGGAATGAACTATGACTCTTAAAAGCACAGTACCTGTTCAGGGAGCTTTTCAGGATTCTTACTGGTACAAATGGTGTACCACCTGAATCACAAACTCAGTTTCAGCTTGATGGACCCTCTACTAGTATAGGTGAGCTACCAGTTATGTGTGACGAATCCTCCAATCTTTGAGTCTGTTAATGAAATGTATTTAGTTTGAATTTAGCTTTACTATGATACAATTTATTTATTTCTTGAGAGCAATATCATTTTTCAGTTCTTAAGACCAATTTATTTAGTGAAATGACAATTTATTCACTGTTCAGATCAATCAGTTTTCAGTCATTCTGAAGTTGTACCAGTCACTGCATTTTGAAGTTTTGAGTTATTTTAGGAGACATCTTTGGTGATTAACTAAATTATTATAACAATAACCCAGACCCAGATTTTAGCATAGTCAACAATACCAATTTTTTAGTTTCTCTTAGTATCAGTCTTTATTTCAACTGGACTGATATATGTTTCGTTAATGAATATATTAAGATAGGATCAATTTATTCGCAAGAAGAACACGAGATACAGTGTGCCTGTATGAAGTCCAAACTGTAAGAAGAACACGAGATTATATCAAGTTGTTGTATGTATTCTCATGTGGTTTTTGACTGCTATTATTCAGTTCAGGTGGCAATGACCCAAGTCAGACTGAAGCGTGCATTTCAGTGAGTTAGGCCAGCGAAGCAATTGCTGAGCCAAAATAAGCAGCTCCACAGACGTGGCAACTGATTGGCGAGCGGAGAGTTATTAGGATTCATTTCTTTGTGTTTTTTAGCAAAATCGGAATTGTTTTGATCGTCTATAAGAGGCGAATGTAACTCTGGATTTCATTATGAAAAGAATAATACAAATTGAGAGAATTTTTCTCTTCTTCCTTATCACTGTTCGTTACCTTGTATTCTGAAATTCCACCTTCTTTCTATTCATTTCTTCTCTGAATCGATCTCAATCGATCCTAGGAAGCTCCAAGATTGTTTCTTGTAGCACAATCTGAGAATTTTTGGAACTTCTGATGAATTTTGAGGATTTTGAGAAGAGAAAAATACAGAACACGCCAGATCTGCTACAGAATGCGCCAAATCAGCAGAATACGCTGATCTATCCCAACAGATCTGCTACAGAACGCGCCAGATGCTCTCCAGTTGCTCCCCTGCGTATCTTCTCCTGTTCTGGCGATGCGGGGCCCTTCTCACTCAGTGATCCGATTACCCTCAACGGTAGCGGGTAGGTTAATTATTAAACACATACCCCAGTCGCAAGGCTTCAGATTATACAACCACCATATTAGATATTGTCTTATGAATCATCGACAAAGTACTCCATCAACACAGTAAGAAAGTCCATAATAGATATTGTCTTATATATCATCGACAAAGTACTCCATCAACACACGAACGCCCCTAATAACAACCACCATATTAGATATTGTCTTAGGAAAACAGGGTGGGCTATGGGAGGCAAGCAACGTAGTCAAAGAGTAAAAGAGTAGGGAAGTTGGGTTAGTAATATTGTAAAAGATTCCCTTCACTTTACAGTTGAGATTAATTCCCAGCTGCTTTGAGATTCAGGCTAGCGCAGGGGCAGTATTATTGGGCTTTGAGATTCGTGCCAATTTAAAAAGAATGGGCAAGATCTAGTAATTGTAAAAGATTCCCTATTACGGTACCAGGGAGGATCTGAATTGCATTAGGCTGTCGGATGCCATTGACTAATGTCTGAAAAAGAGCCATGCCTTCAAACAATATATGGAGTTGATCATATAAAATTTTTTATGTTGCCAACGAAAATCAATATTACAGTATTATTGTATTTTATGTTAAACAATATAAAAAATTATTTGTAAACACAAAAATTTAGAAAAAAAAAATGTGTCCATTAATTGACTCCCATATATTTTTAGTGTCTCTGCCTCCTGACAGAAGCAATGAAATTAATCTTCGTCGTTCAATTTAGTTAAATTTTTTTATTCCTCGTATACTATCTAAAATATATCAAACAATCAGCAATGTTTTTTTTTTTTCAAAAAATTTGCAACTCTGCATAGTACTCCTTAATTATTTTATTATTTTTTTTTTTTGCGTGCGCAAGTGTGTATATATATATTTTTGTTGTTGATCCTTTTGAAGTTCTCTATCTGGGCCTCTGGGGAACTATATTGCTAGCATGTATGTAAGATTATCTTATTTGTAGAATTTGGATTTGAGTAGGCCCAAAGCCCAGCATGAAAAAGAGCAATTGAATGAGGAATGTGAAACCCAGCGCTCCCCATCTCTCACGCGATTTCTTCCCCAGCCCCAACCCTAAAATCAGCGCCACACGGCAGGCTATCCCAGCCTCTCATTCTCATCTCGTGATTGATTGCGCTGTGGTCGGTCATCGGTGAGCTCTTTTCCAAGTGAGGCAAACTCTGAGAAGAAACAAGGAGACTGGTATCATCCATTATGCAACACTCCTTTGTGTGTTGTTGCTAACTTGCTATGCAATAACGGATCAAACTTCTCCCCTTGTTTCTTCTGCAAGTTCAATTTAATTCATCAAATTAGTTTCAATAAAATGCCACAAGAAGAAGAAGAAGGAGAATAATTTTTTTCAAGGGTAGCTGAAAGACTATACAAGTTACAATCAGGCACCTTCCTTCCTGCCTGTGAGTCCAACTCAATTTTATGGTAACAACAACCAAAAACTAGCTAGTATCCATGGTTCTAAAACTCGGAATCGGAATCGGAATCGGAAGAATCGGATCGGTAACTCGGGTTTTTTAGGCAGAAGCCTTGTTTTGTAGCCAAAAAGTAGGAAAAAATTGATAAAAATAATTGATAAAAAACAAAAGAAACACTAGCAGCGCAGTAGCGCACTAATAATTGTCTGAGGGCCTTTCACTAAAATTTGGACTTTTTTGTGATATTAATACATGATGAGGGCCTTTCACTAAAAAAAATATATATATGTAAAGTTGAAATTAATAAAATTAAGAAGGGCCGGATTGTTATTTTGCCACAAATCCAGACCCTTCTCCTCCTTCCTTCCTTCCTGCGCGATTTCCCCTTTCTGGCTTTCTCCTCCGCCTTTAACTCAAATGGCACAACTTCTACGCCTTTCACTCAAATCAAATGGCAATCCATTGGCACAGCTAACAGCTTCTCCTCCGCCTTTCTTCTCCTCCGATTGAGACTCCTCCTACGAAATTCGAATGGCACAGCACAGTCCAGGTTAGTGAGAATTGAAATTTTTTGCTTTAAATCGGCTCAACTCAGTGTAACTCGGCTTGACTCGGTGTAACTCGGCCGGAAAATTGGAAAATCGGCCGATCCGTCACTGTTCATCCGATTTTTTCTGAGAAACTCACATAGACCCGAGAATCTGGTAAAACTCGGCCCGGTCCCGTCTGATTCCGAGTTGAATCGGCTGAGTTGACTCGGAATCGGCCGATTTTTTGAACCATGCTAGTATCTATTCTAGCAGCATCCAAGCTAGTACCACCTGAATCACAAACTCAACTGCAGCTTGATTGACCCTCTACTAATATAGGTTAGCTATCAGTTTTTAGATTGTTAACAAAATGTATTTAGTTCGAATTTAGTTTAGCGTCTGGGTAGTTTGATTTCTGGCCCACTTCATTGGTTTTTTTAAAAAAAAAAAAAAATTTGGTCAAATAGATCAATTTATGTTCTGACACTGATTAAGGATTTCTAAGATGATTAAACCATATAACCATAATTGCTGTGCTCTATCATTTTTTCAGATAAGAACATGTCTTTCGTCTAGTGGTAAAGGCACATGGCTCCCATGTGAGAGGTCATGGTTCGAAACCAATAGTGGGGAAATTTTCTGTAATATATATAGGGATTTGAAAGTGTGTTGGGTGGCTTGACCTCCATTCCACGATTTTAAAAAAAAAAAAAAAACAATTTTTTCAGTTCAAACCATTTTATTTAGTGACATGCCAGTTTATTCAGTTGTTCAGACCTATTATTTTTCAGTCATTATAAAGTTGTACCACTCATTGCATTTGAAATTTTGAGTCATCATCTATGATTCTTACCTAATTCTTCTGACAATACCCCAGGTTTTATCATGCAATGCTATGGGTTTCCATTTCCTGATATGGGAGAACAATTGGGATCAGTAGTCAAGGGCACTCATGTTTGTCTCTGGTGGTGCTCAAATGGACATCCCCAGTGTTGCGGGGTAGCCTAGACAACGCAATTGAAACCAAGAACGAAAGTTTCAATTAGGTATATGTTTTCCAAATCATTTATTTGTTATTTGTCTATTGGTTTTTCAAATTTGGAGTTGGATAGAAAATTTTAATGGTTTTTGTTTTTAATTGTGAAACTGTTAATGTTTTATAGTATTAGATGCTTATATTCCTTTAAAAGATAAACCTCTTATTGAATTAGTTAAAGGAACAATATTATGGGGTTATTTGGTTAGAGACAAACAGATTGTGTTTTAGAGATTCAAACTTAAATTATATATGTTCATTGTATAGCTGCCAAAATTATATTTTAGCTTTTTGTGGTGTAAGAGTAGATGTGACAAAATATGCTTTAACCTTACGCTTATTCTTCGTTTGCATATTAAGATTTTAATACCAGTTTTAGGTACAGTGATGACAGAGGAAGAGGATTCTGATCCCACAACCGGGTCTGGACCAATTATGGAAGTTGAAGATTTAGCAGAGATCTAATATAAGCACTCTGGGAGAAAAAGGCTGAAGTTTTTGTGAATTTAGAAAATTGATGTTTTGAACAATTTAGTATTTTGTCTTTAATTCCATAGTAGTAAATGTACTCTTTTGTAACTCTTGTTTCAGTTAGAAACCGGTGAGACATTTTTTGACCTCACTTTTGTTAAAAAAAAAAGGTATATGTTTTTCATGTGTCTGATTAATTCAAGTTTAATTCGTTTTCCTGTCTTTTTGGACCTCACTTTTGTCAGATTAATTGAAATTCCCATAACGCTTTGGTTTTAATGTCTAATGGGATCCACACATTTCAAGAAAAATCAAAGTCCACTGACTTCTGCATTTGCTTAGAATTAGGTGCCTGTACTTTACGGACGCGTATCATACTACCGTAAGGTTTACTACTTTGCTACTACAGATTAATTTAAAATAGTGCCTATTCAGAATAGTGCAGAGCCAATATTATTTGTACTTTAAGATTCGTGTAAATTTAAAAAAAGAGTCTGAATCATCTCACTCTACAGAACAGCGCTTCTGGTAGTAATTAATACAAAGGTTACGAATTTTGTACTTGTATTATACTCTATGATGAAATGAACGTGCTTACGGGTTTAAAATAAAAAAGAAAAAGAAAAATATAAGTCGGCTACTTGAGTTTTTTACTCCGTCGTACGGAGATTTTTAAAATTCATATCGGATTAAAATAAACGATCTGAATCTCATTCTATTAGGTCAAGTATTTTACTAGATATGAATTCGGAGATGAGGTGAGATATGGATGCGATGAATATCGAACTGAATATACAATTGTGGTCCAAATAGTTCAAAATATATTTAGATTTATGTGGACGGAATAGATTCACATAAAGTTTACACTACTAGTTCTTTTTCTAAGAGCATGAAATAGCTTGTTCCATGGGCTGATTCTTGAAAAGAACTTTGAAATTGTCATTTTCATGCGCCACTCTTTGAAAAAGTCCATAGTAAAAGCCTTCGACGAAATACTTACGGAAATAGTAAGTATTTCCGTGGACACCGTCGGAAATACTATTTTCTAACTTTTTTCATGTGCTTGTCCCTAGAAAAAGTGCGCTCGGAAATACTCCACATCCGGCCCATGGGCTTATTATTTCCAAGGGCGGTATGTGGGTCACACCTTAGTTATTCCAAGGCTAGCAAACATGGACCCCACAAGAGTATTTCCAAGACTATCGAAAGTGGGTCCCAACTGGTTATTTCCAATGGTAGCATATGTGGGACCCACCGTAGTATTTTCAAGGCTATTCAACGTGGGACCCACCTAATTTCTTCCAAGAGCTAATATTTGCATCGAAGATGGTTTTCATTGTTCCATGGATACACCCATGGAAATAAGCCTGAATGCCTCCATTATACAATCCTCTCTGTACCAACCCGGTACTGACCCGTTCACATTCCCTAATTTCCATTCAGCCAAATTAACAAATACATTGAAATATAGAGAAAAAATATTTAATTAACATTAATAGACATAGTGTAATAATCATCACTTGGTGTATCAGAGTGCACTCGGTAGTTACCGGTGGTAGACAAAAAACATCATGGAGTAGGTAAGTTTATTTTTCTAAGATGTAAACCAGTACTGATAGCTTTATTTATCAATCCATGGCTTTCTAGTTTCTAGGATGGTTACTGTCACACCCCAAACCAGAATTTCTAGATTATGGCGTGATCAGTCCTCGCCTCGTGTCTAATAATCATAAAGACACGCAAGGCTAAACAAATACAACAATCAAGGAACAGCGGAAGCGAATAATACAAACAAAAAATAGTCATAAATATCAAATAAACATAAATATACACATATCATCCATACAAATCCCCACCGGGATCAAATATACATAATCTAAATAAAAGGGGTACATAATCGATCGAGCCCAATGTGTATAACAAAAACATCAGACTCGCGAAATCCTAAACCAAAGTCCATAATCTATATCAGGCGGTGTGGCCATCGGGAACAGCTCCTGACATCTCCTGCTGCGGACCGTCAGACCCTGTACCTGAAATCCCACATCAAAAGGTGGGTGAGGGAATGATCGCCCAGTATGTGACCCAGTAGTATTCCTTCAGGGATCCTCTTAAGTCAAAGCACATTTTAATTTGAAATCTACGTAAAGTCGGTAATTATTCACTTTTAATGCACATGCTGCAGAATTTAAAACATATCATAATAACTACAAAAGAAAAATACATATATAGTAGATGACATGATATGATTATCCTTGTCACACCCCGCGGCCCAACGAGGCGCGACAGGTGATTCCTGCCGTAGACATATGGTTGCCCGTATGCCTACAAGGCAATTACGATATAATAGTAAATAAAAACATAAACAAACAACTCAACAAACAAATAACATAAATCCCAGCTGGTCAGGTAATATCATACAAACCCGTATCTCGATGGATACGCATCACAAAATGACATAGAGACCATATATGTACACAACCAAAACATAACTATATACATAATCTCTAATGTCACCATACCAGACAGACTAAGCAGCGGTGAAACCAGGCCTACCGACCTCGTGCCCCTCTCGGATCTGCCGAACCGGAACCTGAAAAGTTAACCCAAACAGGGGGTGAGAAATAAATTCTCAGTGCGATAAATTTGCCACGTTTCGCTCCTGGACTTGCAATCACAGATTATATTCAAAAATAAAGCACAAATAAAGTTCAGATCAGTTTATAATAATATATAAACATGAACACATAAACCCGACATCAATTAGCCAAATGAAATCAAATCAGGATTTGCCAAACCGAAATTCAATCACACAATATTTGGTTTAACTCGAGCTCAGAATATCTGGTAGTTACAGGCTTAACCGTTTAATTAAAAAGTCTGGTTCCATTTCATATCCGGAAAATTCATTTAAAACCAATTGACCATTCAAACGCATTACCCCCTGGGCAATGCCTCCGATACACAAGTCACCCATAACCAAATTCATAATACAGAGTCACTTACCCCTCGTCCCAACCGGTACTGGGAACTACCGAGGGCCAGACGATCTAAAGCTTTAGAATACTGGGCGTCAAAGTCCATGCATAGACTTTGACAAATCCGAATTCACCCCCTGGGTGACGTCGCCACGATGGGAGACGGTAATACCATATCCACCAACCGATGGTGTTATAAATCACGGTGACTTTAAATTCCAAATTAGATCATTCAGATCAATACACAAACAATAACCATACCAGCATGCAGATCAATCAGATTACAATTCGAGTTTCAATTAATTAGGGCAATGCAATGCATATGCAACACAATCCGATAATGCAATTTAACCAATAATCAACATGTCAATAGAAACACAGTTTAATTCTGAATATAAACTATCAAACAAGTCCAGAAACCCCGCACCTGAGTATATAGCGTACTCGTCTAAGGCTCAGGCGTCTCGAATGATCCCGAGATCCGATGCCTCGTAGGTTTACCACCTATTTATACGTTTAGATTCGATTAAAACATTCGATTGGTATCCCGTAGGTTAAATCGAGTTAAATTAGGTTAAACACGGTTTAGGATTCGTATCCGGGTCCTAATGGTATATGTTTAGGTAATGGTTCAACCAATTAAGTTTGTACAACACAACATATACATTTGCAGAAATTCTGGGTGTCATTGCGGCCCGTAATGAATGGGTTGCGGCCCGTAGCCTAACTTTCCAGAGAGTATGTTGTTCTGCTATATTTATTGCGGCCCGTACTGGGTATGTTGCGGCCCGCAACAACAACACAGAACAGTCCGAGGTTTTGGTTAAGTCCCTGTTCCCTTGCGGCCCGCAATACTTGTGGTTTCGGTCCGCAATAAATCACACAGAAGCTGGTTTTTTTATGTCTAGTTTAACTTGTTTCGATCGAGGTTCGACATGGTTAACCCTTGTTACGTATCATCGATTCGACATGGTTCGACATGGTATATTCACCTCTAAGTTATCAAGAACCGACACAATTAAACCATGAATTCAATTGGTATAGAACCCTAATTCCAAATTCAACTCAAATGGATGATTTAATCAAATAACACGAATCGAGATGTTCAAACGATTATAACTCGATCTATTCAGATCCAAATGGTGCATAACACCTGAAAACTTAGTAATTTCCCCAAATCCCACCATTTTACCAAACCCTAATTCACCATTTCCAATTTCACAAGAAAATCCATTCGATTCAATACAAATCAAACCAATATCGAGTTATCTCAAATCAATCGAACTTTAATTCGAATTCTCAAAGAAATACAACAATTCGAACAATTTAGGGTTTTCAAAAGATTGCAAGGAAGGAAAATCATACCAAATTGAAGCTTTAGAACTGAGCACGATCGTCTATTTAGCTCGAATCTCAGATTTCTGACGATTCTGATCAGATTTCACGCTCGATTTCTCTCTCTCTTTCTCTCTTTGGTTCGGCTAAACCCTAGCCCTCTCACGAAATTAGATGTACAAATGGAAATATCAAGAGAAGAAGATAGGTGTCATCTTTAATATTTGGAACTTTTGCACATAGGTCCCCCAAGTTTATAATATTGCATTACTTAAAAATCTTTACAATTAGGCCCTTTTTGTATATTTTTATTTATTCAAGGATCATAATGTAACAATTCTCCCCCCCTTAAAATGAAGTTCAGTCCGCTGAACTTGATTTCGTACCTTAATTGTCGAATAACTCCGGATACTTTTCTCGGATGCTCTCCTCGAGTTCCCACGTCGCTTCCTTATCGGAATGTCGTCCCCATTTTATCAACACGAGCCGGATCACTTTGCTTCGTAGCCGTTGCTCTTTTCGATCCAATATCTGCATCGGTTCCTCTTGATAGGTCAGATCGTCTTGCACGTGTAAATCAGAATGGTCAATACAATGTGACGGATCTCGTACATATCTGCGCAACTGTGATACATGAAACACCGGATGAACCCGGTCCAACGCTGGTGGTAGTGCAAGCTCATATGCTACCGGCCCAACTCGTCGCAAAATCTGAAACGGCCCAATATAACGAGGACTTAGCTTACCCGAAACACCAAATCTGTGTACGCCTCTGACAGGCGAAACTCGAAGCCATACGTGATCACTTTCTTGGAATTCCAACGGTCTTCGATGAATATCCGCGTATTTCCTTTGTCTTTCTTGAGCTGACTTGAGCCGACTCAGAACCATTTTCGTTTTCTCAGCAATTTCTTCTAACATTTGCGGTCCTGTAGGCGGATATGTACCCGCTGGTCCCCACCACAGCGGAGTACGGCACTGCTGCCCTGTCAGCGCCTCTTGCGGTGACATACCAATGCTCGAGTGATAACTATTGTTATAGGCGAACTCCACCAGATACAAGTGATCAACCCACGAACCTTGTAAACTTAGCGCGCAGGAGCGTAACATGTCTTCCAATGTTTGGATAGTGCGCTCGGATTGACCGTCCGTCTGAGGATGATGCGCTGTACTGAATCTCAGCTTAGTACCCATTGTCTCTTGAAAGCTCTCCCAGAAATGAGAAGTGAACCGAGGATCTCGGTCTGAAATAATATAGCGTGAGAAACCGTGGTATTTGAATTGATACTTCAAGAATAAGTCTGCTAATTCTTGCCCCGATGTCTCAATTCGAAGCGGAATGAAATGAGCTATTTTCGTCAGCCGGTCCACAATCACCCAAATAGTGTTATATCTACCAACGGTTCTCGAAAATCCGGATACAAAATCCATTGTGATCGACTCAAATATCCTCGTAGGTATTTCCAGCGGTCTTAATAATCCTGCTTTTCTCCGTCGATCTGCTTTAACTTGCTGACATATCTGACATTTTTCAACGTACCTTTGCACGTCTCGCTTCATTTTCGGCCACCAAAAATATTTCTTCAAATCTTGGTACATTTTCACTTCCCCCGGATGAATAGCGTAACCCGAGTCGTGCGCCTCCTATAAAACCAGATCTTTCAGTTCAGCTTTATTTGGTACACAAATGCGGTCATGAAACCGCAAAATGTCATCTCTTTGAACTTTAAATGGGGAATCAGCATTTGACTCGTAGTGCAATTTAAATTTCTGACATCTTGGATCATCCTGTTGCGCTGCACGAATCTGCTCGTGTAATTCCGATCGGATCTCAACCGCTGCTAGCACAACCGACGCAATTGCAGTTGCGCTAGTCCCCACCTCACTTCTACTACATTTAGATGCAACTTCCAACGCTAAGTCGCGTGATGCGCCAACATGAATTTCCAATCTGCGCATTTCCTCAAGAAGATGCGCTTCACTTGTAATTACCGACGCCAGGTTTACCTGACTCTTTCTGCTTAACGCATCTGCTACACTGTTCGCTTTTCCTGCGTGATACTGGATATCCAAATCGTAGTCTTTCATCAATTCCAACCACCTTCTTTGCCTCAAATTCAATTCTTTTTGCGTGAAGATGTATTTCAAACTTTGATGATCGGTAAATATACGGCATCTCACGCCATACAGATAATGCCGCCAAATCTTCAGCGCAAATATCACCGCCGCTAACTCCAAGTCATGAGTCGGGTAGTTTTGCTCGTGCGGTCGCAATTGCCGAGATGCATAGGCAATTACATGATCATCTTGCATCAATACGCAACCCAACCCTGATCGAGATGCATCGGTGTAAACCGTATACTCTTTATCAGCAGTCGGCATAGCAAGAATCGGTGCGGATACCAGCCGACTCTTTAATTCCTCAAAACTTTTATCTTGCGCGGTACCCCAATCAAATTTCACGCCTTTATGCAACAATTTTGTAAGTGGCGCGGCTAATCGCGAAAACCCGAGTACAAATCTCCTGTAGTACCCGGCTAACCCCAGAAAGCTGCGGATTTCAGTAACTGTCTTCGGCCTCTTCCATTCAGTAACGGCCCGAATCTTTTCAGGATCCACCGCTAACCCTTGTCCCGAAACAACATGCCCCAGAAAAGTAATTTCATTCAACCAAAACTCACATTTCGAAAACTCTGCGAATAACTGATGTTCGCGCAATCTTTGCAAAACAATTCTAAGATGTACCTCATGTTCTTCTCGGGAGCGCGAATACACCAATATGTCATCAATGAAAACCACAACTGTCGAATCCAATAGATCGTGAAACACACGGTGCATCATATCCATGAACGCTGCCGGTGCGTTCGTCAGCCCAAATGGCATAACAAGGTATTCATAATGCCCGTACCTTGTACGGAATGCTGTCTTGTCCACGTCGCTTGGCCGAATCCTCAACTGGTGATACCCTGTTCTCAGATCAATCTTTGAATATACCGAAGATCCCTGCAACTGATCAAACAGATCATCAATCCGAGGTAACGGATACTTATTTTTCACTGTTACCTTATTCAGCTCGCGGTAATCAATGCATAACCGCAATGTTCCATCTTTCTTTTTGACAAACAGCACTGGCGCACCCCACGGCGATGTGCTGGGTCTGATAAATCCACTCTCCAACATGTCTTCCAACTGCGCTTAAGTTCTTTCAGTTCTGCCGGTGCCATTCGATACGGCGCCTTTGAAATCGGTGTTGTGCCCGGTACCAGTTCGATACCGAACTCCACTTCTCGCTCAGGTGGCAACCCCACAATCTCTTCCGGAAATACATCTACAAATTCTGAAACCACCGGTATAGTGCTGATCTCTGGAACTGCCGCAGCCGCATACACCACGGCCACCAGATAAGCTGTACACCCTGTTTCTAATAAATGTTTCACTTCTACAGCAGAAACACACGGTGTTAGTTCCCCAATTTCTCTACATTTCAAAACACACGACATACCTCTTGAATTCGCAAAATGAATCCGTCGATGCGGACAGTCAATGGTTGCCGCGTGCCTCGTCAACCAATCAATTCCCAACAATACATCATACCCCATAATATCCATAACCAACAAATCAGCCTCGAATTCCCTTCCGTCTACTTTAATCTTTCGGTTTCGGCATATAGTAATTTCTCGATCAGTTGATCCAAATGGGGTTTGGACGTTTAAAACTTGGTGACTCGTTTCAATTGGCCAACTACACTTTTCCACGAACACCCTCGACACAACCGAATGACTACACCCCGTATCAATCAAACAATACGCATCATGATCAGATATAGAGAGTAAACCTGTCATGACATCAGTCTGGCCGCCTCCCTGCGCAGTTGCAGCGTTGCGCGAATTTCCAGCGATGTTAAGCGCATGCGCCGCCACCCTGCCGGTGCTGCCGATGCTGCTAGCCCTGCTAGCGTTAGCCCCGCTAGCTTGAAATGCGCCACGTCCGCGCCCCGTCGGCGCGCCACGCCCAACGCTAGCAGACCCTCCCGCGCTACTAGCGCCTTGCATCCTCATAAGCGAATTCGGGCATTCCCTCGCCCAATGTCCCGCGCTACCACACACGAAACAAGCACTAGCCTTGCGCCTACACTCAACCTCATCGTGTGCTTGGTTGCATGATCGGCACCATTGCGAAGGCATCACCGGTTTAAAACCCGGCATAGAGGTCTGTCTGAATGGGGGTCTCGGCGCCATGTTCGGTCGAGGGGGTCTAGTAAATGATGGTCCTCCCCTCGACTTCGACACTTGCCTGCTCTGATCTTCTCGCTGTTTCACATTTCTTTCAGTCACTTGCGTCTTTCTCCTCTTACCATGCATTTCAACTTGTTCGGCGTGATCCATCATTGCTTGTAACTCCGTCGCCCTTGGAGTATCCACGATCATAGAAATATGCCCATCCAACCCATCCAAGTATTGCCTATTATACCTTTCCACATCATTTCTCACATCCGTAGCATAGCGCGATAAGGCCAGAAATTCACTATTGTATTCCACCACCGGACGCCCATCTTGCCTCAACTCCAAGAATTTTCTCCGCAGTGCTTCACGCTGCATATTGCTCAGAAACCGCCTATTAAACTGTTGTTCGAACCATTCCCAAGGAATCCTCGCTTCATTCCCTTCATAATTGCGTCGGGCCCCGTCCTACCAGAATCTAGCATCACTTTCCAACTGCTGCTCAACTAACTCCACTTTATTTTCATCGGGGGCACGGCATAAATTCAGCTTTGCATTTATCTGAGCTAGCCATTCCTCAGCTGCCGCATACCCGCCGGTTCCATCATAACGCGGCGGATTCAAACGCAGAAATGCATCATATAACCTTCGAAAATCTTCGGGTGCCCCACCGTGAGCCACTGGTGCGACATCCCGCATCTGTGCTTGACGACCTCTCTCATAGGCCGCAATCAACCGGTCATCCAAGTCCCGGTCTCTACCAGCTCCTCCAGCTCCATCAACCCCTCCAGCACCTCCAGCACCAGCTGGACCAGCCCCAGCCTGATCCACAACTGGCTCAATAATTGGTTCCGGATTAGGTTCAGGATTCCTCCGAGGTCTGCCTCTACCTCGGCGTGTTTCCATTTTCTGAATAAACAAAGTTAGTTTATAACATTCTATATTCCTTATTTATCATACGAAATTCGTATAGTCGTGCCGGCCCCAATTAATACGCATACCACTCTCGTATCCAAACAAGTCTGGTTCAGGTTCTAAACCATGCTCTGATACCACCCGGGAAGACCTGTCACACCCCGCGGCCCAACGAGGCACGACAGGTGATTCCTGCCGTAGACATATGGTTGCCCGTATGCCTACAAGGCAATTACGATATAATAGGAAATAAAAACATAAACAAACAACCCAACAAACAAATAACATAAATCCCAGCTGGTCAGGTAATATCATACAAACCCGTATCTCGATGGATACGCATCACAAAATGACATAGAGACCATATATGTACACAACCAAAACATAGCTATATACATAATCTCTAATGTCACCATACCAGACAGTCTAAGCAGTGGTGAAACCAGGCCTACCGACCTCGTGCCTCTCTCGGATCTGCCGAACCGGAACCTGAAAAATTAACCCAAACAGGGGGTGAGAAATAAATTCTCAGTGCAATAAATTTGCCACGTTTCGCTCCTGGACTTGCAATCACAGATTATATTCAAAAATAAAGCACAAATAAAGTTAAGATCAGTTTATAATAATATATACACATGAACGCATAAACCCGACATCAATTAGCCAAATGAAATCAAATCAGGATTTGCCAAACTGAAATTCAATCACACAATATTTGGTTTAACTCGAGCTCAAAATATCTGGTAGTTACAGGCTTAACCGTTTAATTAAAAGTCTGGTTCCATTTCATATCCGGAAAATTCATTTAAAACCAATGACCATTCAAACGCATTACCCCCTGGGTAATACCTCCGATACACAAGTCACCCATAACCAAATTCATAATACAGAGTCACTTACCCCTCGTCCCAACCGGTACTGGGAACTACCGAGGGCCAGACGATCTAAAGCTTTAGAATACTGGGCGTCAAAGTCCATGCATAGACTTTGACAAATCCGAATTCACCCCCTGGGTGACGTCGCCACGATGGGAGACGGTAATACCATATCCACCAACCGATGGTGTTATAAATCACGGTGACTTTAATTCCAAATTAGATCATTCAGATCAATACACAAACAATAACCATACCAGCATGCAGATCAATCAGATTACAATTCGAGTTTCAATTAATTAGGGCAATGCAATGCATATGCAACACAATCCGATAATGCAATTTAACCAATAATCAACATGTCAATAGAAACACAGTTTAATTCTGAATATAAACTATCAAACAAGTCCAGAAACCCCGCACCTGAGTATATAGCGTACTCGTCTAAGGCTCAGGCGTCTCGAATGATCCCGAGATCCGATGCCTCGTAGGTTTACCACCTATTTATACGTTTAGATTCGATTAAAACATTCGATTGGTATCCCGTAGGTTAAATCGAGTTAAATTAGGTTAAACACGGTTTAGGATTCGTATTCGGGTCCTAATGGTATAGGTTTAGGTAATGGTTCAACCAATTAAGTTTGTACAACACAACATATACATTTGCAGAAATTCTGGGTGTCATTGCGGCCCGTAATGAATGGGTTGCGGCCCGTAGCCTAACTTTCCAGAGAGTATGTTGTTCTGCTATATTTATTGCGGCCCGTAATGGGTATGTTGCGGCCCGCAACAACAACACAGAACAGTCCGAGGTTTTGGTTAAGTCCCTGTTCCCTTGCGGCCCGCAATACTTGTGGTTTCGGTCCGCAATAAATCACACAGAAGCTGGTTTTTATGTCTAGTTAAACTTGTTTCGATCGAGGTTCGACATGGTTAACCCTTGTTACGTATCATCGATTCGACATGGTTCGACATGGTATATTCACCTCTAAGTTATCAAGAACCGACACAATTAAACCATGAATTCAATTGGTATAAAACCCTAATTCCAAATTCAACTCAAATGGATGATTTAATCAAATAACACGAATCGAGATGTTCAAACGATTATAACTCGATCTATTCAGATCCAAATGGTGCATAACACCTGAAAACTTAGTAATTTCCCCAAATCCCACCATTTTACCAAACCCTAATTCACCATTTCCAATTTCAAAAGCAAATCCATTCGATTCAATACAAATCAAACCAAATATCGAGTTATATCAAATCAATCGAACTTTAATTCGAATTCTCAACGAAATACAACAAATCAAACAATTTAGGGTTTTCAAAAGATTGCAAGGAAGGAAAATTATACCAATTTGAAGCTTTAGAACTGAGCACGATCGTCTATTTAGCTCGAATCTCAGATTTCCGACGATTCTGATCAGATTTCACGCTCGATTTCTCTCTCTCTCTCTTTCTCTCTTTGGTTCGGCTAAACCCTAGCCCTCTCACGAAATTAGATGTACAAATGGAAATATCAAGAGAAGAAGATAGGTGTCATCTTTAATATTTGGAACTTTTGCACATAGGTCCCCCAAGTTTATAATATTGCATTACTTAAAAATCTTTACAATCAGGCCCTTTTTGTATATTTTTATTTATTCAAGGATCATAATGTAACAATCCTATTATGCCAAAATGATGAAATTTCTCAAAATAAAATATGAGGATGAATATTATACTCAATCGGAGTCCAGTACAATATGTACCGTGTGTACAAATTGATATAGTATAAATACGGATAATTTTTGTCACCCCGTGCCGTGCCAAATTCAACCAAATTGAATTTATATCTCAAATGCGACATAACACAAGGACTGCGATCAGAGGGGCAAAGATACCCGATGCCTAATAGCATCGAGCTTTGCCCACACAAGACTTCAACCAGTAGGCAAGTGCACGCTAGTCGATGGTTATATCCAATTCAGTGTGTTTTCCTTACTCTAAGACGATTCATCATCCAAACATATAAAATAGGAGAAAACTACAAGCAAGGCGTAAGAATAAGTTAATCCGTCTCCTCATGAGCAGACAACGGAACTCCACCGTCCGGCCAGACTAATGGGACTAGGGCTCGTGTCCGGCCCGTGCAATAAAAGTAAATATCTGCCACCGCAACCTCGGCAGCCGTTCTAGGCAAGCAGCTCCTAATGTAGGGGGGATAACTCCCGAATCATCTCCGTGCCTCTGGGCTCAAGTCCGGCCCACACGTAATGGTAAAATGAACAAAAATGATATAGTGACAGCTTATGCATATAATAATAATAATCCTAATAAGACCTCTAAGGGATCAAGTGATCCCTCAGCCCAATGACCCACAAGCTGCCTCGCATCTCATACTACGAGAACGGAAAGCTGTCATTCGGTCTTCTATCTCACACTCACCAATGCACATGCTTAACTACGATAATATGTTGTCCTCTACGAGAAGAGAACAACTAATATCCTAATTTAAAATATATACTAATTAAATTACTCTACTCCTACGAAAACAGTAAATTATCATTTAGAAGAGATTATGCAAATCCTAAATTACAGTTCAGAAAATGATTAAACATGCTCTAATGCAACTACAAATTTAAAGTGCGGATGTCAGGTCAAGTGGTCGACTGGTAAGAGTACGCCACGAAAGAATAAAACAGATATCCCACACATGTATGGCAA
The DNA here is from genome assembly GCA_025461045.1 of Carex parvula. NCBI lineage: Eukaryota > Viridiplantae > Streptophyta > Magnoliopsida > Poales > Cyperaceae > Carex > Carex parvula. Next base: position 43,442 of record JAJGRW010001123.1, read on the forward strand.
GTAGTGGTCGTACGCAAGCGCTAGTAATCTCCGCAATTCGCTCGATCCTCACCTGCTCCGGTATAGCTGTCGGCGGGATCGGACCACGGGTCGAAGTCAACGTAGGTCGGCTGACCTGTAATTTAGACGTAACTTAATTAAATTATGAACTAAGTATTCGTAACCCTTACTACCCCGTTTGATTAATTTCACTAATTATTTGTATTTAATTAATCAATTAACTAGAGTTCGAATCTGCTCAATCGGTTCGGTCGGTTTGACTCAGTTCCGATTGAGTAGAAAATTGGGTCTAACTCTAATTAAATTAATCTATCGTACTTTAATTATTTGTTATATTTTAATTTGAAGATAGACTATTTATCTATTTAGTTAAATACCTAAGTAATGTCATTTACGTGTTTTTACGATAATTTACTTAAGGTATAATCTACTACGTAATTTAAATTGCTACTATTTAATCCCTAATTAATTACTTGTAATATAAAGGCGTTCCCTAATTAATTTAATTACAATTAATTTAAATCCTAAGTACTTAATTAATAAACACTAAATATTTAATTATAATATTGTAAAGTCGTACGAATTTATTTTAATAATTTGTACAAGCCGATTAATTTATAAATATAAAATAATACGTAATTATCTAATTATCCCGTTAACTAAACTTTTGTAATCGTAACGATTCGAAAATATTAATATGTTGTTAATTAATTGTCCTTTATTAATTAACAACATATTTTAATTGGAAGTCATCTTCTTTAATTAAAACTTCTACTTAATTTATTAAATTCTAGTTACTAAATTTTAAACATCTAATTACTTAACTATTTACTTTAAAAACATAACTACTTAATTTATTAATTAATTAAAGTCCTAATTAATCTACAATGTGTTGGATTTAGAATATTTTAATTTAGTGTTATTTGATATATAAGATTAACAAGTCATAAAAATTATCTTACACGACATTTGATAACTAATTTACACTACTCTAGTATACCCACTAAATAAGTATATAAGAAAATTTATATTTAAATCATAATAGGTTGGGTTTAGTAGTTATACTCAAGAGTAATTACACATTCAACATTAAATTCGTTGATCACATTTTCATTGTTTATTTATGCATGTTCTATTAATAAATTTTAGCCCACATTTAAAATCCTAACAGCCACGGCCCAATCCGAAATTGAAAGAGGCCAAACCCCTTTTAATTAATTATTCACGGTCCAAACCCTAAATTAATTATTAGCCAAGGCCCAAACCGAAATTGAAAGAGGCCAAACCCCTTTTAATTAATTATTAGCCAAGGCCCAAACCGAAATTCAATATAATAATCCCATATTTGCATTTTAGTCCCCGATTTAATTTAATTTACGCAAGGGCTTAATTTTATACAAAATCACCCAAATATATTTCAAACATTACAATAGGGTCCCCGTCAATTCAAAGGCTCGGTACTAGTGGCATCACTGGGCTGGTACCAGTACACAAAAGAAGCAAGGCGCACAGCCAAACCAAGACGGAATCAGGAGCAGGGAAAACAAGCACAGAACCGGCAAACTAGCACCAACAAGAACAAGAAAAAGGCACCGAAAATGTGCATCAGCACCCTCAATCACAAAGAGGCAAAAGAAACCAGTACCAGTAATGGTACTGGTAAGGTCAGACCCAAACCCAACAGCCATTAGACAAGAAAAAGGCACAATTCCGAAAGGAAGAAACACAAAGCACCAGAACAGGAACAACCAACACAACCAAAATGCAACAAGAAAGGCACCCAACCCCCAATTCGATCGAGTCGAGAAAAATCAACAATCTCGCACTCCATCGATCAACACCCCGAATTCATCACAAAAATTCATTGACACGCTGAGAAAATCAACAACTCGTGCGAGACAATCGATAAGTCAAAATATACGATAATGCCTCACCAAGCACACGATCAATAAATTAAAGAGGAGGGCTTGAACATTTACCCGAGAAAAGGAGAGTTGCAACGAGGGTCAATATTAGGCCGGTACCGAATCACCTCGCCTCCGGTCGTCGTAACTTAGCAAACACCACGGTAAGCATCCGGCACCCGAAAATTACAACGGAAGGCACCAGCAGAGAAAAATCGCAAGACACAGCACAACCCAACTTTAGGGTTCGGAAAAATCACAAGTCACAGAGGAAAGGGAAAAGAGGGAGAATGGAAAAATCTCAACGCATGAGTACCAAATTAAACAATCCAAAGAGAAACCCGGGAGAGAGAGAGACAAGGTTTATATAACCCGAGAGAGAGAAAGGGTCGCGTGAGAGTCAAGGCGTCAGAGCCCTCTGACAATCGTAGAGCCAAAGTCGTCGCACACGAGGGCGACGAGACTGGAGCAGGTAAAACGGCGAAATCGGGTGCCATCGCGCGTGGGTGGGGATCGCCTCTCCTCTCTAGAAAACCCCAAAGGGAGAGAGCGGTAACAAGAGAGGTGTAAGGTTGTGGGGGCAGCGGGACAGAGAGAACAAGGGAGGAAGGGGAGGGGTTAAAAGACATAGGCCCTCTTCAAGATTCGTGCAACAATAATTTGAGTGGTCAAGAAAATTCGTACTAAATCAAAGAGTTAAATTGGGTGATCTAATAAGATTAATTCGTTTATAATTCGAAATACTTAGCCGGAAGTTGCGTTTAAATTGAACGCGTACTTTTCGAATGGTTCTTAATTTAATTAGATCTTATTGGTTATTTGTTTTTAATTATTAATTTGAATGTTTATTAATGGATCGTGTTTTATTTGGAGTTTCGTATTTATAATAATTAACCGCTATAATTTCTTTGACAATTTCATTTAATTCTTTTTGATATATTAATTATAACAATCATTAATAAGATTACTCTTAATTAGAAAATCATATTTACGAAATTCAATTTAGAATTCGTAAATCTTAAATTGATTTAATCATGCAATTTAATATAATTTAATTTGTAACATTTTGCGAATTACGTTAGATTAACAACATAACTATATAGTTTAACTATTTATTTATCCAATTTCAAATTTGTTAAGTTTTTAAATTTAAATCTAAGATTGGTAGAACTACAAATTGATTTAAGTAATCAATTTATAAAATCTTCATCATCAGGTTAATTATTTAACATTCGCTTTGGGTTAGTTAATTAACCCAAGTTTTAATTAGTTGCAAAACTCGATCATTTGACTAATTAATTAGGTTTAAACTTACGGGTTATAACAGTTACTGTACAATTATTCTTCTTGAAGTTTTAATTGAAGAAATATATATCCAAATTTTGTTATGCAATTGTAATTTGAAAAGACAGAATAATTGTACAGTAACCATATAAATTCGAGGATTGTATGCAGAGAGATAGCAAGTTAGAAGAAGAAAATCTCCAAGGAGTTAGCTCTTACAACCGTTGCTCAATGGACGGGATCTGCTATTATTAAAAAACTCATCGAGACGGCTTACTCGTACATGGGCAAGCGTATGCTGCCAGCCGATACTGAATGCCAGCTAAGTAGACTTAATGAAGCTGAGGTGTTGCTGAGGTGCTCAGATTCAAATACCCGAATCTCATGCCAAGTTATGCTAATGCAATTTTAATGGTGACCTAAATTTGATTTAGTGATAGTTTCAGCTCAACTAAATTTTTTTTTTAAAATAACACTTTATTCTAAAAAAAACATTTTAGTTGTGCTGAAAATATCACTTCATCAAGTTTATGTCACCATTAAAATTGCATTAGCACAACTAGGTATGAGATCCGAGCAGATTTTCTTCTTTAGGAAGTACCTTCCTATTTTTACTTTTTCCTTATTAAACTTTTCTATTAATTGAGAGAGAAAAGAGAGAACAAGTAGAAGGGTAAAATATATATTTATATAGAAAAGTTTCTCTTAATGCTAAATATTGCAATAGTTGAGCTGAAAATAGCACTTTCCAAATTTAATGTATACATGATTCCTTTTTATGAAAATTTCTAAAATAAAAGTGGTAAAATAAGGAAACCGACTTCTTTCTCATCTATAACTCACGATTAATAATAGCAATAAACCTTATCAATAGTCCTCTCCGTATCTTTCTCTCCTCTCCAAAATTTGTGGAAAAATGAGAAAGCAATAAACAATCAGAAGGAACTCTCCCAAGAGATGCAATTTCTCCAAGAAAAGAGGCCGATTCAGATTTAGGATTTCAAATCAAGGTACTTAATCAATCTATGAACTTTGTTTCTTGTATTATTATATTTACTTTTCTTATATATATATATATATATTTTTTTTTTGTCTTGAGTCATTTCTACATGGGCTTATGAATGCTCAATACCCAATTGATATAAGCATCTCGATTTTTCTTGTACCCGAAACTTTTGAACAAAACATAATTTGATTGTATTGTTGTTGTTTTTTTTTTTATAAAGAAAGAATGTATTGATCAAATCATTGTCAAATCGTAAGATAATTTTTTTTATCCAAACGAGCATAACCTTGTTATCAAGGAAATTTTTCCTATTTTTTTATATAAAGCCTCAACAAGAAAAGAAAAAAAATGATATAACCAACAATCAAAATTGTTCTTTTCTGCCCAATGGTTGTTTTTATGGAATTCTTTTAATTTGTAGACTAATTAACTCTTTAAACTAACTTGGTTGAGTTTTGGAGTTGAATTTTTTTAAATTTGGAGACTAATTAACTCTTTAACTCTGTATTTATTTTAAACCTAGGTATTACACCACCAGATTACTTAAAATCCTATTATATTCATAAGTATGCGGTATTTTTTTTATCAATTGATCAAATAGGGTTGGACAAATATTAGAGCATTTTGCGGTCATTCCCAATTTGTTATGTTATTATTTTTGGTAAGAATTAGTATTTTTCACCTGGTTATACTTGGCTGTACTATTTACATCAAAAGTTTACCAAAAATGAATTGAAAATTATTCCTATTTTGGTGTATAAAGTCATACATCGAGTCAATTTGTGAAAATAGGTGATTCGATCTGATTTTGTTCCGAAAATTAACTAGCATTAGATTTCACAGGTGAGTTCTTGAATAACATTATTGTTATAGCTTTTAGTCAATTTTTCACATAACTTGTTGTATTAAAAATGAATCAAATAATCACACAGTATTTCTTAATTTTCTTTTTGTGTACCAGCAACATTATTGTCGTAAATTTTTGGGAGAAACTATAGTTTCTACCAAAGTATGGAGTTTTTTTTTACCCCCCTGAAGGTAGCAAATTGTAAAGTGCCTCGGTACTAAAATAGCCTTTTGAATCCCACTTCCAGTTTAATTATTGTCGTAAATTATTCCTCTTCATCATATCCCTATTTAGGTGGAAATTGGTCAAGATCCCCACAATTTCTTGCCATTTCTGTACTAACTCACCATACATGTGCCTATTGAATTACACACAGCCCCCCTTGATAGCTATTGATTCCTGTAAAAATATCTCAGGATTAGAAGCATGTGTTATTCTTAGTATGAATTCTTCATATTCTTTGGTGCTACAATAGAATAAGCCCCTTCACGTGCAGCTCAAATTAGGATAATAGTTGACATGATCTTTCTAGCTAGAAATTACAAGAGATTTAGTGCTACAAATTAGGATAATAGTTGAGAAACATAAGACATTTCTTTCTTTCGTTCAGTAGTTGGCGTCTGTTAACTAGGCTTTTCTAGCAGTTGTTGTGATACGATCTGTAGCAAGAAAATTGAGGATTTGACAAATGAATTATTCAAATAGTTTTATTTTCTTATTTGAATTTCTAAACTTCTGTTATTGAGGATTTCAAAGTTGAGGTACAAAGAAATGGAGGTATTTGAAATCTCATCTTAAAATAATTATATAGCGCAATATTTATGTTTCCATTATGAATTTAACATCAATACTATAAATTTTTATCTTTGACAGGGAAAACTGAAGCTCTAACATGAAGCGACAACTTCCAAGTACATCTTTAGAAGACGAGCCTCAGAGAAATGTTAGGAGCCACAATCCCTATACTCCGTCTATGCCCACACAGAGTTCTGTTTCCTTGGAGCAACGTCATGTGAACTTTCAGCCGGGGGATCCATCAATGGCCCCAAATCGGCATGCCGACCATCAGAGCCCTACATCAGTTTATGGTGAGAACATTTCTAGCTCCTCAGATACGCCACAAGGCTTTCAAGCATTGGCCGGATCTACATCCCCTCGTGTGCCACAGAGAAATGCTAGGAGAAATGCTAGGATGTGCAATCCCTTTGCTCGGTACCAAGAGAGACAGAGGGTTGTTTCCTTGGAGGAGCCTCATGGCTTTCAGTCAGGGGTTCAGTCTGTAGCCCCAAATCGGCATACCGACCATCAGAGCCCTACATCAGTTCCCGGTGAGAACATTTCTGACTCCTCAGATGCAGCACACAACCTTCACCCATTTTGGACACTTCTCCCTCCTGTGGCTCTACGGTGGAACAACACAAGGGTAATTCTTTCAACCGTAGCACCTCCAACTGGCCATTCATTGGTTCGATTTACAGCATCACATCTCAGTGATCAACCTCAGATTCGTTCATCTCAGGGTCAAACTATCAACCATTCGCAATATCATGTACTTCTTTTTTTCCCAGCAATAACATTATTTTTCTTTAGTAGAAAATGGGATGGCGATGGATGATGTCAGTATATTATAAATAGAACATGCATTGCTATCGGCAGTCTTAGCTTCATTACCCTCTTTGTACCGTTAGGGTTTTACACAAGTATTCCAGACTTTGTTTATGAAGTTTTAGTACTAATACTTAGTGCCGGCAATTGATATGTAGGAGATCTTGAAAGTTATTCTTGCACCAGGGACTAAAGAAAAGTTCATTCAACATTCTCTTATACTCAAATTAGCATAATACTTAAATGTACACAACACTACCTAAACAAGTACTCCAGCTTCCCCTTTTTCCTTGATTTGTTTCTTTTTGAGAAATTTAACCTGTTCTTTGCTAGCAAAAAAAAATTATGTACAAAAAATAGAGAAGTACTAGCATTAAACAATGTTCCTTGGATAACTGTTTTCTGCATGGTTTCCTTCTGTGAATTTCAGAACCGTCAGATTATACAAGCTGTCAGACACTGCGATATGCCTATGGACGTCAACTGCATGAGCTACGAGGCCTTTATTTCCACCGAGCTCTCCAAATTTGTGAAATATATAATCTGTTGTGGGGAGCAGGACGAGGCAGAGCGATGTGTTATCTGCCAGGTATCATGATTCTCTGTCTCTCTATATTAGTATGTTAGACACCATTGTTAGCAAAATTGGTACAACTAGAATCGTAATTGATGCATAAGCTTTTGACTGTGTTTGGTTTATTGAATGAATATAATTTAAGTGGTTCAAACATGTATTTCCATAAAAAAAGTCAATTTCAAATGGGTCTAGAATGGCCAAAAATGCGTACTTAAGACCGAAATTATACCTCATAAATCTAATTAAAAATTTAAAATTTTGGCAGGAACAATATGTTGATGCTGATATAAAGGGACAACTGAAGTGCGGCCATGACTACCACTTCTCTTGCATTGGCAAGTGGATGGAGGAGCAAGTTGTGTGTCCCATTTGTAGACAGACAGCTGCTCACTTTGAACAATAAGACTATTCATGCATTTCTTTCTTTCATTTAATTTTTGTTCTGAAGAAAACATATTGTTGTTTTTCGCTATAAGAATTTTTTGTAATTTTTTTTAAGTAGACATATTTAACATATTTTCCTTATTTAGACAATATTGGGGATTTGTTTTGAAGTGCACATAGTTAGGCAAGCCATGAGCAATCAGTAGTGGTACATGTGGGTCTTTTTGTTCTTTTTATTTTGTTTTCAGTAGTCAGTAGTGGTACATGTGGGTGTACAAGCTTGAGTTACCGTACCATGGTTTAATAGTTTTGGACTTCGGTAATTTTTTTTGGTGAATAGCACAACAATAAATTCTAAAGCATTTTGTTTTTTTTATTCGAAGGTCAGCATAAGCTGACAATTTCATTAATAAGAAAAGTTATGTACAAAATTGTAAAGCATTTTGTTCTTTTTGTTTTGTTTTAGGCGTCTTCTATTAGAAAGTGCACTTGATTAAGGATCGTAGTTTTTTTATGTTTTATTTTGGTAGATTTTTTATGTTTGGCAACTTAAAATTAATTAGAAGCTCAGTGCTAATTTAACTAACAATGGTTCCACATCTTTTTTCCTAATTTTTTATTTTCTAATATTTTCATTTTGTGCATATCTTGAAGAACTAGATTAAATCTCTCAAGCTGTTGTAGTTCAAAACTAAAAAATTGCATTGTCGACAATGAGATAATTGTTGCTCTTTCCATATATTGCTTGCATTGAATTTTCAGCATTTGGGACCCGAATAAAATTTGCTCAGTCAAAAACCCTCTACTGGTTTAGGTTACATTCGAGTTTTGTGTGAGTACTCATCCAATCTTTGAGGCTGTTAACGAAATATATTTAGTTCGAATTTAGCTTAATTTATTAGCGTTGTATAAATTTACTAAATATCATAGAAGGAAAAATCGGAATCGGAATTAGTCACTTGATCGTGAAATTGGAATCGGATGAATCGGCCAGAATCGGTTTAATCGGATCGGAAACTCGGATCTTTTTGGTAGAAACTTGTTTTGTACTAAAATATAATAAAAAAGTTTCTAAAATAATAATATGTTAAAAAAATAAATTGAAACAAAATATTACACATAGATAATTTATTTATATAATATAATACAATTTCTAATATGGGTTAGTTCCAAATCCAAGCATATTTTAAATATTATAATTACATGTTCTAGACACAGAGAAAAATTATTCGCGCGGGGGACAATTTTTTGAGGAGTTTTTGGAAGACGAAACGGTTTGTATTTTCCCTGAATAGAGACGTTTCGGCCGATATGTTACTGGAATAGGACCGTTTCGGCCAAATTCGACCAAAAATTTACTTATCGTATAACTCGGTCAGAAATCGGATCGGTACAGTCCGATTCCGATCCGAAATTGGCCGATTTTTCGTTCTATGCTAAATATCTGGCACTTGATTATGGATATCTTTTACGATTAAACCATATTACCATAATTGATGTGCTCTATCATTTTTCAGTGCTCTGACAAATTTATTAAGTGACATGATTATTTATTCAGGTTTCACTTTCAGTGTTGAATATCACAAAGCAAAAAAAATAAGCTTTAGAAAGAAAAGGAAATCGTAAAATATATTATTATTAGTTTTCTTAGCCTATAAATATTTGTTTAGGATGACATTACTTTTCTGAATCATTATAGTGGAGCCCTCAATCCCAAAAATTAAAATCCAAAATTTTCTATTTGAATAGGCCCAAAATAATTTTTACTCCAAATTTAGTTGGTTTTTCTTTCTAGCCCAAATTTTAGTAGAAAATGACCACCTGCCAATTTGACCAACCGCTAGCTCTCAACCAAACATGGCAACAGAGACACAGAGTATATCACCTCGGCCTTGCTTTTGTTCTTCTTGCGGTGGATCGTGCGATGCGATGCGTGAAGTCAACCTAGCTCTGTCCATAACCTTTGCTGGATCAGCGAGCAGCAGGTCCAATTTCTATTATATCTCAGGGTACCTCTTATTGTCTTATTTGCATGCGGCTCCCTTCACTTGGCAATCCAAGCACCTGTATATTTGCTGCTACGTGTAACAGAAATTCGGATTTCCTTTTCTTAGCTTCACCATCATCCGGGCTATATCTATTTGTCTTCTCTGAGGATTCGGATCAGCTGAAATTCCGAAACTAATGAACAGTAATCCTGAAATCCCTGCAATCCGAATCCAGCCATCGAATTTTTACCGAGAACGCGTCTCGAAACAGCTGGTTTTACTTGCACTCATCTCGGAACAGTTCGCGGGCATATGTTACTTTTGATATAGTGCACCGGTCTATCAAAATTAATCATATGGTCCAGATTGGCGCTATTTTGTACCAATGAGTTGGAGCCATACAAAAATTAATAGATTTTAATTGGACAGCTCCATATAACATTTCTGTGTTCAATTAATGCATGCCAATTAACATTAAAACAATAAGCGTGCCAAACTAAACAATCAGTATTTGATGCAGAGCAAGTCACTGTTGATTTTATGGGCTTTGTTAACAAAAAAGAAGGAAATCAAGCCCAAAAAACTTTTTGGTTTTCCCACAAAGATCTTGACAGGCTTAACAGATGATTTGGCCACTAATTTCTTATTGTATATATTTAGGCAGTTATTTTATTTTCTATTATTCCGAATCTAAACAGTTATATATATAACAGATGTCTAGATGTATTTTTTTATATTAGCTAAGAATTAAAAGTTCTTTTTCTTTCTTGCTTTTAATTATGCTCCCAAAAAAAATAAATTATTCTCGCTACTTAATTGCTGGGTGAGTATTTCGTAGTATGATATGATGAGATTACAGTGTATTTCATTTTGAGCACAAATCACACTCTGTTACAGAGCACAAAGTTTCTTCCAATACCCAATTAAGCTAAACATAAATAATGAATGAGACAACTGTTTTTTAGGCCCACATGCAAAAGCATCAGCAATGGGCCTTACTCATTAAACATGGGCCCAACCCAACTGTTTTTAATTTTTTTTCAATAATATAAAGATTACATTTCTTAAGTTAATTTCCAATTACTCGCCAAAGACTAATTCCAAAGACCTGACTTTAAAATTATTGCATGCTCATCTGCATTAACCATTTTGTTCAATTTAACCCTTCTGATGATTTATGGCGTCTATTTTTTTTTTTGTTAGAATTCAATTGTAATCATTTTTCTTTTTATAAGTTTCTTAATATAAATTGTTGCACGAGCCAAGTACTATATCACTAATTTAAAAAATAACATCAAGCGAACATAAATTATAATATAAGCATAGATTTTTACGCATTAAGATAATTTGTATATTCATATTTTTTAAGAGTAGAACTAGGGTGCTCCTAAGTTTTAAAATTCATTAGATTGACTTCAAGTGACGAATCCGAACTGTGAAAACCCGTTTACCTTACGAGTGATGCGTCTACATACAAAAATTTTAAATTTTTGAATTAGTTTTGTATAGAGTCAAGTGGTAAAAAAAACGTTCAAAAAATGAATGCATTAAAATTAATTTACGAACCTTCTAATTTTGACCACTTGACTTTACACTAAATTAATTTGAAAGTGCAAATTGTTTCCATGAAGACGCATCACTTGTAAGGTAGATGAGTTTTAACTGTTCAGATTCATCATTTGAAATCAATCTAATAGGTTTTAGAGTTGAATTCACAAAAAAATACTTGATAAACTTAGCCCTAGTTCTACTATATTTTTAAAGTCAGGAAGTGGTTCAGAACCTTAATTGGTTAGAAAGGACAAACAATTTCTAAAACCTCTTTTGTTTATTTAGAATTTCGAAATTGACCTCAGGCATGCAATTAGCTTGATGGCCTCAAGCATGCTGACTCACAACTTTTAATTTCCTGTGGGTTTCTGATTTAGACCTATTATCTTTTTTGTTTTGTTTTTACTGTTAAGCTGTCAAGTTAAGTCGTTCAATAATGTAAGAAAATCAATAATAATTATTTTTAAATTATACCGGCCTGAAAAAATGTAAAATTTAGAGTGGGCAAATTTGGAATACTATACTTTTAAAGAGGACGGTTCAAATACCCCATGCCTTTCATGTCTTTGATGCCTTATTATGCCTACATTTTATATCTTCGTTTTCAAAATTATACATGGAGACCAAATTTTATATTTTTTCAAATTTGATTACAAATTTTTTAGATAAGTACAAAATAATTGTTTTCTGGATGGTAAAAAAAAAAGGATTTTGTACCTATAAAAAAAAATAGTAAAAAAAGTTCAAAAAAATATGAAATTTGGTCTCCAAGCACATTTTTATGTGGTTATCATATTGAGCGGTTCGGATCGACCAATGGGACTTTGAAAACGGATATATAGGATGTAAGGAACATTAAGGCATGAGGCATTAATTTCAACCCACCACATTTTTTAATTTGACCGGTCTAATTATTTTTCTGCCCAGTAATAATTATTTATAAATGTCAAACATAATTCATATATATATGATAGTACTGGCAAAAAAAATTAAATTCGTTGACTTTCAGATTTAATGTCTATCATATCTGAATTGTAATTAATATTTATATTTTTGTCAATTAATTTACAATTATTTTAGGAATATCACTAACAAATAATTTGCAAATAACATTTTGATTTGAAAATAATTATTTTTCAATTTAAAAAATAATAAATCATTCTATATATTTTTGTCAAATAATTCCACTTCTAATTTGAACAAAACTAATTGTCTAATTGGAAAATAATTATCTCTATATTTGTTTTATTATTGACTTAACTAAATAGGTTAACAGTTAAAAAAAGCTCGTCCAGGTTGATTCATCATTGGCTGCATAACAAAAAATAAATCTGGGATAATGAATCATTTCGCCATTCCTATTTTGTAACATTTTTTGTAAATTATGATTAGATTTTTATTTTTTTATTTTTTAGTGCAAATAAATATAAAAAAAACTGGTCTTTTATATATCTTGTAAATTAGCTCTTGGGCAAGCTTGTTAATTATTTCCTACATAGATATATAGATGTGATTCCCGCAAAGAAAAGTCAATTTATGAGGACTAGTTGATTAATTTGAAGTTTTTCGCTGATCTTCTTGTTAATCTTGGTATCTCCATTTCTGGTTCTATACAAGACACGCCTTGATAAATTTATATTAAAAAAAAAAGCTAAAGTAAAATGAAAATAAATATAAAAAAGGAAAGCAGAGAGGTAGTAACAAGAAATATGTATGTATATATGTTTATTTTGATCTGCATGAGAACTACAAAACTTATCCACTTTAAATTTGCTTGCTTAAATTAGCAGCTTAGTGCTGATTAAACTAACAATGGTTAACAACTTGCCTTTGGTCTAGTGGCAAAGACACTTGGCTTCCATGTGAGAGGTCATGAGTTCTAAATTCATAAAGTGGAGAAATTCTCTATATTATATATATAGAAGTTTGAAAGTGTGTTGGGTGGCTTGACCTCCAACCCATGATTTCAAAAAAAAAAAACAATGGTTGGACATCTATTTTGCTAATTTATTTATTTTGTAATATTTGAATTATGTGCAAATCTTGACGAACTAGACTAAATCTTCCAAGCTGTTTTAATCCAGAAATGAATATATGGCTCACAATTCCACTTCAATTTTTATTCGCTTTCTACTTCAATCCTCCACATCAATCTTGTTTTCAAGTTTTAAAATTCGGATTAAAATGGAATCACAGAAGACAATCACACACTGTAAGTATGTTTTTTATCCCATGGATGTATACTTTTTCGTTGATTTAGATAAATAAACAGTAACGTGGTCGATTTCTGATATTACCAGGCCATATCTGATTATTTACAGTCTCTTTTTACTAGGCTCATAATGAGTGAAAAGTACCCTTATACACTGTTATTTTTAAGGCTAGAACCAGCTGACATTTCTATTAAAGTTTAAAAAAACTGTACATGAGTTTTTATTACAAGACCCCCTCACACACCGAAGTTTTTATTTATAACATTAAAAAAAAAAAATAAAACACTCCGAAATCTAGATTTTTTCCAATTCTACCTAGGCTGCACCGGTGACTTGTGGCCCCAAATACTCGAGGTCACACAATGCCCCTGCGGCCCCATTTTTTTTTTATCAGAAAGGTTTTTTATTTGTTTTGGTTTTTGATTTGGTTTTTGTTTTAAATATCGTTTAATCTGAAAATATTTTTTGTTTGTCAGATCAAATATATAATGAAGCCATAAAAATAAATATAAAGGAGCCATAATAATCTAAAAATAAATAAAAAAAGCAACAATAGAAAAACATAATGTTAATGTTCTCACGAGTACAATAAAAATACGTCTAATAAACCTAAAACAAACAATGTTCTTACAAATACAATTAAAACATTGATTGAACTCCTAGATAAACATCAAATCCATTGATTGGTTCTCAACATGCAAATTTACAAACAAATAGTGACTGTTAAATCTAATTGTTTCAATAATTTTTTAAAGGTTGAAATTGAATAGTAACAAAAATTAACTACCTCGTGCATTAGGAGCAGCTCTGTTATGTCTTTTCTGTGTATCTTGGCCGGCTTGGTGTCCTCTTCTCCTATTATTTAGTACGTTTATCCATTGCGGAATCCTGTTGTGTCGTCTTCTATCCAAAGAGCCATTTTGAATGGATACCACGAGTTAATCCCCACATAATTAGTACTCCACAATACCAGAATCACAATAACATGCCCGATACTATAATAAACCCCATTACGGCCTGCTAAAACATCATCACCAGTATAAATTGATAACATAAGAGCCATTTTGAATCTAGTACACAAGAAACCTAAAATTAAAAATTAACTAAATTAATTATTAACCTACTGAAAAGAAAAAAAATGAAAAAAAAAGAACAAAAAACTTACAGACTAGAAGCTCTTGTTTAGGAGAGAGAATGGGTGAGAGTGAGAAATGAATTTCTCTCTCCTAGACAACAATATAAAGAAACAGGGACCGCATTACCATTGGGCGGCCCTGGGGTCGCAGGGGCATTGTACGACCCACTGGCTGGGGCCGCAAGGGCATTGTCCGGCCCCCAATATTTGGGGCCGCAGATCACCAGTCGGCCTGGGTAGAATTAGAAAAATCCGGATTTCGAGATGTTTTGGCTTTTTTTTTTTTAAATAATGTTATAAATAAAAATTTCGGCCTCAAACACTTTGTAGAAACATACTCCCTGATTATCGCATACACCATTTGAAATTGACTTTACCAGTGGAGCAAAATAAATAAGTGCTTCTGCAATAAAAAATTCTAATGATGAGTAAAAAAACAATTTAGATGGTTATCTTATGTAATGAGTAAAATATAATTTGTATGACACTTGAAAATCTAAAAGTTTTGAGGTGAATTTATGGAATATATTCACGCCAATAAGGTGCTTTATAAAAAACAATTTAGTTGGAGTTGATGGCACATTTATTTTTATTTTTTATTAGTAATGCAATTACATATGTGTGGAATGGATGAGTTTTTGATGTTTTATTTGTAAAATATAATAAAACAAATTATTATATTATTATTATCTGTTAAAACAAATAATCTCATGAAAAAGCTTTCTAAGTTAGCAAAAAAATAAAAAGTAAAAAGATAATAAATACCTTGCCCTGCTGTATCTTCCGTCTCAATCGTTGTTTCTCTTTTTTAATTTTTGTTTCATATGTAAGTATTCATGCGAGAGCAGCACAAACACAAACAGTTCATTAATTAGTTAGAAAAAGAGAGAGTTCATAATCAATCATTTTCCTAAAGAGTAATTATTAGAATTATAGTCTGCGCCGAGCAGCAATTATAATTAGAAGGTAGATAGATACATAGTATATTTTTTTTTTTTGCAAGTACAAACTCATCGGCATGATGATCTATATTCTATATTTCCTTTCAAAAATCAGAAGAGTTATTGGGATCAATTTATTTGGTAGGGGAAAAATAAAAACCGGATGATATGATCATATATGAATAACACTAAAAAGGGGAGCTAGCGAAATGAATGCTAAAATTGAAAAGAAAAAACAATCTTAATTATTGAAAACACATAATTGGTTTCATAGCAAAAGGCATGATTATAAGTGTCAACATATATTCGGAAAGTTATTGAATTTTTTTACAAAGATTCCGTGTTCAGTCTTTATAAAAATTACAAAAAATACATGAGTCCAATAAAAGTATTTACAATATTTTCATCAAAAATATTACACGCTAATATAGAGTTTTTTTTTTTTTATAAAAAAGATTCAATTGATTTTTATTCCCTCTTATTGGATTCATCCAATGGACAACTCTATTTTGTTTTTTTTGTTGTCCATATCCAAAATATTTGAATCCCCTTGGGTAGGTGTATGAGAGTGCACTCAGTAGTTACTTGCTGACAAGCAACATGGAGGGGTAGGTATGTTTCTTTTTCTAAGATATAATTAATTACAAGAAGGTTTATTTTTTTTATCCGCGGCTTAATTACTAGGATGGTTCCTCTAATCTATAACTATTTCTCTTGAAATTTCAATCGTAGAAATCCAAGGGAATAGGGACAAAAAGTACGTACCCAAATGCATTTTTTTAATATACACTGTGCTTCTACGAAAGCACAATTTGTATATCCCGTGAGTCAAAGTTTCCATTTGTTTGACCTGGAAATGATATTTTGACCAAAACATTAATTTACTATGTATCGGATCACTGACGCTGTACTTTATTAATAAATAATGCCAATTAATTATTTGCTACCTACAACGATTACACAGAGAGATACTGATCGCTAATATTGTTGATTACACAGTGCTTCTAGCTAGGAAAGCACAATTTGTGTATCGGGTCACAGACAGTGTAATTACGTTTTTCTGAAGGTATTTAGACTTATTAATTAATTGCTACCTATGATGTTTTGTTTGTGCATGCCAATAATGTTTGTGAACTCAACTTTATTGATTTTTCATCTCCTTTGCATCTACCAGAAAGCTACCATTCTCTCCTTCTCTGTCTTTCACTCTGTTTCTCCAAACTCAATCTCTCGCTCATACAATCTGTAATTTTCTCTTTGAATCTCAATTCATCTTTCTTCCAACAATCTACTACATAAACAATATTTCTGAGTTCTGTACACAACAACCCTGCTAGTTAAAATTTCCGTTCACATCTCTATTTCTAGGCCTATACAAGAAACTCCTTGCTAAAATTTTTCTTACAAAAAAGCAAAAAAAAAAAAAAAAAGTAAAAAAAAAAAAAGCAATTTGTCTTCCTCTCAAGCAATCTCTCCCTCTCATTTCCCAATCTCTCGCTCAAATAATCTGTCTTTCTCTTGCTAATCAACTTTCATTATTATCCGATCAAATTTCTCTTGGCATATCCATTTCTCATCCTACTCAAGACACCCCTTGCTAAATTTTTATTCTTAGAAAAAGGAAAAGGAAAAAAAAACCGAAAAAAAAAATAGAGAGATAGTAAGTTAGAAGAGGAAAATCTCCATGGAGGTAGCTCTTTCAACCGTTGCTCAATGGGCAGGATCTGCTATCATTAGAAAACTAATCGAAACGGCCTATTTGTACTTGGGAAAGCGTATGCTACCTGCCGATACTGAATCCCAGCTAAGTAGACTGAATGCAGCTCTTCCCAAGATCGCAGCTGTCATGGGTGTCGCTGAGGTGCTAAAATTCAAATACCCGAATTCTGGGGTGGATAAATGGCTGGAGCAATTCAAAGAAGCTTTCTTAGCAGCTGACGATGTGCTTGACAAACTCAACTATCGGGAGCTGGAAAACATGGTGAAAACCTGAGATCAGGTGAGTGGATCTTCCTCTTCAGATGTTCTACCATTAGTGAAGAAAAAATTTTGCTCGCTTAAGAAAAAAATTAGTTGTTCTTCCAATAGTAAAGATATATTGAAGAGGCTGAGGGGGGCTGTGAAATGTTAGATCTGGCTGCCGCAGATGTTGGCATTTTCTTCCAATTTGCAATTGCACTAGATGTTCATGGCCATGCAAAACCAAATAATGAGCCAGTTTACACTTCTAATCGAGAAACTAGTTCCCTTTCAACCGGAATCAAAGTTTTTGGCCGTGAAATTGAGAAGGCCAGGATAATTGAATGGTTAAAGAAACCAGCATCTCAGGGAAATATCTCTGCCTTTTGTATTGTGGGGGCGGGTGGATTAGGGAAGACCACTCTTGCACAGTTAATCTCTGAAGAAATCAGCAGAGAGAATCATTTTGAAAAAACAATTTGGGTTTGTGTTTCAACAAGCTTCAATGTTGAAGATATAACTAGAAAAATTCTCCAAGAACTTGGGGAAAAATGCCATGGTAATGAATCATTAAATCGCCTTCACATAAACTTGAAGGAAAATGTACTTTCAAAGAAAGTTCTTTTTATTCTAGATGATGTGTGGAACGATGAGAAAATATGTGATTGGGAGAAATTGATTGATCCCTTGAAATTTGTACAACAAGGAAGCAAGATTTTGCTCACCACTAGAATGCAATCAGTGGCTGACATGCTTGCTGGTGTGCTAAATGTGGACCGAGAAAATCTAGTGTTACAAGGCTTGGAAGAGCCAGAGTTGCTAGAGCAGTTCAATAAGTATGCATTTTCCGGTTATAACCCTGACAATCATAGAGATTTGCAAAAAATCGGAAATGATATTGTAAAGAAACTCCGAGGTAGCCCCCTAGCAGCAAAGGTAATTGGAAGCTTGCTTAATTCATACATGGATATCCAGTACTGGAAAAGAATTTTGAACCGTGATTCACTGATCAACTTAGAACAAGCTAAGAATATGGCAGATGTTCTGAAATTGAGTTATTACCATCTACCAGCACATTTGCAAGAATGCTTTAGATTTTGCTGCATATTTCCTCAAGATTATGAGTTTGACAAAGATGAGTTGATCACAATGTGGATGGCCTCGGGATTCATACGCCAAGAGTTACATGGAGAAGAAAGACCTGAAGATATCGGAGAAGAATACTTCAACTACCTTTTTAGAAAATCTTTCTTTGAAAAACAGTTTGGGTGGGGGTATGTTATGCATGATTTGATGCATGATCTGGCTAAGAATGTATCGAAAGGAGAATGTTGCAGAGTAGAACCAAATGGTGAATCTGATAATATACCTTTAACTGCACAACATGTCGCTGTTCCAGAAAGTAAAATTGAAAGGATATTCAATCTCAGAAATTTACGCACCTTGGTAATAACCTTCATTGGAGATCGATTTGTTCCCCCAAATGGATCACTTAAGAAAACTTTGCGTTTATTGGTCATACAAGGAGAAGGTAGATGTGAACTGCCGAAGGAGATTGGTAGTTTGTTGCATCTTCGCTTTCTACAGGTCAAGCTATCTATGTATCAACAATCATATAGATATTTGCTTCACAATTCACTTTATAAGCTTTACCATCTTCAAGTGCTAGAAATGGCCAATTGGAATGAAGGTTCAGATTATGAGGGTATTGAAACAACTGGAATTACCAATCTTGTTAGTTTACGCTATATGGACCTTCCCTACGAGGTAATGCAAAAAATTCACGGAGTGCACAAGTTGACCTCTCTACAAAAGTTACATTTTTTTGTTGGACGGGAGAGTGGTCAGCATATAGATGAACTAGAGATGCTAAACAATCTCCGATACCTTTCTATAGAGAAAATTGAGAATGTAGGAGATCCACTTGAAGCTACAAATGCAAACCTATCCAACAAGGAAAGTCTTATATCACTATCCCTGCAATGGACTGAAGGGAGCAATTATCATGACCCTGAGCAAGTCATTGATAACCTCCGACCCAATCCAAATCTCAAGGAATTGACCATTGAGTATTATACAGGCCACAGGTCTCCAATTTGGACAAGTGATTGTGCTTTGGAAGGGCTATATTGCTTCCACATGCCTAAATGGGAATCCTGGGCAGGACCACATATTTGTTATGGCTTTCCAAATCTAAAAGAACTTACAATTGTAGACTGCCCAAACCTGGCCAATATACCGACCATTCCTTTTTCTCTTCTCGAATTTAAAGTACATAGTGTGGGGCTTAATTCCCTTCCAGATATGCACCACAGTTCTAGCATTACAGATGAAGCACCATCATGTATGAAATCACCGCTTAGAAGAGTAGAGATTACCAAATGTCCCAAATTAATATCATTGAATGGATTTCTGCAGCAAAAAAACCTAGATTTACAATCTGTTGAGGAACTAACCATCGGAGACTGTGAGAATTTGGTTCAGTTACCAACTGGTGCATTTGGGAACTTTGTGTCACTTAAACACTTAGTTATAAAGGGAAGCCCAAAGCTGGTAACAGTTGATAACCAGAGCATCGTGCTACCTGCGAAACTAGAATATCTTTCAATGGGAAACTGTGGTGAACTTGATGTGTCATTGTTAGAGTCAGCATCACACCTCTCTACACTTGATACTCTTCATATTGAAAACAGTGCAAATATTACTTGTATCCCTTCCTCTGAAAATGCATTTACATCGCTCAGACACCTGGCCATCAGTGGATGTGACAAGCTCATTGAAATTTCATCCATGCCACAAGCACATACTGTCAACCAAGGAAACAACTTGGTCTCTTTAAAGATCAGTTCTCTAGATATTGATCACCTCTGTCTCCTTCGTATTGAGCCACTTAGATGTCTAAGATTTGTTAGTTCTCTGATAGTTCGCAAGTGTTCAGGGATGGAGGCCCTGCCAGAGCAATGGTTGTTACAAAACAGTAGTACCCTCAAGAGATTGGACATCTGGGATGCAAGCTCGCTGCGGTCATTGCCTGGTACAATGGTGATGCTCACTGCCCTTCAACAACTTCACATTGGCAAAGCTACTTTGCTGGAAGAAATCCCAGAGTTGCCTACTTCGCTGACTTCTAAGATAATTCAAAGGTACTAAGCTCTCTGACTCTATTTCAACCCTCCTCGTAAGTGTTATTATGATTATATTTCCTGCCTAGTTTTTGTTTGTTCCATGCTCTATGTTATTTCAAGTTTTGAATTCTCTCAAAGGTCTTGCAATTGATTAAGTTCTCATTTGCAACCGTTGCTCTTTGTGTAACTTCTTGTAGATGACTCATGCAAACACAAACATGGACCCCACCAACAAGTATGTGCCACATTGCTGTTATAGGTGTGATCAATGTCCAAACAAGTAGATGATGAAATTATGCAAGCTCCACCTCATTAAGCACATGGAAAAAATGTAATTACATAAATACGATGTACGAGATACCAAAAACTGGGCGCCACTGTGGTTTATTCATGAAGGTAATATATCTCTCCTTGTTCCCAATTTATTAATTTCTGTTACATTATTTTTAAATTGAAATTTCAGAGATAATAACACATTTTCAAATTAACTCCGCCTATATCTAAATGATGTAACCGGTCCCAAACCAAGACAAGAGGAGTGTTATTAATTTTTTTTGAAATGTTTTGACTTGAATAAAAACAATTGGATGCTCAAATGTGAAACCAAAAGGTTATCACAACATAGTTAAATACAGTCGCAATATTTAAGTTGCAAATGGAAAATTTGAAGTTTCTTCTGGGTACAACTCAATAACGCAATATCTAGTTGCTCTTTTTATTCAATTTAGATAGCATTTGAGTTGAGTTTCTTGCAAATAAAAAGTAGTACTTCCAATTTCAAAGGGCCAATGAGAAAATATTCGAAAGTGGAGGGCCTCACTGGCATAAGTTTGTGCAATTGGTTTGTTCAATTGAGGGTTTTCGTTAAATTAAGTGCTTTTGATCGGGTCTTTCTTGTTTTTTTTTTTGTTCAGTAGTCAGTAGTGGTACATGTGGGTGTACAAGCTTGAGTTACCATACCCTGGTTTAATAATTTTGGACTTTGGTAAAAAAATTTGGTGAATAGAACAACAACAAATTCTAAAGCATTTTGCACCAAAACTACAGTAACTCTCTAATTAGTCGTCTTAAGGTTCGTTGATTCTTGTTTTGTTTTGTTTTGGTAGTCTTTTCTTGTGACAGATTTTTACTGCAATACACTTTAAGTTTGGCAACT
Organism: Carex parvula; assembly: GCA_025461045.1. Lineage (NCBI taxonomy): Eukaryota > Viridiplantae > Streptophyta > Magnoliopsida > Poales > Cyperaceae > Carex > Carex parvula. Next base: position 65,117 of record JAJGRW010001123.1, read on the forward strand.
TAAATTAATTAGCAGGTCAGTGCTAATTTAACTAATGGTTCCACATCTTTTTTCCAATTTTTTTTATTTTCTAATATTTCTTTATGTGCAAATCTTCAAGAACTAGATTAAATCTCCCAAGCTGTTGTATTTCAGAACTAAATTTTTTGTCTACAATGATATAATGCTCTCTCCATATATTAATTGCTTGCATTAAATCCTTAGTATTTTGGACCCGAACAAAATTTGCTCAGCCAAAAACCCTCTACTGGTTGATATAGGTGAGCTATCAGTTTTTTGTGATGACTCCTCCAATATTTGAGGCTGTTAATTAAATGTATTTAATTCGAATTTTGCTTAATTTTTTGGTGTAATTGTATAAGTTTACTGGGCTTTTTTTCAATTTTTTTATTGAGTAGACCAATTTATGTTTCAGCAAAATTATCTGGCACTTGATTAAGAACATCTAAGACGGTTAAATCATATTACATGAATTGATGTGCTCTATCATTTTTCAGTTGCTCAGAACAAATTTATTCAGTGACATGACAATTTATTCAGGTTTCAGTGTTGAATATTGTGATGCCAAAAGAAATGGGCTTCAGACCATTAGCTTTTTCACGGAAATAACATTTTTGAATAGAAAAGGAAATTGAAGAGAGAAAAGGATAGAAGCCATGTCTCTCTGTTGGAAGAAAGAAGCCTCTTTTGCAAGCTTTTTAAGAGTTTGCTCTATTGTTTTAATCCCACCAAAATACACCAGGCAAACTCTGTTAGAAAAAAAAAAAGGTGTCCATTGACTCCCATATATTTTTAGTGTCTCTGTCCCCTGACAGAAGCAATGAAATTAATCTTCGTCGTTCAATTTAGTTATAATTTTTTATTCCTTGTATACTATCTAAAATATATCAAACAATCAGCAATGTTTTTTTTTTTTTTCAAAAAATTTGCAACTCTGTATAGTACTCAATTTTTTTTTGTTTTTTTGGCGTGCGCAAGTGTGTGTGTATATATATTTTTGTTGTTGATCCTTTTGAAGTTCTCTATCTGGGGAACTATATTGCTAGCATGTATGTAAGATTATCTTATCTTGTAGAATTTGGATTTCAGTAGGCCCAAAGCCCAGCATGAAAAAGAGCAATTGAATTAGGAATGAGAAACCCAGCGCTCCCCATCTGTCACGCGATTTCTTCCCCAGCCCCAACCCTAAAATCAGCGCCGCAGCAGCAAGTGATCCCAGCCTCTCATTCTCATCTCGCGATTGATTGCAAACTCTGAGAAGAAACAAGGGGACTAGTATGATCCACTATGATGCAACACTCCTTTGTGTCATTGTGTGTTGTTGCTATGCAATAACGGATCAAACTCCTCCCCTTGTTTCTTCTGCAAGTTCAATTTTATTCATCAAATTAGTTTCAATAAAATGCCATCAGAAGAAGAAGAAGAAGAATTTTTTTCAAGGGTAGCTGAAAGACTATACAAGTTACAATCAGGCACCTTCCTTCCTTCCTTCCTTCCTTCCTGTGAGTCTTAATTTACTGGTGTCCAACTCAATTTTATGGTAACAACAACCAAAAACTAGCTAGTATCTATTAATTCTACCAGCATCCAAGCTAGTACCACCTGAATAAAAAATAGGACTCCTTATACCATGCTTGTGTTGAATTAATGCATGCCAATTTACATTCTAAACAGTAAACAGTAAACACTAACCGTGCCAAGTAAACCATCACAAACTCAACTGCAGCTTGATTGACCCTCTGCTAATATAGGTTAGCTATCAGTTTTTAGACTACTCTCTGACAATATTTTGCATAATCTTTGCTTGTTTCCTGCTCTATGTTTTTCCATCTTGTGAATTCTCTCAGTGGCTCTTGCAATTGATTACAATCTCATTTGCAATAGTTGATCTCTGTATAACTTCTTACCATTGAGTCTTGCATACACAAACTGACAAACATTGACCCCACTGACAAGTGCCGCATTAATTAATTGTTGCTGCATAGGTGTGGAATCCAGAGGAGTAGGGGATCAAATTGCTCAGAAAGTAATAACATAAATACCATGTACGAGCTACAAATAACTGCTAGTGTGGTTTATTCATGTAGGTGCATATCTCTCCGTGTTTACAATTTATTAATTTCTCTATACAAATTATTTTTAAATTTTAGAGATACTAACACATTTCAAAATTTTAACTCCTCCTATATCTAAATTGTAGCCGGTCTCAAGCACTTACAAGAGGTGGATGGTTATTAAAAAGTTTGAAAAGTGTCTATTAAATAATTAACAATTGAATATGAAACAGTGAACCAAAAAATGATAAGAACATAGTTAAATACGATAACATAATATAAGTTGCAAATGGAAATTTGAAGTTTATTCTGGGTGCTACATGTATATTAACAGTAGAACACTACATGCTTTTATAAGACCTATTGAGACAAAATAATGCACCATCTAGTTGCTCTTTTACTCAATTCAGATAACATTTGAGTTGAGTTTCTTGCAGATAAAAAATAATATCTGCAATTTCAAAGGGCCAATAAGCAAAATTTCCAAAGTGGAGGGCCTAAGGTTTACTAATTTCAGACATTGCTAACTTTTTTTTGTGATCAATCCATGATAGATTTTGAAGCATTTTGCTCCAAAACTACACAACTCTTTGGATCAGTCTCTTCTAGACTTCTTGTATAAAGCATTTAAGATTCGTAGTTTTCTTTTAATAAATCCTTTCCTATTACAGCTTTGTCCTTCATTGGATATCTTTGCCATATATATGTTTATTTGATCCACTTGAGAAGTACAAAACTGATCAACTTTTAAGCTTGGCAACTTAAAACTACAAAATTGATCTGCTTTTAAGTATGTCAACTTAAATTAGAAGCTTTAGTCATAATTAAACTAACATATGGTTCCACATCTATTTTCCAGATTTTTTTCCTAACATTTTAATTATGTGAAATCTTGAAGAACTAGACTAAATTGCCCAAGCTGTTGTAGTCCACACTAAAAGTATTGCATGGTCGGCAATGATATATTGATCCCTCCATATATTGCTTGCATGAACTCTTTAGCATTTGGGACCCTAACAAAATTTGCTCAACCAAAAATAAAATCACCAATAAAAGATCAATAAAATTTAGAGTCGCCAATACAAACCCTCCATATATTGCTTGCATGGACCCTAACAAAGATCAATAAAATTAGAGTCGCCAATACAAACCGGTTAGTTCGGTTTAGTCAGTTTCCAAAATCTAAACCGAACCGATCCATTTAAACTATAATAATTCAAAATTTCAGCCGAACCAATTCATTTAAACCGAAATTTTTCAGTTCGGTTAAAAACCGAACAAACAGAACTGTTTAAACAAGTGCAGTCCACGCCTTTGACTTTTGTTGGAGAGAGGAGAGAGAGAGAGAGTGGAGCGTACGGTGCTCAGCACAGGGGACAAGTGAGTAAGAGAATCCAAAGCGGTTCAAACTTTGGATCCGAATTTTATGTTGGCTGTGTTGAATTTGCTGGAGAAAGATTTATCTTTTATTATGTTTAGTGAGACCAAATTATCATTTTTCAGTTCTTGAGACCAATTTATCAATCTTCAAACTTCGGATCCGAATTTTTTTTAAATCATTCTACCACATAAAAAATGAAGCCACTCGTTCTATTTTCCTTTATTTTTTTAATATTAATTAATCTATATAAATAAAATAAAAAAGTTCTGTAATTTAGCCTTTGTAAAATTTAACTGGAAGTAGTATTATTGTTATATATGTGCGGTCAGTGGCGGATCCACATAGGCCCAGGGGTAGGCAAGTGCCTACCCCTGGATTTGAAATTTTTTTTAAACCCAGTGTATTTTTTAGACTATGCCTACCCCTGGCTCAAAATCGTGCCCAACCCTGGCCCAAAAAATTTGCATTTTGTACTCTAGCTCATGAGATTATATAGAATTTTTTTTTCACTCTTATTAGTATTTTGTGCCTACTCTTGACCAAAATCCTGGATCCGCCCCTGTGTGCAGTTGTCGCCTTTGACCAAACGTAGACTACCCTACAATAAATACCAACAGCACAATTTATAACTTCTCAACGCCATAGAATTCAAAATTTTATTAGTATTGTTTTCTATTTTAAATCTATATTTAAAAAAAAAAAGGCTTTGCAGTTTTGGTAGTCCTTTTAAAGGAGTTCTCTATCTCGGGGACTATATTGCTAATTAACATGTATGTAAGTTTATGTTTTTAGAGAAGCAACATAAGCTCCTCCCAAAGTAATACTAACTTTCATGTACAATTTCGACTTCGGTAGGCCCAAATAAAATATTTAACTCTAAATAGCACTTTGTTTGTGGCCCAAATTGAAGTAGCAAATGAGCCCACCAAAAACCAATTGATTTAGGAATGTGAAACCCAGCGAAGGGCTCCCCTCTCAGTCCCAACCCTAAAATCAGCGCCGCACCGGCAGGCCATCCCAGCCTCTCATCTGGCGATTGATCGCGCTGTGGTCGGTGAGCTCTTTTGGATGTGAGGCAAACTCCAAGAAGAAACAAGGCGACTGGTTTGATCCATTATGCAACACTGCTTTCTTCTGGTGTTTGCACCATCACTGCTTTTGTGTTGTTGCTATGCAATAACGGATCAAACTTCTCCCCTTGTTTCTTCTGCAAGTTATCAAATGAGTTTCAACAGAATGTCATTACAAGAAAGAAGAACAAATTTTGTCCAAGGGTAGCTAAAAGATCATACAGGTTACAATCAGGCACTTTCCTTCCTGTGAGTCTTAATTTACTGGTATCCAACTCAATTTATGGTAACAACAACCAAGGTCCAAGGTTACAAGTTAGAACACAAGACAAGACTAAAAGAAGTATCCTGTTAATTAGTAATTACACCTACAAATCATGTGGCTCTTACTGACATAAGTTTGTTCAATTAATCTGTTCAAGAGCCTATTTTCATTAAATTAAGTGCTTTCAATCCGATCTTTCCTGTTTATTTTGTGTTCAGTAGTGGTACATGTGGGTGTACCAGCTTGAGTTAATGTACTCTGTTTTACTAATTATGGTACATGTGGTTAATTGTTTTAATGGTGAATGGAGCCATGAAAGATTCTAAAGCATTTGGTTCCAACACTACAGAACTCTTTAAGCATCTCCTATTAAAAAGCATTTCAGGTTTGTAGTTTTTTTTTTTTTCTGGTAATCTTTTCCTATTACAGATTTTTCCTATATTAGATATCTCTGCCATATATATGTCTATTTGATTTGCATGAGAACTACAAAACTGATCGATTTTAAGTTCCGCAACTTAAATCAGCAGTTTAGTGCTAAATAAACTAACAATGGTTCCGCATAGATTTTACTAATTTTTTTTCATATTATAATATATTAATTATGTCCAAATATTGAAGAACTAGATTAAATCTCCCAAGCTGTTGTAGTTCAGAACTAAAAATATTGCACTGTTAACAATGATGTAATGCTCTCTCAATATATTACTTGCATTATCTCTTTAGCATTTGGGGAACCGCGGGCTTGGTGCAGTGGCACAACCCATCGTCTCTCTTCCAAGAGGACGCAGGTTCAATTCTCGATAATAGCATCTAAAAGATGTTGGGGTGTACCAGGGCCCTTTAATTTAAAAAAAAAAAAATTCTTTATCATTTGGGACCCTAACAAAATTTGCTCAACCAAAAATAAGAATGAACCTTACATTAGTTTTAAGTTAAAGTAGGAATGAACTATTGCTATTAGAAGTACTGTAAATGTTCTAGGAGCTTGACAGGATTCCTACTGGTACAAATGTTGTACCAGCTTAATCACAAAATAAACTGCAGCTTGATTGATCCTCTACTGGTATAGGTGAGGTACCAGTTTTGAGACTGTTAATGAAATGTAATTAGTTCGAATTTAGCTTAGTTTCTGGGTAGTTCGATTTCTGGCCCACTTTATAGGCTTTGTAGGGCTTTGTGTCGGATAAGTTCACTGGGCTTTATTATCAATTTTTTTTGGTCAAATAGACCAATTTATGTTCCCACTAAATTATCTGGCACTTGATTAAAATATGTTACTCAATTAATCCATATTACCATAATGGTTGTGCTCTATCATTCTTCAGTTACAGTTTTAAGGACAATTTACAATTTCGGACCTATCATTTTTTAGTCATTTTGACATTGTACCAGTTATTGCATATTGATGTTCGAGTCATTTTTAAGGACATATTTAGTGATTCTAACTAGGTTTCTTCTGACAAGTGAGCCCACCAAATACAGATACTACAAAATGTGCTCTGACATGTTTATGTACCAAATAGTGGATTCCCAATGTGCACAGTAAAGAAAGCAGCCTTATTTATTAGTCACTTGTTGTTTTTGTCAAGGCAATGGTTAAGTTCCGATTCTAGAAGGTGTTTTGCATGGGAGTTGCCATCAGCAACTGTGCCATGGAGGAGAAACAAATATATCTGTCAATTTCCATGTGTCCCTTCTTAAAAAGAATTGGAAGAATGTTAGGTACTGCTTGTACTTAAAGAGCACCATGGAGAAAGTTTACAGAGTTTTCTAGGATTTTTTCTTAAAATTATACCAATGTTATTTTCTACTGTTTATGAAAGTTTTTTTTGCCAATGTTATTTTCTACTATTTAATATGTGTTTCGTCAGTTTAGCTGTTTGGTATCTTTCATGGAGAAATATTGTTCTGCCATTTTGTCAAAAAAATGAAGCCCTGAAATTCACGTTATATTACAGTTCTTGTGTTTGTTTTACAATTTAACTACATGGAAATTTACTTTTGAAAACTGCGAAATTCTCCTGTTACTCAGACTGTGTTACTGTTATCTGTCACGTAAACTCTTATTTGACATGAGTTGAAATATTTCCTCAACCGAGCAGCTCTCAGTTGCATGATTTGCTGCAGCCTGTTTATATTATAAAAGAACATGTCACATAAAGAGTTTACTGAAAAGAGAAGGGAGAAGACAGAAAGTATGGAGATTAATAGTAGATGAGAAGGGTTAATTACTTCAATAAGAATATCAGGGGACTACTTTAAATCCAGTCCAATTAAAGAATTCAACAGAGACATTTCACCCAACAATGCCCCTTCAAGTGTGCTGATGCTGACACGTGATGGAGATACATAGCAGCCCCAACACATTTAACATTTTACTGTTTAAACTTTCTATGTTTGAATTATCAATTTACAGCTGTCGACTCAATTCAGATCGATCAGCTGATACAGTAATATTTTGTATATGCTCTTATTTGGAAACTACGTTGGATGAATACAGGAATACGGGTACGGGTATCGAATAGGATACGATATGGGATACGACGATACGGTAATTTTCAACGCGATATGAGTACATGCGATATTGGTACGGGTATTGATACCTCAATATGATACATATCTGATATGATACGGGACCATATATGAAGTATCGAGGTAACATAGTTTGGAAAGCCTAAAGCCTAGTAGCTGCCCGATTTTTTTTTTATATCCTCCATAAATTAAAAAATTCGAAACATTCCCTCGATTTCTTTATTAAATTGCCTCAACAGACAGAATTCCTGGCGGTTGTTATCTCTTCAAAAGAGGCCGCAAAATTTGTTTTGCACATTTAAGCTCAACAAAAGAGGCCGCAAACACATATGTACTACTAAAAAAATGTTTTTAGAAAATTTTATTATATACAAAAACTTAATGCTTGTGGTCTCTTTGAGCAGTGCCAGCCCTCCAGTCTCAAGTGTTTATATTAAGTCGAGATTTGTGTGATTATTCTATTGAACGGATCAGATTCCTTTTCGATTTTCTCTCAATGCTTTCGATGGCCCTGGTTGTGAAATTTTCTGTGTAGCGAGCGGATTTGTTGAGTTCACGCCTTCACGGATTAAAAATGTAAGAGGTATGTCGTCCGGTAAAGCTCCTGTGCTACAGAAAATCACTGAAGATCAGTCTTGAGGAATAGCAACCTGAACTTTGGGGCCTTGGTGGGCTTCAGAGGCTCGGCCCATGTGTTGGCCCAAATGGGAGGGGTTGTAGGCCGTCGGATGGACTGACTGAAGAAATATAATTAATCATCCTTGTTCAATTAATTTAGTCTTCGCGCAATTTTTGTGGTAAGTAGTATTGTGTGCACTAATACGTGGCAGATGCCCATTGGTTGGTAAGCCCGGATGAAATTACCCCTGGCAATCAAAATGATTTCCCAATAATATAATAAATACTGTTAATTATAATTTTCTATATAATTTAGAGTAAAATGTTAAGGATACTACAAAATTGATCTAATACGGAACTATAAAATTAATCTAATACGGAACACGAAAATGTTATATGATTGACATCTATTTAAATTTAATTTCTATAACTTGAAAATCTGACTCCGCTCCTGTATATCCTGTATTATAGAGTTATGGATTAGAATACAAGAAAGAAAGGTCATTCGAAATTTTATCGGAAGTAACAAATGACCAATGATTAGAACAGTGAATAAAGAAGGATTATTTTGAAATTTTATGGAAAGTGACATATGAAAATGATTAGAACAGTGAATAGTGCTGGCATTAGAATAAATAAACAACGTTGAAAAACCTTAATGTGTCATCATTATATATACATGTATGTCCGTGTGTCTATGTGACTACAAGATGTAACATAATCACAATGATTTGCTAGACGTGACGTGTTATTATCGACTGAAGATCATGTTGAGAAGTTTGAATCGATTGTTTGAACTTTAAAAATAGAGATATAAACAGGAACTAAAATCTTCTTTTTACTTCCCAAAACATAATAGCTCATCTCTTATTCAGGAATGATTCGGTCTCACAATGAAGCAAAAAAAAAAAAGAACAAATAAAAAAATGTGTTTTTTCGCGTTTTATTCACGAATAATTCGTAATTCACGTTTTACTCACGAATAATTCAGTCAGCCAAATAATTCGCCGTTCTGTTCAGAAACACCAAAATAATATTTTATTCCCGAATACATTCGAATTATGTTACTATAATATTCGTTACTACTGCAAGCCATCCAATAAAAAATGGAAATATTTTAATCATATATAGATACTTTTACTGAATAATTAAGATATCTGAGCAACTTGATCTGATTAGATTATTCAAATCAAATAATGATAGCTTGATGCCTTCATGAATTTGAGAATATATATGGACAACAAATGCGTACTCTCCATGATTAGGACCGGGAGTGAAAACGGTATAGATAATATCTGATCTGTATTCAATATGATTCGAAAAATTAGATTTGGATATTTGATATCTGAATATTCGTGTGAATATCGATACTGATATAGTTTTATGTTTCAATTATCCGTATTCGAATAGCAGATATTTTCATATAGTTTAATATATATTATGAAAAATTATGTATTCACTATTATAATTAGATAAATATTATAAACTTTAGTATTTTTAATTATATTTTTATATATATTTTTTTTAATAAATATCCGACCCGATTCATTCATATCCGTCTAATATCCGATTTGTATATGTATTCGGAAAATTAGAAAACATATGGATATGATTTTACCAGTATCCTCTCCGTATCAGGTCCATTTTCACCCCTAAATTTATTTAGGAGGCTCCAAAGAAAATACAGTATAGTATATTTGGAATTCCTGGAGAAATCATGTCTTCAATTTGGCTAAAATATTTAATAGTTCAATGAAATTGGGGGTTATACATAGATTGGTGTTTCAAGGTGGTGGTAGTCCGACTGTTTGAAATTCCAAAACAGAGATAAAGCACAATAAGGCATGAAAGATATGATGTATTTGAACGATCATCTTATATTAAATGAATACAAATTGTATCAAGAGCTAACAAAGTCTATATATGAACTTAATTTTGTTGATTTAACCCCTTCATTTATGGCTATCGATATAATGTTAAATTTTTCATAATTTTTTGTATGGATGAAATTGAGATGATATAAAATATATTTAACGATTTAAATTTATTAATTTAAATATGATTAAAAAAGATTGGCACAGTTTGACAGAATTGATCGTTGATCTTCTTGGGAAATTTTCTTTCTTTTTCTCTTTGAAGGGTACAATTTTGAGTTTTTTGAAGAGTATACATGAAATTGCCTCTTTTTTATCTTTTTTTTTTTGGTAAGTAGATCAGACACACGGTAAGCCATATGTAGGTTACTCGAGTCTGCCACATAAAACCACGGACCGGGATTGAAAGGCTACAAATCTCGGCTGTAGGGATCAAAAGTCTCCTGGTAGGTCCATCAACTTTATTTTTCTCATTGAGCATGTGCTAAATTTATCAGAATCGGATACTTGGTCAGATAATATATAATAGTAAATTTTTTTCTTGTGGGACCCATTGTGTCACCCAATTAACGCAAATCGAGTGGGACCCACATTGTAGTAGCCACAACAGCTGTCTGATTACGAAACGTTAAAGCCCCATTCATGGCATGTAAATGTAGGCATGCCACAGAAAATCTACTGTTTCAGTTTGATTGTTTATGATTATATATAAGAGAGATTCATTTGTAACGAAAGCAATTGAAGACAGGTGAGATAAGAGAAGCAGAGTAATGGAGACAACAGAACTGAAGGAGAGGCCAAGAGACTTGGGGGGCTCTCTGAAGACGCCAAACGTGCAAGCACTCGCAGCTGATGAGAAGAAATTGACGGCTGAGATCATGGACAGGTACATCCGGCCAGACATGAACAGTGACGATATGTTTTCAGGTGACAGCTCTAAAGAGATACCAGTAATAGATATGAGTCGACTGTTGGATGAGATGTCCAGAGAAGAAGAGGCCTCCAAGCTCAAACATGCTTGTCAAGATTGGGGTTTCTTTCAGGTCAACTACTGAAACTCTTTTATAATTTTTTTCATTTTTAATTAAAGACGCCAGTCGTTCATGCAAAAATTTTAGTTTCTTCAAGAGGGTAACAAGAGAATTTTTCAAAAAATAAAATCATTTGTCCACGTAGACATTATTTGTGCACCCCTCATACGTACCAAAAATAGTGCACATATATTGTCTGCGTGCTTGGTAACTTTAATTTTTTTCCAAAGCGATGTTAACTCCATCATTTTAATATTTTTAGGGGAATTTCACGTATACCCCTGAAAAACTTCAAAATTACGTATTCCCCTTCTGAACTTTGAAATTACGTATGTCTCCCTCTAAACTTCAAAAACTCACAAATTTATCCAATTTATTTCTATATTAAAACTCATTCTAAATCTATAAAATACCCATTTTACCCTTTATTAAAAGCATAAAAAACTCATCGGACCCAAATTTGAATTTGAAGGGTTCATCTACCATCTGAACTGCTTTAAGATCTGTGCGTCCAAGATCAGCAAGAATCTTAAAGCAACACACATGGATATTGAAGCGACGTACATCTTAATGCGATTTGTGGGGGTCAAAATTGCTTTAAGACGCTAGGTCAGCACGAATCTTGAAGCGAACACGCACAGATATTGAAGCGATGCGCACATATATTAATGCAATGTATGCGGATCGGACGGTAGGGGAACCCTTCAGATTCAAATTTGAGTGTCATGGGCATTTTATGTTTTAATAAAGATTAAAATGGATATTTTATAAATTTAGAATGAGTTTTAATATAAAAGACAATAAAATGAGTAAATTTGTGAGTTTTTGAAGTTTGGAGGGGGAAATATGTAATTTTAAAATTTAGAGGGGGAAATGTGTAGTTATGAAGTTTTTGAGGGGTATACGTGAAATTCCCCCCATTTTTAAATGTTACATAAAAAAATCGAAGAACTAAATAATACAGACTGATCAAATATTATCTGATTTTATATCCGGTCCGGATAATTTGGTATACATTTTTTATTTAGGCATAATTGGTTATGTACTCATCAAAGTTAAGAATTTGGATATTTGCCCAACAAATCTTTAAATTGAGATATATGCCCATCAAATTTATAAAATCTTGGAAATTTACCCATATTGATATTAAAACTGATAATTTAAAACAAAATCTGTATTAATAAAAGTTATTCCAATTTTACCCTCTTCACGCCTCCAGTCACTCCAGTGTAGCGTTAGTGCGTTTTTTTCCCGTTAGCGGGTTCGTTAGCGGGTTCATCCCTGTCAGAGGTTAATCTGGCTGCGGCGAGGCTGAGGCCAGACATCATTAGGATCGCCATCGCGAGATGAGTCTAGCGATGTGCTTAACGGGGAACAGTAACCTCCGTGATGGTCAGAAAGCAATTTTTCTCTGAGCGATATCATGGTCAGATTTTTGTTTCTCCGAGCGATATCATGGTCAGAAAGCAATTTTTCCGTATGCTTTGTTTTGTAGGATCAATTCAGTTGTTATTAATTTGCAATTCTCTGCATTGACTTCAATTTGGCTAGTAATTTATTTAATTTGGCCGTATTTTGGTGAATACTCTTCTAAAACATCAAATTATCATTTCAAAATTGCCAACATTATATTTTCCTTTTAAAATAGACAAACTCTCAAACTTGGGATAGCATACATCAAGTTACATATTTTTTGTTCAAAATTGTAAATCATACTTATTCTGTTAAAAATAAAAACTTTCAAATTTATGCTTCTGAAACCTCAAATTTCATATTTCTGTGTGATTATGATAGAATATCTAGATAGTATTGAATGACAATCAATACTTATGACTTCATAAGTTCATATTGAAATTTCTTTTGTAGTTTGGCACTCTCTGATACTTATAGTTTTATTTAGGTTGAACCCTTGTTGGATTCCTGCTTTAGATGCACAAAGCATTTTGAGAGAGAGAGAGAGAGCACTTTCAGTGATGTTATTAGAGAGAATTGTCTGAATGAGAGAGGGGGAGAGAGCGATTGCTTTGAGCGCCTGTGTGCGCGAGATTTGAACGAGAGAGAGACAGTGTGCGCGATGGAGAAGAGGAGATGTCTGGAGCGTCTAGCAGGAAAAGAACTGGAGCGTGAAGAGGGTAAAATTGGAATAAATTTTTTTAATATAGATTTTTGTTTTAAATTATCAATTTTAATATCAATATGGGAATTTCCAAGATGTTATAAATTTGATAGGCAAATACCCCAATTTGAAGATTTGACGGGCAAATATCCAAATTCTTAACTTTTGATGAGTACATAACCTAATTTGCCTTTTATTTAATATAAACCGGTTAAATGGGCTAGCTGGTCCATTCTTGAATATTAAACCGGATTTAGGTTGCTGTCTGGGCCAGCTATATGCGCCAAGTTAATTGAGAAACTATAATTTGGAGAAAATGTTATAGCATATAAATGCATGTGTCTTCTTTACCTTTTCCTTTTGGGCCTAATACTCTCGTCTCTTGAGCTCCGGATCACCATTTTTTTTTCTTTTACATTACTAATAGATCAAACTCATACTGTGATATTCCGCTGGTGCATTTCTCCTAAGTACTAAATAACCATCATTTCCCTCCCTTATTTCACTGAGTAGTAATTGTATTCATATCCGCTTCTTCTAAATACTAATGCCCCTTTAATTATCCAAATTTGTAATAATTGTAATAATTCTATTATATTAAATAACTATATTTAGATGTTATCAGTGTAATAAATTATATTTAATCAGAATGAACATCAATAATTTATTTTTAACTATCGAAATTATATTAGTAGATCGGGCCAATTTTGGCTCTTGGATAAAAAGTTAAAAACAATTAATGTTTGGGTAAATTTCGCTGGAGGTCACTACACTTTGTCATTTGTCACGAATTGGTCACTCAAATTTGATTTGTCCATTTCTAGTCACTCAACTTTGTCATTTGTCTCAATCAAATAACTTATATTTTTCCGTCCAAAATGCTAACGGAATATTCTCATTCCGTCCAAAATATTAACGGAATATACTAGTTCTGTCCAAAATACTAACGGAAAGAGAATATTCCGTCCAAAATACTAATGGAATGAGAATATTCCGTTAGCATTTTGGACGGAAAAATATAAGTTATTTGATTGAGACAAATGACAAAGTTGAGTGACTAGAAAGGGACAAATCAAACTTGAGTGACCAATTCGTTACAAATGACAAAATTTAGTGACCTCCAGCAAAATTTACCCATTAATGTTTATATAATGAATTGACTGTGTGGCCTGTATGAATGAAACAGGTAGTGAATCATGGGGTAGCAGAGAAGGTGATAGAGGAAATGAAGGATAACATAAAGGGATTCTTTAGTCTTCCCTTAGAAGAGAGGGAAGAAGTGGCTTAGCTTCCAGGAGATTTAGAAGGCTATGGCCAAGCATTCGTTCACTCTGAGGAACAGAAGCTAGACTGGGCAGACATTCTCGTTCTTTTCACTCAGCCCCCTCATTTTCGCAATTTTAAACACTGGCCCGCTCAACCTCCCACTTTTAGGTAACACTCAAAAAAGTTAAATTAGTTATATACCCATTTAAATTCTAGTTTTTGCTATTTTACTATTTTCCAATAAAAGTTCTAAAATTTGATATTTTCCTTCCATCTAAATAAAAATAATTTCTTATAAAAATATCTCCAATTTCGAACTTAATCAATTTAAAATATAGATTCAACATTGTTAGGTGAGTACAAATAGTCCCAAGAAAGGACGAATTAGGCAATGAATGTAGCCATATATACTCTCCAAAATAGAATAGTTCTTGAAAATTGGGCAATGTACATGTGAAAATGATATTTTTATTTTTGTTTATATTTATTTTCTGTGGAAAGGGATTCACTGGAGAGCTACTCAAGTGAGCTCCAAAAGGTAGCACATTGTATTTTAGGCTTCATGGCTACAAACTTGGACATAAACCGGGAGAAAATATCCGAACTGCTGTTTGAATCACAAACTGTACGAATGAATTATTATCCACCTTGTGCAAATGCTCATGATAAGGTGGTGGGTCTTACGCCACACTCAGATGCCGCTGGATTGACTCTTCTCTTACAAGTAAGTCCAGTTGCAGGACTGCAAATCAGAAGAAATGGTAAATGGTTTCCTGTAATGCCACTTTCCGGTGCTCTTGTTGTCAACATCGGTGATATCCTCGAGGTAATTTTAATTGCCTATATATGATCGGTGATGCTTTGAAATCTTTTTCTAAATAACCATGATTTTTTGTATAGATATTAACAAATGGAAGATACAAAAGCATAGAGCACAAGGCTGTTATAAATGCAAAAGAGGAGAGGATTTCTATAGCTGCTTTTCATAGTCCCAGTTTAGGAAAAACAGTGGGTCCGCTTGCAGAGATTGTAGACAAAGAAACGCCGCTATTCAAATCACTGAGTATGCAAGAGTATGCAAAGCTCGTTTTCTCCCAAAAGCTAAATGGAAAGAGCATAATTGAACTTATGAAATTGAACCCATGATATCGATAGAGTGCGCCATATATAAACAGTAAATTAAGAAAATAATGGTATTACATTTTCATTTGAATGTAACTTCTGCTTTGGCGTAATTTAGATCAGACACAAAATATTGTAACAAATTAAGGATCGTTCTCTTATGAAGTTCTGCTTGTTGTCAGCCAATTATTGATTTCTGATTATTCCTTCTAGGCTTGATTTGTAATACATCCCGCTGATTTCTTACGTCTCTCACTTGATAAATTTTATGATTTTTTTTTAATTTCCTATAGAAATATTTTCCAATACTAGATGGTAACCTTAAATATCATCACATAATAAACATACAATGTAAATATGATAAGCACATAACACAAATCAACCTGTCATTCTATCTATATTCCCCAATCTCAAATAAAATATCAACCTTCTGCTATCATCATATTTATCTGAGGCCGCGCATGACAATTGTTATTTTCTATAGCAACAGAGAAATAAAAGAACTTATATCTTTTTTTGTTGTTATTATTTTGCATATACATATAAAGGGGTATATATACCCTTCTCTCCATTTTACCATTGACATTCCAACGGTTCATTTCTAACTATTCTAAATTACAATTTTACCCTTCTCTTTATTTTACAAATTAACCCTTCTAATTTATTTTATTCTTCACTGAGTATGCAAGAGTATGCGAAGCTCGTTTTCTCCCAAAAGCTAAATGGAAAGAGCATAATTGAACTTATGAAATTGAACCCATGATATCAATAGAGTGCGCCATATATAAACAGTAAATTAAGCAAATAATGGTATTGACTTTTTCATTTTAATGTAACTTCTGGCTTGGTGTCATTTAGATCACACACGTGATATGTAATAAAGGATTGTTCCCAAAAAAATATTAAAAAAGTTCCAAAAAAAAAAAATTTGGTCTGCAAACACATTTTAATATGGAGATCATCCTGATCGGTTCGAATTGATATGATGCATTTGAAAGATATGAGACAGAGATTAAGGATATGAGATACGATTAGTTATGAAAGATATGATGCATTTGAACTATCATCTTATACTAACAAAATCAATGAACTTAATCTTGTTGATTTAACCCCTTTATTTGATGGCTATCGAAATAATGTCAAAATGTCATGATTTTTGGTATATGGATGAAATTCAGATGATATAAAATACTTTTAACAATGTAAATTTATTAATTTAAATACGAATAAAAATTGGCACCAATATATTGGACAGAATTGAGCATTGACATTGGTAACATTCTTGGGAAAATTTATTTCTTTTTCTTTTTGAAGGGTATAAATTTTGAGATTTTTGAGAGTATACGTTGAACTTGTCCCATTTTTTTTTATATTTTAGGAAGTAGATCAGACACATATGCAGTAAGCCATATGGAGGTAACTCGGGTCTGCCGCATAAAACCAAGGACCGGAACTGAAAGGCTCCAAAATTCTTTTTGATAAGGTGCATTTTTTGTTTATTCAAATATTCATTCTCGGCCGTAGGGATTAAAATTCCCCTGAATCCTGATAGGTCTATCAACTTTATTTTTCACCCATTAAAAAAAAAAAAAAGCCTTATTTTCACGATTTATCAGATGTATTAAACCACAAATGGAGACATCCATTCAGTTCTACACTGGAGGCATCATACTCTATATTGATTCTTCTTGGAAGAATTATTTCTGTCTATGTCAGTATTAATCCGTTGTGCTCGCTTGTTTATAACAGCACATACTCTATATATTTTGTCAGATAGCATATTATAGATGATTGGTGCTATGTATTTTCTCTATATATGAAACAATGTAACAGCAGCTTGAGATTCAACACAAAACACAGATTCAAATACACTCTCTCCTTTCTCCTTACAATACCAGTAATCAAATACAAATGAATGAAAACCAGTGAACAGTTTTAAGTTGCTTGGTCAGATGATAAAAGTCATTTTTTTTTTTTTGAAAAAACAACAGATATTTCTGATGAACTGTCCGTCTTGTGGGACTCCTTGTATCACCCAAAGAAAATTGAGTGGATCCCACATTGCAGTAGCCACAAGAGCTGCCAGATTGCGAAACATTAGAGCCTCATTCATGGCATGTAAATGTAGACATGACACAGAAAATCCATAGAAAAGCCTACTCTTTCAGTTTGATAGTTTTATGATTATATATAAGAGAGATATATACAATTGTATAGAAAGCAATTCAAGTAGGGCTGGCAAAAAAGCTCGGAGCTCGTGAATCGCTCGTGACTCGCCTCTGGCTCGATCGGTAACAGCTCGTTCGATAGTGGACCGAGCTATTAACGAGCAAGCTCGCTACTATCTCGGGCCAAAATTAACGAGCTGAGCTAAGATCTAGCTCGGACCGGGCCAGCTCGGCCCATAACGAGCTATACACTGTAAGCCTTTGAATTACAAATTTATATGGCCCAGTAGTGTTCCGTTCAGTTTTAGCGTTTTAGGGTTTAGACATTCAACAGCGTCTTTTCTCTCCAGACTCACTAGCGGCGCCTTTTCTCTCATTCTCTCCACGATTTTACTTTTACTTCATATATACTCTCCACTGTTTTACCTCATACTACTCTTCACTCTTCAGTTTTAACTTTTACGGTACCTCCACTCCACTCTCTGGAGTCCTGACCTCCTCCTCTCTCCTCTAGAGACTGGGGCGAACCGGCAAAGGGAGGAGAAAAGGAGATCGGAGATCGCATCTCAAGGCTTAGGTGTTCCACGAGCTACCTCGCTTCCTCTTCTTTCTTCCACGAGCTACCTCGCTTCCGCTTTATTTCTGGTTAGTTTCTGCCTTTCTGGTTAGTTTTCAACTTTTCATATGCGCATGAACTGAAGTAACGAATAATGAGAAAATCAAATTGATATTGGATTTTGCAATTTTTTTTTTTACATTCGCTTATCCACTCAAATTCCAATCGAGCTCATTCCAAATAAGAATCACAATTTTCTCAATAGTTGGCTTGAATTTATAATTTGTTGTTTGGCTTAACTGGTCGGTTTTAACAATACGGGAAGAGTTGTTTGACTATGAACAATTGCTTACTAAACTCATATCCGTCCATTGAAAAAATATTTAGAGGTATTGTGAATTTTTTTCCTGGTATTTAATTTATCGGTTGGAGAAGCTTTAATTTTTATGATTTGGAGGCATAGGCTTATGAACATCTCAATCTGGGATCAAGTGTTGGACTTTTTCAGAATTGCATGTGAACAATTAAGTTGAAAATAAAGGAAGATACGCATATTATTTCTTTTCAGTGCATGTTACTTGCAACAGAAAGAATTGATTAGTTGTCTGTTGCAAAGCGCAGTTTGTGCATTTTAATTTCACAGAAAAGGTATTTGCTCATGGCCCCTCTTTAATTCCTTTTCAGGCCTTTTATCTGCTGAGTTATGATGCTTACTAAACTCATATCCCTCCATTGACTATGAACAATTAATTGCTGCTATGAACCGTATCATATATGAAAAATTAATTGCTGCCATATCTTGCATTTTTTTTTACTAGTATTAAATCTGTCTTAATTAATTTTGCTTTGACTAATATTTGTGCATTTGTGGCAGAATGTCTCTACATCTTCAGATGGTACCACTGCTGTCACCGGCAGTAATCCAGTGATGCTGGAAAGTGCAAATAGCACTGCTAGAGGACATGCGTCACAGGACAGTACAGATGAGGCTGGTGGGAATAAAAGGAAAAAAACTTCTAAAGTTTGGGAGTATTTCAAGATAATTAAAGTTAATGGGGATGGTAATAAGGCCGAGTGTCAATACTGCAAGAAGCGCTATAAAGTAGTGGATGGTGGAGCAACCTCAACATTGAAGCGTCATGTGGAGGCTTGTTCCAGAATTAAGAGATTTAAAGGTAATGTTTCTGGTTTGCTACATTTAGATGAATCTGTGCTCACATCTATAAAAGAGGGAGAGGACACGAGTATTGTAGATTATGGGAAGTATGATCATGCAAAGAGTAGGGAGTTACTTGCTAAGGCCATAATTTGTCATGAGTTGCCGTTCATGTTTGCCGAATACCATCGCATGAACATGTTCTTGAAATATTGCAAAGGTTGTACCATGTTTTTGGGGTTGATTCGTGTATTGATAATGTGTTGGAAAAGATGCGAGCTCTATATGAGATTTATGCGAAGGAGCATACGACCTCTACCGCATCGGGTAAATCCTTGAACTTTTTAATGTTAATTTTGTATTGTTTAAAGTTGTACTATGCTCACATAATTATGTTTTGATAGGTTCTGATGTTTCAGCTGCATCAGCTGTTGCTGCCAGCGGTAATGAGCATAATGATATGTGGCGTTTTGTACAATCCACATGGAATGAAAGCCAATCTAATTCAGATCTGAAAATTATCTAACAGAGGCTGTTTTTCAACATAGACTTAGTTCACCCTTTGATATATTGAAATGGTGGCAGGTGAATGCAGGGAGATACCCCATTTTAAGCAAACTAGCAAGAGATATTCTTTGCATTCCAATCTCAACAGTCGCATCAGAGTCGGCCTTTAGTGCTGGTGGTTGTGTTTTAGATGATTATAGAAGTTCTCTTATGAAGGATACGGTTGAGATGTTAGTTTGTGGGGGTGATTGGATTAGAACATGCACAAAGGCCGAATTGCAGACTTTACAAGTGAGTTCTAAATTTTTTAATTTCAATTTCTGTTTTAGCTTGTATTAATATATTCAATGTATAACATATTGAATTTTTAAATTTCAGGAAGCTGCAACTGTGGAGGAGAGTTTGGAAATTCAATTTCGAACATCAATGAGTAATCTTAGTATTAATTGATCATTTGCAACCTCAGGTGAACAAATTCTCCTCTCTTTATATTTTGCTTGTTTAAATTTTTCTATTATGAATTTTAAGGATACATGCATTTGAATCTGTCATAGGGGCATGGCTGTTGGCACTTGGGGTTATTTTGGCAGCTTAGTGGCTGTTAGGGCTTGGGATTATTTTCTTTGGAGGATTTTGGGATGGCTGTTGGGACTTGGGGTTATTTTAATTTTGTGGTATTTTGGAGGATTTTGGTTTAGTTGTTGACATGTTGCTTGTTGGTTCCAACTTTTAAATTAATCACTTTGTTGTATGAATTTGTATGAATTTTTGTCATCTTAACTATGCATGAATTTAGTTGTATGAAGTTGTGTGAATTTCTATTATTTTGTGTGAATTTGTATGTTTAAATGTGTTTATAATAAATTAATTGCTATGTTATGTAATAATGTAAATGATTTGTTTGGTTTGGGTTATGTGTGGATTTGTATGTCTTAAATTTTTGTTATTTTGTGCTGATATTTGTGTGGATTTGTATGGCTTGAATTTCTGTTATTGTGCTGATACTTGTGGATTTGTATGGATAAATGATTAATGGGCTTTGAAAATTTAATATTTTGAATTTGTATAATAGCAGCCCAATAAAACCCATTGAGCTTGTGAGCTAGCTCGGTCCAGCTCGTCATGATTATGAGGTGAGGTTTGAGCTCGGGTGCCATAGGTCCAGCTCGCTCAGTCCAGAATTAGCAAGCCGAGCTAAGGCCCAGCTTGGCCCGAGCCAGCTCGTTGACTGCCCTAAATTCAAGACGGAGGTGAGATAGGAGAGGCCAAAGGACTTGGGGGGCTCTATGAAGACAAGAAACGTGCAAGCACTCGCAGCTGATTAGAAGAAATTGACGGTCGAGGTCATGGCGAGGTACATCCGCATTACCAATGGGCGGCCCTGGAGCCGCAGGGGCATTGTGCGGCCCCCAGTATTTGAAGCCACATATCACCAGTGCTGGTCTGGGTAGAATTAGAAAAACTCGGATTTCGAGATGTTTTGGTTTATTTTTTTTAAATAATGTTGTAAATAAACATTTCGGCCTCAAACACTTGGTAGAAACATACTCCCTAATTATCATATACACCATTTGAAATTGACTTTACCAGTGGAACACTTGTCTTTTCACATATTATGTAATTTATAGTTTAGCCTCCCTTGTTGAAATTTTCAGTTCCGCCCGTGACTCAAATAGTTTGACTACGAACAACGGACTTGAGTTCCAGATATCGTTAACAGAATAACAGGTGCGGATTTCAAGTGGAAGTCCACAGGAGTAGAGGATGAATTTATGCAAGCACCACTGCTTAAGCACAAGGCAAAAATGTAATTACATAAATACCATGGCCAAGATACAAATAACTGCCACTGTGGTTGATTCATGAAGGTATATATCTCTCCTTGTTTCCAATTTATTAATTTCTGTTACATTTCTTTTTAAATTAAATTTCAGAGTTACTGACATTTCAAACTTTTAACTCCGCCTATATCTAAATGATGTAGCCGGTCCAAGCCCGGACAAGAGGAGGAGGGTTATTCAAAAAGTTTGAAAAGTGTCTATTGAATAATTAACAATTGAATGTGAAACAGTGAAACGAAAAATTGACAAGAAAGTTAAATATGGTAACATAATATATATAACTTGGAAATGGAAATTTGAAGTTTCATCTGGGTACAACATTTGTTTGAATAATAAGATATTTGATGCTTACATATATATGAGACCTATTGAGACAAAATGATGCACCATCTTGTTGCTTGTTGCTCTTTTACTCAATTTAGATAGCATTTAGGTTAAGTTTCTTGTAGCTAAAAAATAATATCTACAATTCCAAAGGACCAATGTGTAAAATTACCAAAGTGAAGGGCCTAAGGTTTAACTCAAGCACCACTCTAACTGACATAAGTTTGTGCAATTTGTCTGTTAAAGAACCTATTTTCACTAGATTAAGTGCTTTTGATCTGATCTTTTCTGTTTCATTTTGTGTGCAGTAGTGGTACCAGTATGAGTTGTTGTACCCTGGTTTACTAATTTAAGATAGTGGAGGGCATTTAAGTTTCATTGGATTTTTTTTTTTGGTAATCCTTCCTGTTAAGATTTGTCCTTAATTGGATATGTTTGCCACATACATGTTTATTATGAACCCAATTTCAATTTTGTGGCAATCTGAGAATTTTATGAACTTTTGATGAATTTTGAGGATTTTGAGAAGAGAAAAATACTGAAAACAACAAAATTAGAAAATAAATAGAATAATTTCTTCATAAAATCCAGCTAACACAACACAACATACATTCGCAAGTTCAAGACCTAATTCGCAAATCTCAAGAATCGAATTAATTTTTAATTAATCAGGATCGCAGATACAACAATAGCGAAACGCAAAGTCTGAGGTGAAATAACAAAATTAGTTATTAATTTAATAAATTGAATCCATACATCGATTCCCTATATGCTGACGAAACTAGAGAAACAACAATCATTCAAAATGGTTATCTAAACCTTGCAAATCAATAGCGACACAACAGATCAGCAGCCAGATCAGCGCCAGATGCTCTCCAGTTGCTCCCTGCATATCTTCTCCTGTTCTGGCAATGCGGGGCCCTTCTCTCAGTGACTCGATGCCTTCAACGGTTGCGGGTAGGTTATTAAACGCGGACCCCAGTCGCAGTGCTTCATTTTGAAGAACCTTGGAACTATCCAGTTCCATTTATTTCTGAATTCTTTTCTTCTTGTTTTATCTCTTCTCCATTTTAATTTTCACTGACACCACCATTATCTTTATTTTATTGTTTTGATATTTTTTTTTTCTTATTTTAAAGGAATCAATATTAGACCCATTATATTTTTATTCAGCACCTCAATTTTTAACAAATTAATATTTCACCAACTTTTATCTCAATTTTTTACAATCCGATTCGGCATATTCCAACCGATTCTAATTCTATGATCAAGTAAATAATTCCTATTTCGATTCCGATTATAAGAACTATGACTAAACTCCACAGAGGACAAACCACTGTTTTGGCGCAATCTTATTCCCTATACAACAGAATAGATTTACACAGAGAGTTGAGAATTTAGAGTAATTCTTTTGTCCCCCGCTCTCCAGTTCCCTAAACATCTCCTCCATTCTAACTAACTATGTTAATCATTAATTAACGACTTTAATCAACAGTCAGTGGTCCCCGTCTAACTGTCATTACCGACTGGCGGCGTCTCCTTCGTTATTACTTTCTTTTGTTTATTTTTGAATGTTTCCTTCTCCTCCGCGCTTTCCTTTTCCTCCGCGCTTTCATTCTTCTGTGCATATTTTAGGCAATTTAGCGGCGATCGAAATCGCAGCTCTCTCTCTCCAACGATCCCTCATCTTTCTCGCTCTCAGGCGAGAGAGCAATCCCTCTTTAAGTTGATCTCACAGCTCTCTGTCCGGCGATCTCTCACTTTTATTTTTCTCAGGCGAGATCGCATCTCTCTTTGACTCGACCTCACACCTCTCTCTCCGGTGAGATAGACCTCTCTCTGGCGATCTCACTTGCTACGATCATGTAATGTTTTTCTCTTTCATTCTTTTATCATCGATTTTATTTTTCTGTCATTTAAATCATTGATTTCTGTTTTTTTCTTTCAGTTTATGTCAGGCGATTTCAGTTTATATCAGGCGATTTAGATTCTCAACTGTCACCTCTGAAAGAAAACTCAGGTATGAATACTTCATAGTAATGATATAAGTAGCTGATTCAGTTTTGAATACTTCTAATTGAAGATGCTGATGATCTGATATTGTTACGTTATGTTATTATGAACATGTGATTGAGTTATTGTTTTATGTTATAAGAATATATGATATTGTTAATATGAATACTTGATATGTTATATTCTATATGATAAAATATTTGCTATATCTGGTATGAACATGATATTTTATTGATTGAAACATGATTTTTTGGTATGAATACTTGTGTTGTTTATACCTACAATTTGTTACCTTTGATATGAATACTTCAGCTGTTTTATATGAAGACCGTTTCATATGGTAGGTATAATACCAGAACTATTTTGTAACTATTTTTTACATTAATCATCCATAGTAGATATGTTTAATATGAATATATGATACTGTTAATATGAATACTTGATATGTTATGTTCTATATGATACAAATATCTCCTATATCTGGTATGAAAATGATATTTTATTGATTGAAACATGATATTTTGGTATGAATACTTGTGTTGTTTATACCTACAATTTGTTATCTTTGATATGAATACTTCAGCTGTTTTATATGAAAACTGTTTCATATGGTAGGTATAATACCATAACTGTTTTGTAACTATTTTTTACATGAATCATCCATAGTAGATCTGTTTAATATGAATCCCTGTTATTGTTGTTCATTAATTTTTTCATTTTGTTATACCAGAATGAATTTTGATTTGAATGAAGAGATTGGTGAAGAATTGTCAACAGAATGAATTTTGATTTTGATTTCAGTCAGCAATTCGCAAATTGTACAAACAACTCAAGAATCGAATCAATTTTTTAATTAATCAGGAACGCAGATACAACAAAAGCGAAACGCAAAGTCTGAGGTGAAATAACAATATTAGTTATTAATTTAATAAATTGAATCCATACATCGATTCCCTATATGCTGACGAAACTAGAGAAACAACAATCATTCAAAATGGTTATCTCAACCTTGCAAATCAATAGCGACACAACAGAATACGCTCATCTGTCGCAACGGATCTTCTACAGAAGGCGCCAGATGCTCTCCAGTTGATCCTGCATATCTTCTCCTGTTCTGGCAATGCGGGGCCCTTTTCTCAGTGACTCGATGCCTTCAACGGTTGCGGGTAGGTTATTAAACGCGGACCCCAGTCGCAGTGCTTCATTTTGAAGAACCTTGGAACTATCCAGTTCCATTTATTTCTGAATTCTTTTCTTCTTGTTTTATCTCTTCTCCATTTTAATTTTCACTGACACCACCATTATCTTTATTTTATTGTTTTTGATATAAAGTTTTTCTTATTTTAAAGGAATCAATATTAGACACGTTATTTTTTTATTCAGCACCACAATTTTAACAAATTAATATTTCACCAACTTTTACCTATTTTTTAGTACAAAACAAGATTGATGAAAAATAATCCGAGTTTTACAATTCGATTCGGCAGATTCCAACCGATTATGATTCTATGATCAAGTAACTAATTTTTATTCCGATTCCGATTATGAGAACTATGACTAAATAAGCATACTTTCTAACTCGGTCCACAGAGAACAAACCACTATTTTCGCACAATCTTATTCCCTATACAACAGAATAGCAATAAAGTAAGATCAATTTACACAGAGAGTTGAGAATTTATATATACACACTCAAAATTGCAAAAGAGAAGGTGTATTTTTGTACCAGGGAGGTAGGACAGAGAGCTAGTGTGAGCTTTAAACAAAAATATTTTACGAAGCGAATGGATGACGGATGTACGATCCGGCCCGTTATTTCAACTGAAGATAACTGGGCCGAAACGATAGAGTTAGTTAGTAAACAGGTAAAGGCCCATAAATTACTTGGATCAGGAGACCCTCTCATTAATTTTGGATATGATTAATATTCCAACCGTCTGGTTTTTCAATTTAACAAGAAAAAATATATCTAAACCCTCCTCGAATACTCACCTTGGAAATAAAAAGCACCGAAATTTTTATTAATATTCAAACAAAATATTAAATTTCAAAATCTACACCGTTGGACAAGATTTCAAAAACTGTCCAAACTGCAGATTTATTTTCCGGTTCCAAAACCGCAAAAAGAATTTGAGGTATTGGTTTTCGTTTTGTGTCAGACAAAGGTGATTTAAATAACTTAATTTTTTTGTTTTTTTCAAAATAGAAGGATTATAATATTTTTTGTATTTACCTAGAAGTGACTTTTGAACCGGGATTAATAACTCAGATTCAAAACATTGTTATTTTTTTTCCAATAACACACAAAGAAATATTTTAATTTTTCTTACAGCCGCAAAAAATCCGGCCTGAAAAATGTTTATCCGGGTTATTTGTCGCAGTCTTTCTAATAAATCAAATTATATAGTATTCCATCTATTTTCAAAGAAATATATAAAATATTTCTAATATTTCAATACAAAAAATAAATAAATTATAAACATTTATGTTTAATTAAAAAAAACATAGAACCGGGGATTAATTCTCCGGTTCTTAAAACCGGGAATTTAATCTCCGTTTTCGGACTGCCTAGAATCGGAATTTTTTTTTTGCGGAAAGTTTGTATGAAATCGGAAATTTAATCTCCGGTTTGGACAGATTTCGAAATTCCTATGCATGAGATGTAGATTTTGAAATTTAATATTTTTTTGGATATTAATAAAAAATTCGGTAAAAAGCGATGCCTTTCAGCGGTGCGAACAGCAGGGCGAAAAGAAAAAGCAAATTATGGCAGCTCCTTTTCTTTGATTATTGAACTGAATCTCATCTATGCAGCCTGTGAAATAGTCAATCTCGTGCTGCACTAATCTCGTCGTGATGGGTATCGGACTGAAGTAACAGCTCAGTCGCGGGTGCCTTCTCCTCTTCGGCGATAGAAGAGCGAGTGGTCTCCCGTCTATGTACAGGAGATATACCTTCCGTTTTTTATATGTCTTGTGTTGTTGTTTGTTGTTGCGCGTGGTTTGTTTGTGTTTTTTGGTATTTCCTGCTCTCCCTTCTGCTTCTTCTCCCCCTTTTGCTCTAATAAACTTTTATGGCTCCAACCCTGGCGGCTTTACCTCTGAGAGGCGACTGTCCTGGTCCGGTTGATTAAGTTTCCGGTCCGATTTGATTCAGTGTCTTTTCGGCTGCACACTTCTCTGAGCGGTGACTGTCCTGTTCCGGTTGATTCAGTTCCCGGTCCGATTTGATTCAGTGCCTTCTCGACCGTGCACAAGGAAAGGTTCGATACGGTGTAGTCTGCCAGAAGGACCAAGACAAGTATGCACAGTGAAAACAATCACTAGGCTCCTCTCATTACAATCAAGCAAGAATAATCAAATTTGTATCCACAGGATACACATATTCTCTGTGTGTGTTTTACTTGTTTATAGCTGAATGCTTTTAAAGACACTTGTTGTCTAATATCATGTAACAACTAGTTTGTAACTCTTTTGAATCAATGCAATTGCCTACGGACTTTCAACCAAAAAAAAAAATTAACAAGAAAAATCATCTCCACAAGTTTAGTCATGCTAGAACTGAAAATTCACTTTTAAAAAAAAAAATTGATTAAAAATGCAGTGTTTCTAATTCATTATGTGGCAAGTAGTACGATCGGAATTAGATGCATATGATGTCAAGTATTATGTGTTTTGCTTCATGATTAAATGCAATCTGCACGATGCAACCGATTTGTACCTACAAATTATTTTTTTGCCTGACAAATACAATTATTTTTTCTTAAGCGTATTTCACAATTTATGTTACATATCTTGTTCTCTAGCAGAGAAAAAAAATGGTGGGGGTTATTATTATCAGAGAAAAAGATGTGGTTTCTCATTTGGGTCCCTGAGTTTATTTAATTATAGACACAATATATTATAATAAATGAATGTTTTGATATTTGTGATGCATATGTCTATTCATGGGAGTTCCCATTTTTAATCCATTTTTTTATTGTAGGCATCAAACACATGCATACTCTGTTTTACATATATATATATATATATATATGCATGGATGCAATTTTGGAATACATTTCTCGTGAAAATAAATTTGATCAACAGTTTGCATTTATTATTTAAATTTTAAGTTTTGAAATATAAATTAAAAATAAAATTGTAAATAGACATAAAACAGAGCTTATATATTGAGAATATTTGCACTACATTGTATCATTTTCTTTTCTTTTTTTTTAATAAAAGTGGGTGTAAGCTCACCGATTTCCATGGAAACCATACACTAGTGGAGAACCAGACATCAGGAAAGAACCTACGCATGATACTAACACAGGTGTTACTGATAGTACCACTAATCAGGAACGACCATATAGCCGATCTTGATTCTATTATCAAGAACAGTCGTTAGTATTTTGCCGTTACTAATTCAGACAATCAAGAATGGTCGTTTACCTTTAGCCGTTACTGATTCAGACAATCAAGAACGGTCATTTAGTAAATAGCCGATCCTCAAGATCGGTCATTTAGTAAATAGTCGATCCTGAATTGTTTTTTTTTTTATTTTAAAAAAATATTTTTTATATTTGGCTAACTACCATATATTTTTGCTAGCCTATATGAAACAAGCAACAATATATGAAACAGGCAACATTATACAAAATATGAAATGGAACAATCTGAAATATAGATCAACACATACTTAAAATTAAATATGTTCAAGTTCACCAAATTACATAAACCATAAATTATTCCAAAATAACACTAATCCCAAATTGTTTTACTTTTCTTACCACAAATCATGATGTTTTCAAATTAAAATTTTGCCAGGCAACACAAATCATAGGTGCAAAATGGCCTCCTTGTCTTTCGTTGATATCCTTTCATGAATAGGCCCCTGAAATTACAAAATAATTTACAAAACAAATTTTGTGTATTTATCCAGAAAAATAGAATTGAAAATCATTCTTACATACCTCACTTCCAAGAAGTTCAAACTTGGAACTTGTGATTGTCTCGAAAAGAGAAATGTACCTAAAGGCAATAGAAAAGATATGGTACTTCATTTTTAAATCACTAGTATATTGTATAGGAAGTTAATGATCTGTACCAGGTACAACCTATTCTCCAACTTGTTCATATATTTTTTGATTGATTTGTTGGTTTTGTAATTGATTTTCGCTTAGAGATTTTTATTATTATTTTGAACTAGCTAAAGAGAATATAAAGTTGACATCATTTTCCTTTACTATTAAAACATAACAAAAGTGATTTACCGCCATGCAAGTTCACATACAAGTTCAACTGGTGCATCTGGCAAAACCTGAAATACAGTTAACAGGTATAATAAAAAAATTATCAGAAGAAAAGAAAAGCATATATATTCCCTGTTTCAGAGAGAGAGAGAGAGAGAGAGAGGAACTTTATCTTCATATGGGTTGCAATTGTTCTTAAACCATAGCTTTAGAAACTCCTGTGATAAAAAATTAAAAACAACAAATAAGTAATATGTAAGTTTATCAGACTGGAATTACCTTATCAACATTTTTAGGCTCAAGGCCAGACACTACTACAAAAACTGGCTTTGTACACTGCACATTGTACACGGATTTGGCAATTATATTAAAAACAGTGTACCAAATATGAGTCCAAAAGATCTGCACGATTTCTACACGGATAATTAGTTAATAATCAGTGTAGAATTATTAGAGAGAGCTACACGGTTTATTAGAAACCACAAATCCGTGTGTAAAGAAGTGGGTGTGCAAAATAATTGAGAGAGCTACACGGTTTATAACTAATTATCCGTGTAGGAACATTACACACGGCTTTTTGATAATATAGCCGTGTAGAATTCTTATAATTGTACACGGATTTATAAATAAATAGCCGTGTAGAAATAGTTGGAGAGCTACACGGATTTATAACTAAATAGCCGTGTATAATAGTGTAGGGTTTTTATCTCTTCCCTTCCAGAGCGCCGTTTTGATCAAGTCTTTTAGTTAATACATCTCGAACTGAGCTTTTTATTTCTGCGAATTGATCGAGGCCAGCAGCTGAGATCTGAGATCTTTGAATTAAGTTTGTATTTTCTCCTCTCCATCTTTCTAAGGTTAGTAATATGTATTTAAATCATTTTCTTCCTCTAATTTTCTGTTATTTAGGCTTATTTAATTAGGTCATTTCATGCATGCTTGAATTCTTAATTTTAGATGTAATTAATTAGTGTATTGTGGTCCAATAACCGACCTTTAGATGCTTTTGGTCCATGCCCGTTCAAAATTAATCCAATAGGGATTAATTTTGGATAGTCCCCGTTTTGGGACTGCTCTCTGAATATTATGTCTCATTTAGGATGTGAACACATATTAGCGGGATTTAATTAGTATTTGAGGAAAGTTCGACAGTATTTTCCCTTATTGCTCCTACGAGTATGTGGTTCGTACGCATACTTGGGGAGTTAAGGGAAAATGCTGCCGAATTTTTCTCAAATACTAATTAAATCTCGTTAATATGTGTTCACATATGAGACATAATATTCAAAGAGTGGGTTAGGATTGTAAACCGGCCCTTTGTAAGCCCAAAATTTTGTACACGAAGGAGAATGTTGACCATGCATGATTAATTGATCAAATCATTTTTTTAATTTAATTTACAGATGGATCGAAGCTGGATGTAAGAAATGCGACGTGACAGTGAAGAATATTTGGTTCGCGTTGCTGAGTTTATAAAATTTGCTGAGAGTTATAGAGTGAAGAAAAAAGAAGAAGACATTTTATGTCCTTGTAAAGATTGTAAAAATTTATTAAGATTTTTGGACATCGAAGAAATTAGAGCTCATTTGATTTGTCGGGGATTTAAGAAGAGATATACATGTTGGTTCATGCATGGTGAGAAATTTGGGGAAAGTAGTAGTGCCAATAAAGATTGTAATCGTGAATTGAATGATGAGAATGTTGGAATTTCTGATAATTTTGAACTTGATTGGAACGAGGATTATGAGAGTGCCGAATATTCTGATATTAACGTCGAACCCGAAAATGACGATGATGAGATGGAGAGGAATTTTGATGAAAATGTAGAACACGAGTTTACTGAAAATTTGAAGGATATGTTACGTGATGTGGAAGATGAAATTAGTGATAAAAATTATGATAAATTTCAAAATTTGTCTAATGAATCCAAGAAGCCGTTGTATCCCGGGTGTACCAAATTTACAAAACTGTCAGCTGTGTTGAAATTATTAAACTTAAAAGCAGACAATGGTTGGAGCGATAAGAGTTTCACGTCCTTATTACAGCTTTTAGGAGAAATGCTCCCAGATAACAACGAGTTACCCGGTACAACATATCAGGCAAAGAAGTTGATATGTCCAATGGGGTTGAAGATCGAAAGAATACATGCATGTCCGAATGACTGTGTATTGTATCGTAACGAGTACGAGGCCATGCATGTCTGTCCTAAATGCGGTGTTTCACGATATAAACGTCGTAAGGACCAGGACACTGATGATTGTAACGAGGACACAAGTGGCCGACCTCCGGCTAAGGTGTTGTGGTATTTGCCGATAATACCGAGATTCAAACGGTTGTTTGCGAATCCCAAAGATGCAAAATTATTGCGTTGGCACGAAGAAGAGCGCAAAAATGACGGTAAACTAAGGCACCCGGCTGATTCTCCTCAATGGAGAAACATTGACAGACATTTCAAAGAATTTGGTTCTGAAACGAGGAACCTTAGGATTGTGGTGAGCTCAGATGGAATGAGTCTGTTTGGAAGTATGAGCAGTCGGCACAGTACTTGGCCTGTTCTTTTATGCATCTACAATCTTCCTCCTTGGTTGTGCATGAAACGCAACTATATAATGATGTCATTACTAATCCAAGGACCCAGACAACCCGGAAATGACATAGATGTATATCTTGCACCATTAATCGAGGACCTCCAAAAATTGTGGCGTGATGGCGTCCCGGTGTGGGATGCGTATATGAAAGAGACCTTTAACTTGCGGGCCATGGTGTTTTGCACCGTAAATGATTTCCCCGCGTACGGGAATTTGTCAAGTTACACTTGTAAAGGAGCAAAAGCGTGCCCGATCTGTGAAGATGACACGCAGGTGCTGAGGTTGAAAAATTGTCAAAAGAATGTATTCATGGGGCATCGTAGGTTTCTTCCTATTAATCACCCATATCGTAAGAAGAAGATGGCATTCAACGGGAAAATTGAGCTTGGAGTGGCTCGTCATCCATTAGACGGGGAGAGTGTCTTCGAACGGGTAAAAAATATTGATGTTGTTTTTGGAAAGTGCGCCAAAGCACTACCGAAGAATATTTGGAAAAAGAGGTCCATATTTTGGGAGCTACCGTACTGGAAATATTTAGAAGTGAGGCATTGCCTAGATGTCATGCATGTCGAAAAAAATGTCTGTGACAGTTTAATTGGTTTATTATTGAACATTCCGGGGAAGACGAAAGATGGTATTAAAGTGAGAAAAGACATGGTAGAGATGGGAATACGACCCGAGCTCGCACCGCAGGAGAAAGGGAAGCGCACATACCTACCCCCCGCACTGTGCACAATGTCAAAGAAAGAGAAAACAAGCTTTTGTGAATGCCTCAATGGTATAAAAGTCCCATCAGGATATTCTTCGAATATTAAGAAGTTGGTGTCGATGAAGGACTTGAAACTGGTCGGTCTGAAATCTCACGACTGTCATGTTTTACTGACACATATAATTCCGGTTGCAATTCGGGGAATTTTACCAAAGCACGTTCGTCAAACCATTACGAAGCTTTGTTCTTTCTTCAATGCAATAAATTCCAAAGTGATAGACCCTCTAAAATTGGACTCTTTGCAAAAGGAGGTCGTCGTTACTCTTTGCCAACTTGAGATGTATTTTCCGCCATCTTTTTTCGATGTCATGGTTCACCTTGTTGTTCATCTTGTGAGAGAAATTAAGATTTGTGGTCCCGTGTTCCTTCAGTATATGTATCCATTCGAGAGATACATGGGCATCTTGAAAAAATACGTAAGGAACCGACATCGACCCGAAGGCAGCATTATAGAAGGATATTCTACGGAGGAGGTGATTGATTTTTGCACCAACTACTTGACCGGTGTGGATCCTATTGGCGTTCCAAAATCTCGATACGAGGGAAGGCTCCAAGGAGTCGGGACAATTGGGTTGAGAGCCGTAGTTGCTGATCTAAATGAACTACAAAAGGCACATTTTATTGTACTACAACACATGACAGATGTTGCTCCCTATATAGATGAGCACATGACAATCCTTCAACAACAAAACTACACGAGGAGTCAGAAGTGGCTTACTAACGAGCATAATCGTTCTTTTATAGGATGGCTGAAAGAAAGAGTGCAGTCACACCCCGTACCTGAAATTGTTAAACTGCTTGGCGAAGGACCCCAAATTGTTGTTAAAACATTCCAAGGATACGAGATTAACGGATATACATTTTATACTAAATCCCAGAGTGATAAGAGCACGATGCAAAACAGTGGGGTGACGTTGGTGGCGACCTCTCAAGAATTCAGTAGATCCGGAGATGGCCGGGCTGTAATAGCATCAAAGTCATATTATGGCGTTATTCAAGAAATTTGGGAGCTCATTTACAGTCCTCGCCTGAGCATTCCCGTGTTTCGGTGTCAATGGGTCAAAGACCGAGGTGTTAAAGTTGATAACGACGGGTTCACACTCGTTGATTTAAACAGGGTTGGGCATGTTGATGATCCGTTTATACTCGCCAAGCAAGCCACCCAAGTCTTTTATGCCACAGACCCGAGTGATGCCAGGTTGAGCGTCGTCCTATCCGGAAAAAGAAGGATTGTCGGGGTAGAAAATGTCGTCGATGAAGAAGAGTACGACCAGTTCGACGAAGTACCTCCATTTTGTACCGATGTGCAAACTGAGGTAGCAACACTTGAAGGGGTAGACGAAGCTGACTACATGCGGTCCGACCACAATGAAGGATTATGGGCCGAGGGTACTGTTCAAATAGTGGAAAAAAGGAGAAAAAGGAAAAAAAAAAGCATAATGTGTAATATTTATTTTGTTTAAGACCGTGTAGCTTTTAATATTGCAACTTTAGCTTGTAATATATCAAATAAAAAAGGAAAAAAAGAGGGAAAAAAAGAAAAAAGCATAATGTAGTAATAGTATTATCAATTATTATCAAATATTACCAAATATTAGTTTAATGCTTATAATGAAGGATTATGTTTAATGCTTATAATATTATCAAATATTAGTATTAGTTTTTGAAAATATTAGTTAAAACATTTAATAATAAAATAAAATAAATATTAGTTAAAATATTAGTTTTCACTAAATATTAGTTAAAATATTTAATATTAGTTAAAATATTTAAAATATTAGTTAAAATATTTAAAATATTAGTTAAAATATTTAATATTAGTTAAAATATTTAATATTAGTTAAAATATTTAAGGAAGGATTATGTTTAATGAAAATATTATGTTTAAAATATTATGTTCAACTTTATCAAACATTTAATATTAGTTAAAATAAATATTAGTTAATAGTTAAAATAAATATTAGTTTATGTTCAAAGCATTTTACTGAACCTGGGACCCGCCTGTCGGAACGATTTATACACGGACTTTTAGCTAATAGTCCGTGTAGAAATGGAAGAGAGCTACACGGACTATTAGCTAGATGTCCGTGTAGAAAGGTGATTTGCACACGGATTTTTATGTACAGCCGTGTAGAAAGGTGATTTGCACACGGACATTAACTTAACAGCCGTGTAAAATTTATCAAACATTGGTTATTTCGAAATCCTTCTCTGCCAAAAAAATCATAAGTCCGAAAACCCTTCTCTGCCAAAAACCTCCCAAAGACACGAGCTCAATCTTCACCGCTCACCGCGCGCCTCACCGCCTCGCCGCCTCGCCGCCTAGCCGCCTCACCACCTCGGTCTCTCTCACCCGTGGTCTCTCTCTCTCTAACCCGTGGTCTATCTCACCTAGGTTAGCGTCTCTCTATCTCGTTCTTTTTCTTATTGGGTTTGAACCCGTTAGCCAATTTAATAAAAGTATTGTTATTTGTGTACCAATTTTGGCTACTGGTATGGTGTACCAGCAACCCCTGTGCTTGTTCTCTGTTGAAATTGCGCTATTGAGAAGAAATTGGGAAATTTGAGTTTAAATAAATGGCCGGCCTTTAATTTTAGGTTATTGAATACATTGTGGTTTTTCATAATTTGTATATAGGGTATTTTAGGGTATTTTAGGTTATTTTATGGTACTTGTTAATTTTAGGGTATTTTAGGTTAATTTAGGGTACTTGTTAATTTAGGGTACTTGATAATTTTAGGTTATTCAAATAATTATGGTACTTGCATGTTAGGGTATTTTAGGTTATCTCTATTTTGTTCATTGATCCCTACAAAAGACAAAATATGTAATAGACCATGTCGAATGTAGTAGACAAAATATGTAGTTCATTTATCTCTATTTTGTTAATTTATCTCTTTAATTTATCTCTTCAATTATTGGTCACTTAT
The DNA here is from genome assembly GCA_025461045.1 of Carex parvula. Classification (NCBI taxonomy): domain Eukaryota; kingdom Viridiplantae; phylum Streptophyta; class Magnoliopsida; order Poales; family Cyperaceae; genus Carex; species Carex parvula. The sequence goes on from JAJGRW010001123.1 coordinate 100,535, forward strand.
GATTTGATCTTTAATTTCATGCAGAACCATGTCGAATGAGGATGAGTACGTCGATATGATGGCAGAAGAAGAGGAGCAGCAAGCTACTGCCTCATCAGAAAGAAGGAGGAGAGGGCCGACAATGTGCACGAGCACGTCCGAGCAGACCCATCAAGAAATCTGGTTCACAGAAGACGGGCGTGCGCAGGGAGAAAAACGGCAGAAATACTCAAATTGGTGTACGAGCTTCGTGAGGCAAAATGCGAGTATCCTTGTTGAGAGATGGGATCATTTTGAGGATAAGGTGAAGAACGAGTGGTGGAACACGGTGAAGGTAAAGTGCCTAACAACTCTTCTCTTGAATTTTCACTTATGTATGATCTATACTTAAATACACTAAATTTTTGTGTCAATCAGGCTCAGTGGAACATCAAGAATGATGTTCCAAAGGATAAGACTTTGAAGATTATGAACAATGGTTGGAAGCAATACAAGAGCACGTTGAAGACGGAGTTCATGGAGAAAGGGAGAAATCCGGTCGGCTACTACAAATGGCTAAAACAAGAGGACTGGGATGCGTTTCAAGCTTTGAAGTCTACCGAAGAGTTCCAGGTATCTAACTCGTGCCAAATTTATGCTTATTCTTTCTCGATATGTACTTATCTTTCTAAAACTAACTGATCGTTATTGTCTTGTTTCTGTGAAGGCAAAGAGTGATACAGGCAGGAGGACCGTTGCCTTTAACAAGTATCCACACCATCTAGGGTCAGGTGGTTACGAGGGTAAGACGGCAGAATGGAGGAAAGTCCTGGACGCGAACAAGGATTCTGACTCACCCGTGGTTAGGATCCAAAATCCTAGGGGCAAAGATTGGGTCATGGGTAGAGCCGAGGTAACCGCTGACGGGAGGATAGTACTCCCAACGGATTTGCAAAGCGTGGCTCAAAGAATGGTAAGAGTCATTTATAACTCGAAAGTACGTCAATTGTTCTTTTGCTTTAACTAATTCTTCTACTTGAACAGTTGGAAGTGGAGGAGGAGGTCAACTCGGGTGCCCGGAGTGTCGAACGACAAAATGATTCCTTGTCCGCAGCGCTCGAGAATCCAGAACACCCGGGTAGAGTAAGAGGTGTAGGGGTCTACAGGGGCTGGAAGGAGGTGTTCCGAGTGGAGGGACAAAAACCTCGAAGAAAATCTCGTGCCAAGGTAAACAAAGACGAGATAGTTGCGCAGATACGCGCGGAGGTGAGCAAAGAGTACGACGCAAGGTTTGCTGAGATGGAAGCAATGTTGACACAAATTAGATCAGCAACTACGCAGCCATCCGAGCAACCACCTCCCATTTCGCCGGGAATTCGGCGAAGTAGTCAAGCATCCGGCACGTGGGGCGCCTTAGACGATTTGGATAATCTCAAGGTAATCAATACTTCTTCATAATCTAAAGGTATTTAAAACCTGTTTGCACCTTGTTGGACAATATCGCATCACTAAAATAAACAACTTTCCTATAAATTTGCAGGACCCCAGAGCATGCGACCTCGTCCTGCGGAATGGCAGTGTTTCTCTGATCGTTGCTAAGGGCGTTGTACATCCACTCGCCAAAAGTGTACACAATACTCAGCTAAGACCCGACCATGCATGCGTGCAGGTTGAGTTAGTCGTGGATGGATGGCAGCGCGTACCCCTTCCTGTCCCTACCGACGACGCGGTTGTGCTTGATGACGCACGGATGTCATTTGTCCAATGGCCCAAGAGTCAGATTGTTTTGGATCAGGTAATCCATAAAAAAATTCATTTATTTTGTTACATTTCAACTCATTCTTTTTGAAATACTAGAATAATACATCTATAACTTGATACAGACACGAGGAGATGATGTTACCGGTACGGCTCTCTCACCGGTACGTCAGGAGGTGGCTTGCGACGTCGCGCCTGACGCGCCACAATCACCGCCCCGTCCTATGGTCACAGAAGAAGAATACAGCCGTTTGCCCAATGATTTGCGCCTTCTCCACGACTACTTGATGACGGCGCCCGACGGCATGGAGGCTATCATCATCCCTGTCCCACCTGGGATGTTTCTACACGAAGGTAGGGAGCTCCTGCTGTCGTTCAGAGACTTCAAGGACCTCTTCCACCACTCGTCATCCGACAAATGGCTCGATGTTTCACACATCACCATTTTCCTCATGTTAGTGATATTAAAATATTTTCATTATTGTATAGAACTCAAATATATATTCTAATTACAATATGATGAGTTTTCAGGAAGCTAGTCCGAAACTGTGATGAGATGGTTGAAAGGAAGAACTTGTGCGTGTTTCTGGACCCTAAGAAAGTGAGTGGTACGGCAGCGACATATTATCCGGATATGGCTATCGAGTACATGTGTTCTGCGATGCATCGTGCTAAGGCGGAGGAGAAGAAATTCATTCTCATGCCATACCACGAGGGGTTAGTTCTAATCGTAACTTATGTGTTGTTTATATTTTAATTAAAGAATTGTATAAAGGAATTAAAAGTTAAACATAAAAAAATGAAATCACACCATCAATCATAGCAAATACTCGTGTGACTTTTATATGCTAAAGTACTATAATTCTTCTCCTCGATCCAACAGCAAACATTGGTGCACGATTCTCATTGTGCCGTACTTAAGTGTGGGCATAATTATTGATTCTTGTAAGCCAAAAGGAAGGACCGCGGCTGCCAAGTGCAAAGTTATCTTGCCTTTTGTGAATAAGTAAGCAATAATAATTCTATAGGTTTGCATTTCTTTCAATCATATCAAATTATAAAATTGCTAATTACATTCACTCACTTTTGTAAGGGCTTTTGTGAAATATATTAAAGAGGGAGGATCAGATAGCACGGGCCCGGGCAAGAAAAGCAAGTTGAATTGGAAGTACATGTTGGTGAGCACACTTTATGAGTTAGAAATTTCATATCTTGTTAAAAAAATTATTGTCATTCTAACAAATGCCGCTAAATGTAAATTTCAGAGCCCGCAACAGAAGGAGGGTTGGGAATGCGCTTATTACACGATGATATTCATGTTTGACTTTGTCGAAAGAATACAATTCGAATTCCCAAAAGCGGTATGTACTTCATATGAATTTCCTATATAATAAGCAATTGATATCTACCTTTTCTGAAATACTAACTATTATCAAATTATAATTTTGTAGAATGTGACAAAGCAAGATCATTACACTTGGAATCAGATCGACGATGTGCGGTGCATGTGGGCAAGGTGGTTTGCCATGGAATTTTGTAATCCTCGATATGGATTTGCATAGATTAATTTGTAATAAAAATATGTTTCGAATGAATTTATTGCTATATGAATTTTGTATAAATTTAGTATATGAATTTCTTGCTAATTAATCTGTTTCGAATGAATATTTGTATTTCTGTTGAAAAAAATTGGCTAGCAAAGCTGGAGGCTAGCCCAAAAACAAAATATACAAAAAAAAAAAAAGGTATTTATACACGGCTATTTAACAGTTGTCCGTGTGCAATACTAATCATACACGGTTTTTTTGTTAAAATCCGTTTATAATAGCCTTGCTGGAGGCGTAATACAAAAAATCTAAAACTATTTGTACACGGATATTTACCAAAAGTCCGTGTATAATAGCTAAGAGAGCTACACGGACTTTTAATACAAAGCCGTGTAGAAAGAGGAATCGTACACGGTTATTTAGTTGATATCCGTGTAGCTCGCTAGGTCTTTGTACACGGTTAATTAGGGAATATCCGTGTAGAAATCATCATAATCACACACGGTCAAATATCCGTGTGTAGTTCCTGACCTATTCATACACCCTGGCTTTAAACACAGTAGGAAATCTGTGTAGCTCTTCCATTAATGTCCGTGTGTAATCTGTTTTTCTGTAGTAGTGAGATTTAAATCTTTCTTCATATGAGTTTGCAATCCAATATGAACTCGAATTAGGCGTATGTACCTGATTAGAAAAAAATAAAATAAAGTAAAAACAAAACCATCACACAACACATAGGACTCTTAAGCACAAAATCACGCAGAATAATAATTAAAGCATACCTCATCGATCAACATTATAGTCCCATCATTTGCTTTCCCGAATTCATATTTTGTGTCAACAAGTAGTAATCCATGCTCCAACGCCACTTCCTGTATATTGGAAGAATATTTTTATGAGTTTTATTTTTATGAGAAAAACAAGAAAAAAATAAAACTTAATTTTCAAAAGGTAAGAAATAAAGGTATTGTTCACCTGACCAAATGCAAACAAGTTCATAGCCTTCTGGCTCACCTCATCATACTCGTGAAAAACAAATTAAAAAGAAAAAGAAACACAAACCTCATTTGGAGTTACAGTGATATCATAATCAACACCCTAGCAGCGCCTGGTGCTGTGTGACGCGGGATGGAGGGCTAAGCCTGGTGTCGTGCGACGCGAGATGAAGGTGAGCGGAGGAGAGAGGCAGAGAGAGAGGGAACCCTAGCAGCGCCAGTGGTGTAGGATTGAAAATTTGAGAGTGAGGCTAAAATGTTGAGATAATTTGAAAATAAGGAGCGGGATTTGGCTAAAATTGTGCGCGAAATTAAAAAATTCGCTAACTGGGAGAAGATGAAGGGCTACTGAGGTATCAAGATCAGACAAATAAATAACTAATCTTGATATAATATTATAAGTATCGGTTACACAACCGATCCTGGTATGCTAATACTGATATGTACACATCGGGATCAGACAATTAGGGACCGCCGATCCTAATAGGTGCACATCAAGAACAGTCGTTTATAAACGACTGATCCTGTTTTGATCTGGATAATTAGGGACGACTCTTTATAAAAAACCGTTCCTAATACTTCTTTCAAGGTCGACTATTTAAAATGCCTGATCCTGAAAGCTATCAGTATCATTCTTTTTCCAGAACCGATCCTGATGGGCAGGGGTGGAACATAGTACAAGCTGGGGGGGGGGGTGCTAAGCCACCCTATCATTTCAAAAAATTATTATCATGTATATAAAAGTTCAATTGAATTTTACTTTCATATAAAGTAGCCCCTTGTGAAACCTTACAAACTTATAAGGTCTTGAATGAAAGTTTGAAAAGCAAACTTGTGACAGTTTTCTCATTTCCATATAGACTTCGATTTCCGCACCATTTATATTAAAAAATAAATCTTTTTGTTTCTGGAAAGCTATCAAACAATATAGAAGAAACAATATATTGGAAGAATATTTTTATGAGAAAAATAAGAAAAAAATAAAACTTAATTTTCAAAAGGTAAGAAATAAAGGTATTGTTTCCCTGACCAAATGCAAACAAGGTCATAGCCTTGTGGTCACCTCGTCATACTCATGAAAAACAAATTAAAAAGAAAAGAAACACAAACCTCATTTGGAGTTACAGGGACATCATGATCAATACCCTAGCAGTGCCTGGTGCTGTGCGACGCGAGATGGAGGTGCTATGTCTGGTGCCGTGCGATGCTAGATGGACACTACTAGAATTTTGGTTTCTTACATGAGCAAAATTTCAGTTGTTGCATGAGCTCATTCATGCAACAAGTCCAAAAAAGGCTTGTTCCATGGGTTACTCATGTAACAACTACCCATGGTACAAGCTCTCATGCAAATACTCAATTTCAGACTTGTTATATGAGCTACGCTTGTAATAACTTTTCCCAATCTTTTGACATGAGCCTGCTCATGTAAAAAGTACGCATGCAACAAATCTAAGAATTGGCGCCTACAGGAAGTATTTGCAAGGATAACGAAGGTGGGCCCCACCTGATTATTTGCAAGGGTAACAAAGGTGAGCCCTACCTGATTATTTGCAAGGATAACAAAGGTGAGCCCTACCTGATTATTTGCAAGGATATCATTGGTACTTTTTCCATGCTCTATAATTCCTAATATTTGCATGGATATTCCAACGCAAGTAATGACCACATTCAAGCATAATATTAGAAACATGCAATAATCAATAACAATCCCAGAAAACATAATCAATCACAGAAATCATAAACATAGCACAACAATTGATATTAACATCACATTTACATAAATTGCACTATTACAAACATGTATACCACAAATGTACTGAAGTTGTAAACATGCAATAATCAATATAAATTTCCAGTATATTAATAACACCCTCTAAGCAAAACTAAACATCAGATAAAAAAAAGAACTTGGATTGCATAATGTGAATGAATGGACCTTAAGACTTCTCTGCTGAACCTTGAAGTCCCTTGAAAGCAAAAAATTGAGATCAAATTGAAGGATTGCTCAAGTAAAAAAAAATAATTAAGGATTGAAGATGGCACCTATTAATTGCACAGTATGAAAAAAACCAAACTGTTAATGGTTAAATTTCTCTTTCTTCAGTTTGATTGGTCTCTAAAGTGATGCGGATTGAGTTTCATTAAAGGTAAATTGATCATTCTTCAATTTAATTAAGGGAAGTGGTGGTCAATTAGTTGGCGAATTGATGCTTGTACCAACATGTAAATGCTGGTACAAAACTCTAACATTTTAGTTACCACTTGGAATCTAGGAGTGAAGACATTCTTACTCCTTAACCTGATATGCACCATAACAAGATAATACCAATATAAGACAAGTCCACATGGAGGTGCCATATACTAGAGACAAAAGAAAGGAAGCTTACCCTTCTAGCAAATTTTATGCAAGTGTCGCGATCTTGTTTTTCATCTGCATATAACAGATAAACCCATTACTTGTTGTTTTAAAGTATACCAAATAAAGAAGCAAAATTAAATCAAACATTAAAAAACATTAAACCCTTCTAGCAAATTCTTTTTTTTTCTTTCATTACCCAAAACCTTGTAGTCTTTTTCATTATAATAATTTTTTTATCATCTTGTAATGCTGAATAAGTTTGGAATTTGGTGAACAAATTAAGAAAAACATGACTCTTTTCTTTGTAAGATATAAGAATAATCTAAAATAGGAAGCAACTTACCATATCAAAGTAGAATCAAATTAATCGAAGCAGGAGTGTTTGATTCAAGAGGGATCCCTCACCTTCTCCTTTGTAGACCCAATCCTTCACATTGTCAGCTTTAACTACAATCTCCATTCTTTCACTCTTTGACCAAAAGTCACTTATGCACATAAGAACATGACATGAAACAAACTTAAGATGAAATTAAAAAACTCCCATGCACTTTTAAATTAAAATAAAATTTGTTTCATATTTACTAATTTACATGATTTACATTAAATTTGCATTTCTAATTTATTTCATATTTACTAATTTACATGATTTACATGAAAAAGAGAAGTTATTTAAATTTTGGCAAGAAAAAAAAAAGGTTTCAAAAAAATAATTTCATTGAGGCAATCCATCGAACACCTTGTAAGCAAGAAGGAAATACATATGAACCTTTTGACATTTCCTAATTTAGAATGCCTTTGTAAGATTACTAAACAACTGGACCGAACTAAAACGGTTTAAGATCTCCGTTGCCTTCTGGAGACACTTCTAGTGTGCGGCAAAGATCTTCAATTGGGTTGTTGTATTTGGGTTGCAACTACCATCTTCTGGTAACATTTGGAGACGTTACTACAGTGCAACAAAGACTTTCAATTGATGTGTTATATTTTGGTTCCAACTACCCTCCACTCTTACCGTTTAGAGACAATACTAGAGTGCCTCAAACACCTTCAATTGGAGTGTCGTATTAGGGTTACAACCACCATTTTCTTTTGCCATCTAGATACACTACTAGTGTGCTACAAAGACTTCAATTGGGGTGTTGTATCAGGTTGGTAACTACCCTCTTCTGTTGTCATCTGGAAACACTTCTAGTGTGCTGCAAAGATCTTCAATTGAGTGTTGTATTAGGGTTACAACTATCCTTTTTTGTTAACATTTGGAGACACAACTAGAGTTCTACAAAAATATTCAATTGGATTGTTATATTTGGGTTGCAACTACCCTCCTCTCTTCTCGTTTGGAGACAATACAAGAGTGCTTCGAACCCCTTCATTTGGAGTGTTGTATTAGGGTTGCAACCATCATTTTCTCTAGCCACCTAGAGACATTACTAGTGTGCTGCAAGTATCTTCAATTGGAGTGTTGTATTAGGGTTACAACTACTCTCTTCCGTTGCCTTCTGGAGACACTTCTAGTGTGCTGCAAAGATCTTCAATTGGGTTGTTGTATTAGGGTTGCAACTACCATCCTCAGTTAACATTTGGAGACAGTACTAGAGTGCCACAAAGACTTCCAATTGAAGTGTTATATTTGGGTTGCAACTACCCTCCTCTCTTACCGTTTAGAGACAATACTAGAGTGCCTCAAACACCTTCAATTGGAGTGTTGTATTAGGGTTACAACCACCATTTTCTTTTGCCATCTGGATACACTACTAGTGTGCTAGAAAGACTTCAATTGGGGTGTTGTATTAGGTTGGTAACTACCCTCTTTTGTTGTCATCTGGAGACACTTCTAGTGTGCTGCAAAGATCTTCAATTGAGTGTTGTATTAGCGTTACAACTATCATTTTCTGTTAACATTTGGAGACACAACTAGAGTGCTACAAAGACATTCAATTGGATTGTTATATTTGGGTTGCAACTACCCTCCTCTCTTCCCATTTGGAGACAATACTAGAGTGCTTCAAACACCTTCAATTGGAGTGTTGTATTAGGGTTACAACCACTATTTTCTATTGCCATCGAGAGACATTACTAGTGTGCTGCACATATCATCAAATGGAGTGTTGTATTAGAGTTGCCACTACCCTCTTCCGTTGCCTCTTGGAGACACTTCTAGTGTGCGGCAAAGATCTTCAGTTGGGTTGTTTTATTAGGGTTGCAACTACCATCCTCTATTAACATTTGGAGACCTTGCTAGAGTGCAACAAAGACTTTCAATTGAAGTGTTATATTTTGGTTGCAACTACGCTGCTCTCTTACCGTTTAGAGACAGCTCAAGAGTGCCTCAAACACCATAAATTGGAGTGTTGACAACCCACCACTCTTCCTGTTTGGAGACAATACTAGAGTGCCTTAAACAACTTCAATTGGAGTGTTGTTTCACTGTTACATCCACTATTTACCCTTGCCATTTAGAGACACTACTAGTGTACTACAAATATCTTCAATTGAAGTGTTGTATTATGAATGCAACTACCCTCTTCTGTTGCTACCGGGAGACACTTCTAGTGTGCTGCAAAGATCTTCGATTGGATTGTTGTATTAGGGTTGCAACTACCATATTCTGTTAACATTTGGAGACACTACAAGAGTGCAACAAAGACCTACAATTGAAGTGTTATATTTTGGTTGCAACTACCCTCCACTCTTACCGTTTAGAGACAATACTAGAGTGCTTCAAACACCTTCAATTGGAGTGTTGTATAAGGGTTACAACCACCATTTTCTTTTACCATCTAGAGACACTACTAGTGTGCTACAAAGACCTTCAGTTGGGGTGTTGTATCAGGGTGGTAACTACCCTCTTCTGTTGCCATCTGGGGACACTTCTAGTGTGCTGCAAATATTCAATTGGGGTGTTGTATTAGGGTTACAACTATCCTTTTCTGTTAACATTTGGAGACACAACTAGAGTGCTACAAAGACATTCAACTGGAGTGTTATATTTGGGTTGCAACTACTCTCTTCTCTTACCATTCGGAGACATTACTGAAGTGCTGCAAAGAATTTCAATTGGAGTGTTTTATTAGGTTTGCAACTATCCCCTTATGTTGCAATCGGGAGACACTTCTACGGTGCTGCAAAGATCTTCAATTGGGGTGTTGTTGTATTAGGGTTGCAAGTATTCTCTTATGTTAACATTTGGAGTCACGACTAGAGTGCTACAAAGACCTTCAATTGGATTGTTATATTTGGGTTGCAACTATCATCCTCTCTTAACTTTTGGAGACATTACTAGAGTACTGTAAAGACCTCAATTGGAGGGTTATATTAGATTTGCTACTACCCACTTCTCTTGCCATCTAGAGACACTACTAGTGTGCTACAAAGACATCTATTGGGGTGTTGTATTAGGTTGGTAACTACCCTCTTCTGTTTTCATCTGGAGACAATTCTGGTGTGCTGCAAAGATCTTCAATTGGAGTGTTGTATTAGGGTTACAACTATCCTCTTCTGTAACATTTGGAGGGGAGAAATTTGGGTCCGATGGGCATTGGACCCAAAGTGAGTTCGACGGGTTTATTCATCATCCGATCTACTTTAGGATTCGCGCCTGCAACTTTCGCGTCTGCTTTGAACTTCATTCACACCAATCTTAAAGTGGATCGGACGGTCCTGAAACGCATCAGACCCAAATTTGAGTCCGATGGGCATCGGACCCAAGCCTTCCCTCCATTTGGAGACACAACTATAGTGCTACAAAGACAGTCAATTGGATTGTTATATTTGGGTTGCAACTACCCTCCTCTCTTCCCGTTTGGAGACAACACTAGAGTGCATCGAACACCTTCAATTGGAGTGTTGTATAAGGGTTACAACTACCATTTTCTCCTACCATCTTGAGACACTACTAGTGTGCTGCAAAAACTTTCAGTTGGAGTGTTGTATTAGGGTTGCAACTATCCTCTTCTGTTGCCATCTGGGGACACTTCAAGTGTGCCGCAAAGATCTTCAATTGGGGTGTCGTATTAGGGTTGCAAGTACCCTCTTCTGTAAACATTTGGAGACACTACTAGAGTGCAACAAAAACATTCAATTGGAGTGTTATATTTGAGTTGCAACTACCCTCCTCTCTTCCCGTTTAGGGACAATAGTAGAGTGCTTCAAACACCTTCAATTGGAGTGTTGTATAAGTGTTACAACCACCATTTTCTCTTACCATCTAGAGACACTACTAATCTGCTACAAAGACCTTCAATTGAGGTGTTATATTAGGGTGGTAACTACCCTCTTCTATTGCCATCCGGAGACACTTCTAGTGTGCTGCAAAGATTTTCAATTGGTGTTGTATTAGGGTGGCAACTACCCTCCTCTCTTACCGGTTGGAGACATTACTTGAGTGCTACAAAGACCTTCAATTGGGGGTTGTATTCGGTTGGTACCTACCCCCTTCTGTTGTCATCTGGAGACACTTTAGTGTGCTGCAAAGAACTTCAATTGAGGTGTTGTATTGGGGTTACAACTATCCTTTTCTGTTAACATTTGGAGACACAACTAGAGTGCTACAAATACATTCAATTAGATTGTTATATTTGGGTTGCAACTACCCTCCTCTCTTCCCGTTTGGAGACAATATTAGAGTGCTTCAAACACCTTCAATTGGAGTGTTGTATTAGGGTTACAACCACCATTTTCTCTTGCCATCTAGAGACACTACTAGTGTGCTGCAATAACATTCAGTTGGAGTGTTGTATTAGGGTTGCAACTATCCTCTTATGTTGTCATCTGGGGACACTTCAAGTGTGCCGCAAAGATCTTCAATTGGGGTGTCGCATTAGGGTTGCAAATACCCTCTTCTGTTAACATTTGGAGACACTACTAGAGTGCAACAAAGACCTTCAATTGGAGTGTTATATTTGGGTTGCAACTACCCACCTCTCTTCCCGTTTGGAGACAATACTAGAGTGGCTCAAACACCTTCAATTGGAGTGTTGTATCGCGGTTACAACTACCATTTTCTCGAAAAAAAATTCCGTTGCACTGTAATTTTATTCATAATGATATGCATAATGCATATTGGCCCGCGGTATGAAAAATTTTCAGTTTGAAAGTCCTAACGGTCGATCCAAACAGTTCAACATGGTCTCCATATGAATATATAGTTGTAAACTAAATTTTATATATTTTTTAATTTTTTTCATTTATTTAGATGGGAAGAAAATCACTTGATTGGAAACATTGATTTTCTAGCTTTCTAAAAAAATAGTAAACAATTTCTTAAAAATTGTAAAATTTAGCTTAAATACATATCCATATGGAGACCATAATGAATGGTACAGACCAATCCGCGCTAGCCTCACTCATTCTTTGGAGGTTTCAAATTTAACCAACACCCCGCTGTCCACTGCGGCCGGCTTGCCACATCACCCCTTGTCACCTATTTTTTGGAGGTTGTAAGTTAATTAGAGTGACCTTCATAATAATAAATAAAACAATAAATGGAGAGAGTTTCTATTAATAGCAATTCTGTTCTCTAATAGAATAGTATGTTTTTGTACTCTCTCTAAGCTTTCGATGTAGAATTAGTTTATAATTAAAAAGGCATTAATTCTTTCAAATAATTATGCAACATCTTTTAGCATATTCACATATGGAAACTAACGGTACCTTTTCATCAATCTCACGTTTTATAATATACCACATTATGTATGTCTCAATATCTTTAAAGAGAGTTATGAATTATATATAGTATGATAGTATATAACATACCATGTGCTCCATTAACAATTAAAAAAATGAAGCCTAGCTATAATCCAATTAAAAAAGACCCTAGAAAATGCCACATCTCAAAAACTTAAATTGCCTAGACAAAAGTCAACTCTATTTGTATCATTTGTTTAAGACCAAAATTGTCAATTTTTCTATAACAATGCACAAACCCTTACAGAATGTTTGTGCCATAATAGTAAAATATACAAAAAATTAAATAACAAGCTTACTACTCCACAGTTACTGAATTCTCTTTGAAGCTCTTCCTCGGTGATCGATCAGAAATTAAACCAATAAATAATTTGCATATTTGTAAGCATAACAAATGAAAAAAGCAAAATTATACTTCACTTAGTTTCACCTTAAAATATAAAAATTGAATAATCCCTTCACTTGTACAAAACTCTCTAGTGAATTAACAAAGGCATACTTTATCAAATCATTTGCAAGTTCCAGGTAACATAACAAAATACATGTAAATACGATTTTTTTCGGGGGCTTGTATGAGATGACTTACCCGAGAGTCAATATGATATTGCCGACGTAAATTGTTTTCACGATTTTCGCTTTCGCATCTTTGTCAGAGCTCTCACTTCCCTAATTTTGATTAAAAAACAACAACAAAATCATAAAAATAAAAATCGACAAGGAGAATTGAGTACAATTTCTTGAATTACTGGAATAATGGATGCAAATGGGTTGCTTCAAACTTACCGCATGACTAGACTCGTGTTGAGCACGAGATCACTGAGCTTCGAGTAACACACTTCAAGTTCTAAGTCTTCTTCGTCTCTTCTGGCGTCGTATTCTGCGGTGAGCGATTGCAGATAAGACTTTTCTGGCAAAATTTTAACGGATTACACTGATACGTGGGACCAACCTGTATGTTTTTCAATCTGTCAGTGTCATTGTTATTAGATTCTTCACCCATTTTAACACGGATTCCAACACTCCAATCTAGAACAAACTTTAATATTGAACTGCACCTGGCGTACATTATTCTATTTCACTGACAATGCAATTATGTAACAATTGATGAGCTGTGGATGCTTCACGGAAGTAGCAGCTCTTCAGCAAACATGGCCCCGAGGAAAGAACTCCGGCGCGGTGGCAGAGAGGTGACGACGCGATGATGGAACGAACTCCTCCGCCCAGGGATTTAACTTAAACTCATTCTTCATCGTTGTGACCTCTGGCAATAGAACTTATTCTGTGACTTAGAGAGCAGAGAGAATTCTAGTTCTACATTGTGTGCTATATATAATATCTCTGTAGAAAATAATTAGGATTTAGGGACTAAATAATAGCATCAGATTTAAACTCATCATATGCTATTAGAAGGAAGAAGGAGCAACTAAACTTAGAAAATAAAGTTACTCAACTTTTTTCCTTTTAAGTAAATATAGGCTACAGTAGGCTACAGTACAATCCTAGGCAACCGTTAGAATTTCTAACGTTCCTTTTTTTCTTTCTTTGCTATTTAAGCAACACTGTATACTCATAATCAATACAACAGAGAATTCATTTTCATCAATTCTTATCTTCCGCAATTACTCTTAAAATCAACATGGTATCAGAGCGGACTTGATCCTGCTCCAAATCAAACGCCAGATAGGCAACCCAATCACTGGACAGATAACAAGAACTATACCAGTCCAACAAGCCATAAAAAAAAACCCAAGCTCAAATAGAGCAATTTCCATAAAAAAAGGCAGCATCAGTTCTTATCAAAGAACAAAATCCAAAAAACCCAGAAATGGCACAACAAAATGAGAGACTTACGGGTGTGTTATTGAATGGCAAAAATTACCATCTGTGGTCACGGCAAGTGACATTTGCTCTCATCGGTAGAGACAAATTCAAGCATGCTACTGGTGAAAAATCCAAAAGCTAGCAAACCAACTGAGCCAACAGAAGACGAGAAAAAGGCAATATCAGAATGGAGAAAAGGTGACAATTTAGTCATAAGCTGGCTGCTAGCATCAATGGAACCCCACATCTCTGATCTCATGATCTATCTCGACACAGCTCGAGAAATGTGGGTCAAAGCCGAAACTATGGCAAAAAGAAAAATTACTCCCTTATCTATCAACTTCAACAAGAACTCCATCAATTGCGACAACAAAACAAAACCGTAACCGAACTATTCAGCCAAATTCAAAAAAAGAAAGATGAGATTAGAGTATACCGTCCCCTCACAGCTGATATCGAAGAAATCAAGAAGAGGGAAGAGCAAGATGATACTTTTACTTTCCTGGCCAAGCTTGATTCAAGCTACGAGGGGGTGAGATCACAAATCCTTCTCATGACCGAACTACCTCCCCTTGACGAGGTGGTCGGAATGGTTGAAAGAGAAGAAACAAGGCGAATAGTAATGGGCCCTCAGCCATCTGACAACCCCGAAGCCAAAGCCTTTGCTGCTAGGCCAAACCCTAGATCGGAGACCCGGGGCGACTACACTAATCGGTGTGAATTTTGCAAAAAAGAAGGACACAAGAAGGAAGAGTGCTGGTGTTTCTACCCCCATCTCCGACCCAAGAATAGGCACGGCGGCGGCGGTTTTGGAAGAGGGGGAGATCGGCGACAGGGGGAGCCTTTCCGCGAAGAGAGAAAAGAAGAAAAAAGGGGATATGCGGTGCTGAAAGACAAAGAGGCGCGGGTTGAAGGGTCTAACCCGCCAGAGAAAAATGTAGAGGCCGAACCCTCCTTGGATCAAATGCGGCAACTCTACACGCAGCTGTCTGTGATTCTTCAAGAAAAAAACCAGAAGGCTACTGGTATTGTTACAAATCTTGCTCAAAATTCTTTAAATTCAAATTGGATACTTGATTCAGGTTCAACTGATCACATGACCGGAAATAAAAACTTGCTTAACAATTACAAAAAATTTGAGACCAAACAATTTGTAATTGTTGCAAATGGTGAAAAAATGGAAATATTAGGAAATGGTTCAATCACTCTCCTTTCAAAAATTATACCAAATGTTTTGCATGTAGAAGGTTGTACATCAAATTTGTTATCCATTAGTAAACTCACACGAGAATTAAATTGTGAAATTACATTTACATCCAAAAATGTGATTTTTCAGGAATGGATAACAAAGAGTATCATTGGTGAAGGATTTTTAGAAAATGGGCTTTATATGTTGAGTAAAGAAAAATGCAACTTCAATATTAGAAAAGAAGAAGAATTAGGCACTCTTTGGCATAAGAGAATTGGGCATCCCTCCGACAAGATTTTGAAATGTATTTTTGATTTCAAACAACACCAGATTGTAGTAGTTGTGAAATTTGCAAATTAGGAAAACATACAAGATTACCGTTTAGTTTATCCTATTGTAAAAGCAAAAATCATTTTGAATTAATACATTCGGATGGGGCCCCGCTCCAATTGAATCATACAATGGCTACAAATATTTTGTCATATTCATTGATGATTTTTCTAGAATCACATGGCTATACTTATTAAAAAATAAAAGTGAAGTATTTTCTCAATTTCAAGATTTTTATAATTTTGTAGAAAATCAATATGATGCAAAAATTAAAACTTTTAGAAGTGATAATGGAACGGAGTTCATAAATCAAAATTTCACAAATTTTTTCAAACAAAAAGGAATTTTGCATCAAACAACTTGTGTTTATACACCCCAACAAAATGGTGTGTCGGAAAGGAAAAATCGACATTTACTCGAAGTAACAAGAGTACTTTTATTTCAAAACAATGTTCCAATAATTTTTTGGTCGGATGCCGTTCTCACCGCAACATACTTAATTAATCGATTGCCAAGTGCAAATTTAAATTTAAAGAGCCCACTAGAAATCCTTTACCAAGAAAAACTCAACATTGGTCATTTACGAGTATTTGGATGTACATGCTATGTGCACAAAAATAAACAACACAAATTAGATTATACATCAATCAAGGCTATTTTCTTGGGTTATTCATCTCAAAAAAAGGGTTATAAATGTTATGATCCGGTTAATAAAAAACTATATATTTCAAGAGATGTGACATTCCAAGAAAATGAGCCATATTACAAAATTCTAGAAAAGGAGACCAATGATAAAGAAAAACCAAATGAGTTTTCATTTCCATTTTTTTACAATTCCGAAGAAAAAAATTTGGAAATAGAAAACGAAAATGAAATAATTAGTGAGAATGAGGAAGAAGAAGAGACTTCTCAAAGTGAGGGGGAGGAAACCGAAATAACACCATTGACACCATTGAGAAGGTCAAATCGAACACCTCGACCTACAACTAGATTACGGGATTTTGTAACATATGAGGTAAAATATCCAATCCAAAATTTTTTGTCTTATGAAAATGTTACACCCCAATATCAAACTTATTTGACCTCAATTTCCAAAGAAAATGAACCAAATAATTATGAGGAAGCCAAAAATCAACCAATATGGTGCAAAGCAATGAAAGAAGAACTCCAAGCTTTACAAAAAATGAAACTTGGGTAGTCGTACAACTACCTGAGGGAAAGAAACCCGTAGGATGCAAATTGGTATATAAGATTAAGTTTAATAGTGATGGCACTATTGAAAGATATAAAGCACGATTAGTGGCAAAGGGTTACACTCAAACGTATGGTATAGATTATCAAGAAACATTTGCACCCGTAGCCAAAATGAATACCGTTAGAATTTTATTCTCTATAGCGGTAAACCAAAATTGGACCTTACATCAAATGGACGTCAAGAATGCCTTTCTTCAAGGAACACTTGAAGAAGAGGTGTATATGACGCTTCCACCCGGTCATAAAGAAGAAAACAATTCTAATCTAGTTTGTAGGTTAAAAAAATCAATCTACGGGCTAAAGCAATCTCCACGGGCATGGTATGACAAACTAAGCTCATATTTAAATTCTTGTGATTTTAAAGTTAGCAATGCCGATCACTCCTTGTTTTCCAAAATTAGTGGTGCTTTCACAACCATAATTTTAGTATATGTAGATGATATAATAATTACCAGAAACAATTTGGAAGAAATAAAAAAAGTAAAACGGCAATTAAAAGAACATTTTGACATCAAAGACTTGGGTTTACTCAAATATTTTTTAGGAATAGAAATAGCACATTCACCCAAAGGACTATTTATTTCACAAAGAAAATATACACTTGACATATTAAAGGAAACCGGCAAATTAGGGAGCAAACCGGCATCTACACCAATAGATAGCAAATGTAAATTAAATATAGAGGATGGTGAACCGTTAGAAGACATAAACCAATTTCAAAGACTTGTAGGAAAATTAATTTACCTAACGGTAACACGACCCGATATTTCTTTTTCGGTAAGCCAAATTAGTAAATTCATGCATGCACCTAGAACACCACATTTGGAGGCTATACATAGAATTTTAAAATATTTAAAAGGGACACCCGGGAAAGGAATATTTATGAAAAGTAACAATTCTAATGATTAATGTGGCTATTCCGATGCAGATTGGGCCGGTAGCTTTGATAGGAAATCAACCACCGGTTTTTGCACGTTTGTAGGCGGAAATCTAGTCACATGGAAAAGCAAGAAACAAAGTGTTGTGGCTCGATCAAGCGCCGAGGCGGAATATCGGGCCATGGCATCAACCTCAAGCGAGCTAACTTGGATCAAACAACTTCTTGAGGATATTGGAATTAAAATTCAAGAACCAATGAAGATGTTTTGTGATAACCAAGCGGCTCGACACATAGCAACTAATCCAGTTTTTCACGAAAGAACAAAACACATCGAGGTGGATTGCCACTTCATTAGAGAAAAAATTCAAGCAAAAGAAATCGAAACTCCGTTTGTAAGAAGTGAAAAACAATTGGTGGATATCTTCACCAAGGGTCAAGAACCGAAACCATTTGAAGAAAATTTAAGCAAGTTAGGGTTGATCGATATATACACGCCTAACTTGAGGGGGAGTGTAGAAAATAATTAGGATTTAGGGACTAAATAATAGCATCAGATTTAAACTCATCATATGCTATTAGAAGGAAGAAAGGAGCAACTAAACTTAGAAAATAAAGTTACTCAACTTTTTTCCTTTTTAGTAAATATAGGCTACAGTAGGCTACAGTACAATCCTAGGCAACTGTTAGAATTTCTAACGTTTCTTTTTTTCTTTCTTTGCTATTTAAGCAACACTGTATACTCATAATCAATACAACAGAGAATTCATTTTCATCAATTCTTATCTTCCGCAATTACTCTTAAAATCAACAATCTCTGGCAACGGACTTATTCTGTGACTTTCTATATTTATCCTATCCTGAATCTAGATTTCTTAGCGATCAAGTTTGTTTGAAGTTCAATTTAATTTCCTAATTTAGAATTATTCCTTCGCAATCCACATAAATAGTATTTGTATGCTAATCTTCAGCGTACTGCCTATAGTGTCAGCTTCCCAGCACCCATTAATACAAAATTGGAAATTAAAAATTAGTTACCTGGTTTTATTTTAGCACAGAAGTCATAAACCGTTCAATTCAAAAACATGTATCATGTAAATATCATTTCGTGTTTATTCCATGGCTAATTATATCGCATCAATAATATACAAATTAGATGCACAAATTGTTACAATATATAGAATTACTATTACTGAATGGTAAAAAATATCACCTAAATATATCAAATTTATTATCAGTATCCTACGTGTAGCTATATATTATTAATGTCCTATCAAAAAAATATCATTGATGTTAATACATAATCAAATCAGATTAGACCGAAATTATTATAAACTGAATGATGTTACTATCTAATTTTACATTGTATATGGAATAGGTAAATATTATGTGATATTTAGCAATGTCTTACATGCTTCATTTAATAGATACCCTCCCTCTCATATTACTATATCATTCTACATTGTAATTTAAATCATAGTGATTAATCAAAATGATGTGGTTAATTTGATATAATAGTATTTATTGAAAAAATTCCGTTACACTGTAATTTTATTCATAATTGTACTATGCATACTGCATATTGGCATGGTCTCCATATGAATATGGACATGTAAACTAAATTTTATATTTTTTAGAATTTTTTTATTTATTTTTTAGATGGGCAGAAAATCACTTGATCTAATCTAATAGATTTTCTTAGTTATCAATTTCATCTAAAAATTTCTGATAATTAGCATGTTTTGCCGAGATAAAGATGAGAGTAACAATTTCGATTTATTGGGTTGAACTGAAATAATAAGATTAATCATAAAAATAAACTTTTTTTGTTTCTCTATTTTCTCAGCCAGCCCTCTGGAGACAGACATAGGAGGCGCATATGGAAATGGAGCAGAGTTGGAGGTATTCAATCAATTTTGGATTTCTGATTTCTGGCCTGAGCAGGCCCTCTATAATACCAATCTTGACTTTTGTAACCATGAATTTTGAGCTAGTGATGCATGCATTTTCCTTTTTTTTATTTTTATTTTTTGTGTGTCAGTGATTAATTAACTCGACAATATTGAGAAGGATTTAATTAGAGCAGAATCAGAACCGAGTTCATTAGTTCATTGTGTACCACAATGATTAACTCGACAATATTTAGACTCTGTTGCATCATCTCTACCTTAAACTTCATTGTGTACCACAATATCTTTTTAATAAAAGATGAGATACAATCTAATAGCACCGGATATTGGACCCGGTTGCAGTCATTATATGTCTACCGACCTTAGAAAGTTAGAAGGCAAGAAATCAGACACAAAATAATTATTCAGCTCTGACAAAAGCAAAATATTTCACATCATCATAAAAGACGATATCTCACATCATCACACAAAAAATGCTTTGGTTCAATTAACTCATCGATGGAAAGAAGAAAGTTTCATATCATCATAAGAAAGAGAGACAATATGGAACATCATTATCAAAACAACATTAAAGCATGTTCAAAATTAGGAACTTTTCTTCTTTTGACTCGAGGATGACTGCACTCTTCTTTCTCTCTGTGGCGGGCCCATGAATCTGCTTCTGACGGTCTTTTTCACCTCCTTAAACATGTCAGATATAGCGCCATTCATGGAGGCCAGGTAATTTTTCTTTATCTTGGAACCCGATTCCACTTGCACCTCACCAGTTATCTGAGTTGTCTTGGAGGTGTTGTCCCAGGTGACGGGCATGGAGATAGATGCCTGGTTAGAGCTAGGGTTAGAGGATCCAAGTTTGAGTTTGGTTAAATTAGGGATGATGGGTATTTGCGAAGGGTTGGGCTGGTGATAAACTGTCTTTGAGAAACGGGTGCGTCTCAGCCAAGAGTTCGAGTCGTCTTTGTGTAGGTCCTCCATTATTCAAGTTCTCTGTCACAGTTTAAATGCTTAAATTAAATGGGTATGGAAAAAACAGGTTGAAAAGAAGATTCAAATTCAAATTAAACAGTGCCCTTACCCTTTTGAAAACAATAAAAAGTATCAAAACAAGAATCTATGAGTTCCTTGGTTTTCGCTAAACATAAATTCTACTTCAATGTCTGTCAAAAACAATCTTTTTCCACCGCAGATTCGACAAAGAACATTATTTACCAAATGCCTGATATAAATTATCTGAAATTTTGAAAACATGATGCAAAAGGATGAAGACGGAGCAAACCTGAGAACCAAGAAAAGGAATTAAGCTTGTGGTAGTATGGTGAAGAGAAAAGAGAGAAACCTTGTTCTTCTCTCTTGTGTGCTATTTATAATAGCTCAAACAACAGACTTATTTTCTGACTTTCCATATTTACCTCTTTGTTTAATCTCCCAATCCTGAAATACAGATTTCTTAGCAATCAAGTTTGTTTGAAGTTCAATTTACTTTCCTAATTTATGATTAACATTCCACATAATTTTTGCATATCTACTCCTCATTTTGTTAAGAATTTAATTAGCATCCCACGTTATCAATTTACTTTCCAAATTTATAATTAAAGTTCCACAAAAACTTACATGCCTACCTCTTGTTTCTTAAGAATTGAATTAGCATCCCACGTTATTAAAAATAAGAAATGCAGGTTGTAAGTTATGGAACACTAATTAAATACTTTGCAAAGCCTCTCTACCATGGGATTGGTGTTCATAATTACTGCGTTACTGAAATTGCAAAACAAATCAAAACAGTACGCT
Organism: Carex parvula; assembly: GCA_025461045.1. Taxonomy (NCBI): domain Eukaryota; kingdom Viridiplantae; phylum Streptophyta; class Magnoliopsida; order Poales; family Cyperaceae; genus Carex; species Carex parvula. The sequence continues at coordinate 122,009 of JAJGRW010001123.1, forward strand.
AAGACAACTTAAATTGATACTATATATAAACAATGAGATGAAGCATAACATCGGCTTTTCAGTTATGTTGCGAGCAACTGCCTCTTTAGATTTTTTTAAATTACTTGGTTTTTGAAATTTTAAGTTTTTGAAATTATATCAAGTTCACCAAAGATATAACACCTCCAATATAATCAGGGGGCAATGTGGGTATAGACATGAACAATTTGAACACAAATTTTATTGCCAACATCAGACTAGTATTCTTTGAAAAAAAAGAAGAAAAGAAACCCAAAACGATGCTTCCCTCCTTGATATTTTTCAACATATTTCAGAATTGATGCCACAAATTTAATTTATTATTTATTAATACAATGAATAAAAAATTGGAGTAATACCTCCATTTGATTGAGCACCCCATGTGCATACTGTGTTGGTTTTCTCAAATATCTCACTTGATCAATACATACTTATCCGGTGTCATATAATATATACCGATTTGTAAAAGTTTTGGCAACTAATACTGAAGAAAACATAAGCATATATTTTCAACTAGATGGTTTAATACAATTAATCATTCTCTTTCAGAGGTTTATAAATAAGTCAGCACAAAGTTTTCATTTAATCATATCATTTATGGTTTTCACCTAAGCATATATATATAAACATGTTGTATCTATGAATCATTGGCATTTTAGTTGAGGTCATTATTTTCTATTACCAAAAATAAAAGGACATTATGTTGTAAATTTTATATCAGCATGTTGCCTATGGAATTAGATTCAAACAATTTGTAAGGAATCAACTTGAGTTTGAACCAGAAACTCAGATTTCTATTAATAATATATATGCTTAAAAATAGAAAATAATTAATTACAAAATAACATTAAAAATAATTATTTTTTCTTAAGACTTAACACAATAGAATCACTGATAATAGTCCACTTATATATTACATAATCTAACATAAAGACAGTTAGAGTTAATTCTAAATAAAAAAATTGAAACAAAATATAACATTATGCGCGAAGATGATAAAAAATACGAGTAAGGCTAGTGCGTATGCTAGGCTCATCAAGCCTATTTGGTGAGCAGATTTTTTCAACTAATACTTAAGATTTGTGTTATCACAAGTTCGCAGATGCGCCAAAGATATGATGGATATAAATTTGAATTAGTTTCTCAGTTAGACTCTCCATTTTCTTCGTTTACAGCCTCCTTCTTTCTTCATACCCAGTATTCTCTCATCTCTCCCCTACGATTCACCCACTCTCGAGCTCCCTGTCTCTCGGCGCAGAAGTTGTCGCTCTCGACAACCCTTTCCCTGAAATTTGTCGGTCTCTCTCCTACTCCAGTGCAACAACCACCTCTAGACTGCTGCCGGCTTGCCACATCACCCCTTCTCACCTATTTGTTGGAGGTTTTAAGTTAATTAGAGTGACCTTCTTAATAAAAAATAAAATAATAAAAGGAGAGTTTCTATTAAAAGCAACTCTGTTCTATAATAAAATAGTATGCTTTTCTGCTCTCTATAAGCTTAGAGTTTTCTATGATGAATTAGTTTATAACTAAAAAGGCATTACTATAAATTGTTCAACATAAATTGTTCTCACGATTTTCGCTTCTTTATTCTCATCTTTGTCAGAGCTCTCACTTCCCTAATTTTGATTAAAAAACAATAATGAATCATAAAAGTAAACAATTTACAAGGAGAATTGAGTAGAATTTCTACTATTACTGGAATAAAGGATGCAATGGGGTTGCTTCAAACTTACCACATAAATAGACCTTGGCTGAGCGCGAGATCGCTGAGCTTGAGTAAATTGTCCACTCAAAACAGTATTGGGTTGACAGCGAACATGGCCCCGCGGATAGAACTCCAGTGCGGCGGCAGAGAGGCGACGACGCGATGATGGAACGAACTCTGCTGCGGTGGCAGAGAGGTGACGATGCGATGATGGAACAAACTCCTCTGCCCAAGGATTAAGCTTAAACTCATTCTTCATCGTCATCACCTCTGGCAACGGACTTATTCTGTGACTTAGAGAGAAGAGAGAATTCTAGTTCCACATTGTGTGCTATATATAATAGCTCTGGCAACAGACTTATTCTTTGACCTTCCCTATTTATCTCTCTGTTTAAAGTCTCCCAATCCTGAATATAGATTTCTTAGTGATCAAGTTTGTTTGAAGTTCAATTTACTTTCTTAATTTAGAGTAATAATATTTTTCTTCACAATCCACATACATTTATAGTAATTGTATACTAATTGGAAATTAAAAATTAGTTACGTGGTTTTTTATTTAGCACAGAAGTCATAACCCATTCAATTCACAAAAATTTATCATGTAAATATCATTTCGTGGTTTTCCATGGCTAATTATATCGCATCAATATTGTACAAGTTAAATGAACAAATTGTTACAATATATAGATTACCTATTATTGAATGATAAAAAAAATCACCTAACTATATCGAATTTGTTATCAGTATCCTACGTGTAGCTATATATTTTTAATGTCCTATCAAAAAATATCATTAATTTTAAAAATGCATAATCAAATCATATTAGACCGCAATTATTATAAACTGAATGATATTACTATATCAATTTACATTGTATATGGAATAGATACATATTATGTGATATTTAGCAATGTCCTACATGCTTAATTTTCCAAATACATATATCATTTTACATTTTACAGGCCCTGAAATTGAATTCAAAAACCCGTATTTAGTTACATTGTAATTTAAATAATAGCTATTAATCAAAATGATGTGGTTAATTTCATATAATAGTGGTTCACTTCATTTTTTACTTGTGAACTAATTTTGTTTTTCTGATTTCTGGCCTGGGCCCAACTATAATACCAATCTTGACTTTTGTAACCATGAATTTTGAGCTAGTGATGCATGCATTTTCCTTTTTTTTCTTTTTATTTTTTGTGTGTCAGTGATTAACTCAACAATATTTAGACGGATTTAATTAGAGCAGAATCAGAACCGAGTTCTTTAGTTCCTCCTAAATTACAAGTATTTAGACTCTGTTGCATCATCTCCACCTTAAACGTCATTGTGTAATCAACCACAATTTTTTTTTAATAAAAATGAGATATAATCTAATAGCACCTGATATTGGACCCGGTTGCTGTCAGTATATGTCTATTGACCTTAGATGGTTAGAAATCAGACACAAAATATTATTCAGCTCTTACAAAAGCAAAATATTTCATATCATCATAAATGCTTTGGTTCAATTAACTCATCGAAAGAAAAAAGGAAGTTTCATATCATCATTATCAAAACAACATTAAGGCATGTTCAAATTTAAGGTCTCTTCTAATTTAAATAGTTAATAAGATTAACAAGTAAAAAAAGGCTTCCACAAATATGACATTTTCCAGCGTTTATAATAACTAATTTTCTATCAATAACTACTGGGTTCAGACTTCAGGGCCAGACTCTGGCCGTCCCACATGATCCTCTCTGAAAATTGAGCAACGGACCCTACTGGCGTTCCCCTCGGTGATCCTTGACTGTCATCTGCACTGCACTGGATTTGTCCAGTACACCCACCTGGCGTATGTCACTGTTGAAGTACTTCTTCATCCAGGAACTTTTCTTCTTTTCACTAGAGGATGACTTCACTGTTCTTTCTCTGTGTGGTGGGCCCATGAATCGGCTTCTGATGGCCTTTTTCACCTCCTTAAGCATGTCAGATATAGTGCCATTCATGGAGGCCAGGTAAATTTTCTTTATCCTGGAACCCGATTCCACTTGCACCTCATCAGTTGTCTGAGTTGTCTTGGAGGTGTTGTCCCGGGAGACATGCATGGAGATAGATGCCTGGTTAGAGCTAAGGTTAGAGGACCCAAGTTTGAGTTTTGTTAAGTTAGGGATGATGGGTATTTTTGAAGGGTTGATCTGGTGATAAACTGTCTTAGAGAAACGGGTGCGTCTCAGCCAAGAGTTCGAGTCGTCTTTGTATATGTCCTCCATTAATCAAGTTCTCTGTCACAGTTTAAATGCTCAAATTAAATGGGAATGGAAAAAACAGGTTGAAAAGAAGATTCAAATTCAAATTAAACAGTGCCCTTAGTACCCCCCTTGATATCTATCAAAAGTATCAAAACAATCCTTTTCCTCCATTAATTTTGTATTTAGTACTCCTTTATACTGAACAGATAAAATTTTCACAGCGAGCTACAAAGTATCTATTTCAAACGGTGTCAAAAACGATCCTTTTTCACCGCAGATTCGACAGAGATCATAATTCAATTATCAAATGAAAGATACATTTTCTTAAATTTTTTCAAATTGATGCAAAAGGAATGAGAGATGGAAGCAAACCTGACAATCAAGAAATGGAAGCTGTGGTACTACGGTGAAGAGAGAAGAGAGAAGAGAGAAGAGAGAAGAAAGAAACCAAGTCCTCTCTTGTGTGCTATTTATAATAGCTCTGGCAAAAGGACTTATTATATGACTTTCCTTATTTACTTCTCTGTTTAAGCTCCCAATCCTGAAATAGAGATTTCTTAGCAATCAAGTTTGTTTGAAGTTCAATTTACTTTCCTAATTTAAAGTGATAATATTTTCCTTCACAATCCACATACATAAATAGTATTTGTATACTAAATTGGAAATTAAAAATTAGTTACGTGGTTTTTCATTTAGCACATAAGTCATAACCCGCTCCATTCACAAACATTTATCATTTCGTGTCTATTCCACGGATAATTATATCGCATCAATAATATACAAATTAGATGCCCAAAATGTTACAATATATAGACTTACTAATATTGAATGATAAAAAAAAATCACCTAACTATATCGAATTTATTATCACTATCCTACGTGTAGCTATATATTATTGATGTCCTATCAAAAAATATCGATCATTGATGTTAAAAATACACAATCAAATCATATTAGACCGCAATTATTATATACTGAATGATATTACTATGTTATTTTACATTGTATATGGAATAGGTACATATTATGTGATATTTAGCAATGTCCCACATGCTTCATTTTCCAAATGCATACCCTCCCTCTCATATACTTTTCCTAATATAAAGAATTTTTATCATTCAATATAATATTTAGAATTTAAATAATTTTACAGGCCCTGAAATTGAATTCAAAAGCCCGTATTTAGTTACATTGTAATTTAAATCATAGTGATTAATCAAAATAATGTGGTTCATTTCATAATAGTATTTATTGAAAAAAAATTCCGTTACACTGTAATTTTATTCATAATGGTACTATGCATACCGCATGTTGGTCCGTAGTATGGAAAATTTCCAGTTTGAAAGTCCTAATGGTCGATCCGAACCGTTTAACATGGTCTCCATATAAATATGTACTTGTAAACTAAATTTTGTATTTTTTAGAATTTTTTTACTTCTTTTTTAGATGGGAAGAAAATTGCTTGATATGAAACATTGATTTACTAGTCATCTAAAAAAATAGTAAAAAAAATCTTAAAAATGTAAAATTTAGTGAAAATAGGTTCTTTAACAGACAAATTGCACTTAATCTAGGTTCTTTAACAGACAAAATAGGTTCTTTAACAGACAAATTGCACTTAACCTATTTTCACTAAATTAAGTGTCACTATTTGTCTGTTAAAGAACCTATTTTGTGTGCAGTAGTGGTACCAATATGAGTTGTTGTACCCTGGTTTACTAATTTAAGATAATGGAGGGCATTTAAGTTTCATTGGTTTTTTTTTTTTTTTTGGTAATCCTTCCTGTTAAGATTGGTCTTTAATTGGATATTTTTGCCACATACATGTTTATTATGAACCCAATTTCAATTTTGTGGCAATCTGAGAATTTTATGAACTTTTGATGAATTTTGAGAAGAGAAAAATACTGAAAACAACAAAATTAGAAAATAAATAGAATAATTTCTTCATAAAATCCAGCTACAACAACACAACATACATTGTTAGGTTCAAGACCTAATTTCAGTCAGCAATTCGCAAATTGTACAAAAAACTCAAGAATCGAATCAATTTTTTAATTAATCAGGAACGCAGATACAACAATAGCGAAACGCAAAGTCTGAGGTGAAATAACAAAATTAGTTATTAATTTAATAAATTGAATCCATACATCGATTCCCTATATGCTGACGAAACTAGAGAAACAACAATCATTCAAAATGGTTATCTAAACCTTGCAAATCAATAGCGACACAACAGATCAGCAGCCAAATCAGCGGAATACGCTCATCTGTCGCAACGGATCTTCTACAGAAGCCGCCAGATTAACTCAAGCACCACTCTAACTGAGTGCTTTTGATCTGATCTTTTCTGTTTCATTATGTGTGCAGTAGTGGTACCAGTATGAGTTGTTGTACCCTGGTTTTACTAATTTAAGGTTCATTGGATTTTTTTTTTGGTAACTTCCTGTTAAGATTTGTCCTTAATTGGATATGTTTGCCACATACATGTTTATTATGAACCCAATTTCAATTTTGTGGCAATCTGAGAATTTTATGAACTTTTGATGAATTTTGAGGATTTTGAGAAGAGAAAAATACTGAAAACAACAAAATTAGAAAATAAATAGAATAATTTCTTCATAAAATCCAGCTACAACAACACAACATACATTGTTAGGTTCATGACCTAATTTCACTCAGCAATTCGCAAATTGTACAAACAACTCAAGAATCGAATATTTTTTTTTATTCAGGAACGCAGATACAACAATAGCTAAACGCAAAGTCTGAGGTGAAATAACAAAATTAGTTATTAATTTAATAAATTGAATCCATACATCGATTCCCTATATGCTGACGAAACTAGAGAAACAACAATCATTCAAAATGGTTATCTCAACCTTGCAAATCAATAGCGACACAACACATCAGCAACGGATCTTCTACAGAAGGCGCCACATGCTCTCCAGTTGCTCCCTGCCTATCTTCTCCTGTTCTGGCAATGTGGGGCCCTTCTCTCAGTGACTCGATGCCTTCAACGGTTGCGGGTAGGTTATTAAACGCGGACCCCAGTCGCAGGGCTTCATTTTGAAGAACCTTGGAACTACCCAGTTCCATTTATTTCTGAATACTTTTCTTCTTGTTTTATCACTTCTCCATTTTAATTTTCACTGACACCACCATTATCTTTATTTTATTGTTTTTGATATTTTTTTTTCTTATTTTAAAGGAATCAATATTATACCCATTAATTTTTTTATTCAGCACCTCAATTTTTAACAAATTAATATTTCACCAACTTTTACCTCAATTTTTTACAATCCGATTCGGAATATTCCAACTGATTCTAATTCTATGATCAAGTAACTAATTCCTATTTCGATTCCGATTATGAGAACTATCACTAAACTTTCTAACTCGCTCCACAGAGAACAAACCACTGTTTTCGCACAATCTTACTCCCTATACAACAAAATAGATTTACACAGAGAGTTGAGAATTTATATATACACACTCAAAATTGCAAAAGAGAAGGTGTATTTTTGTACCAGGGAGGTAGGACAAAGAGCTGGTATGAGCTTTAAGCAAAAATATTTTACAAAGCGAATATATGACAGATGTACGATCCGGCCCGTTATTTCAACTGAAGATAACTGGGCCGAAACGATGGAGTTAGTTAGTAAACGGGTAAAGGCCCATAAATTACTTGGATCACCTTGGATATGGTTAATATTCCAAGCGTCTGGTTTTCCAATTTAACAAGAAAAAATATATCTAAACCCTCCTGGAATACTCACCTTGGAAATAAAAAGCACTGAAATTTTGCAGATCTATTTTCCGGTTCCAAAACCGCAAAAAGAATTTGAGGTATTGGTTTTCATTTTGTGTCAGACAAAGTGATTTAAATAACTTAATTTTTTTGTTTTTTTCAAAATAGAAGGATTATAATATTTTCTGTATTTATCCAAAGGTGACTTTTGAACCGGAATTAATAACTGAGATTCAAAATATTGTTATTTTTTTACCAATAACACATAAAGAAATATTTTAATTTTTCTTACAGCCGCAAAAAATCCAGCCTGAAAAATATTTATCCGGGTTATTTGTCGCAGTCTTTCTAATAATTATATAGTATTCCATCTATTTCCAAAGAAACATATAAAATATTTCTAATATTTCAATACAAAAAATAAATAAATTATAAATATTTATGTTTAATTAAAAAAAAAACATAGAACCGGGGATTAATTCTCCGGTTCTTGAAACCGGGAATTTAATCTCCGATTTCAGACTACCTACAAACAGAATTTTTTTTTGCGGAAAGTTTGTATGAAATCAGGAATTTAATCTCCGGTTTGGACAGATTTTGAAATTCCTAAGCATGAGATGTAGATTTTGAAATTTTTTTTTTTTTGGATATTAATAAAAAATTCGGTAAAAAGCGGTGCGAACAACAGGGTGAAAAGGGCGAAAAGAAAAAGCAAAATTATGGCCGCTCCTTTTCTGTGATTATTGAACTGAATCTCATCTATGTAGCCTGTGAAATAGTCAATCTCGTGCTGCACTAGTCTCGTCGTGATGGGTATCAGACTGAAGTAACGGCTCAGTCGCGGGTGTCTTCTCATCTTCAGCGATAGAAGAGCGAATGGTCTCCCGTCTATGTATAGGAGATATACCTTCCGTTTTTATATGTCTTGTGTTGTTGTTTGTTGTTGCGCGTGGTTTGTTTGTGCTTTTTTGGGTATTTTTTTGCTCTCTCTTTCGCTTTTTCTCTCCCCTTTTGCTCTAATAAACTTTTATGGCTCCAACCCTGGCGGCTTTACCTCTGAGAGGCGACTGTCTTGGTTCGGTTGATTAAGTTTCTGGGCTGGTTTGATTCAGTGTCTTTTCTGCTGCACACTTCTCTGAGCGATGATTGTTCTATTCCGGTTGATTCAATTTCCGGTCCGATTTGATTCAGTGCCTTTTCGACCGTGCACAAGGAAAGGTTCGATACGGTGTAGTCTGCCAGAAGGACCAAGACAAGTATTCACAGTGAAAACAATCACGAGGCTCCTCTCATTACAATCAAGCAAGAATAATCAAATTTGTATCCACAGGATACACATATTCTGTGTGTGTGTTTTACTTGTTTATAGCTGAATGTTTTTAAAGACACTTGTTGTCTAATATCATGTAACAACTAGTTTGTAACTCTTTTGAATCAATTCAATTGCCTACGAACTTTCAACCAAAAAAAAAAATTAACAAGAAAAATCATCTCCACAAGTTTAGTCATGCTAGAACTGGAAATTTACTTTTTTTTTTTAAAAAATAATTAAAAATGAAGTGTTTCTAATTCATTGTGGCAAGTAGTACGACCGGAATTAGATGCATATGATGTCAAGTATTATGTGTTTTGCTTCATGATTGCTGTAACAGCCCAATTTAAGAATATATGAAAATTTAAGTTGACTTGAAGTGAAGTGTGTTTAAAAATAGCAATATAGAGTTTCAAGTATATTTATAAATCTGTATTTTGAAAATTAGTAATTAATAGACTACAAATACATATGAAATGCTAAATGAGATATTCTGAATATATCATGTCTATCATAGTTGTACTAGCCATAAAGTTGAGTAAAATAATTTGATTATTTATATAAAATTTATTTGCTTGTAAAGTCATATACTGACTACAATAGGTTTACTCTAATTAGAATATTTCAAAATTAAATGTAGCATAGGGTCATGAAAAACTTAGAATTTAAAATATCAAGTTCTATTTCTAAAATAATGAGGGGCCTTGGGCAAAGTAACCAATTATTTCTAGAATAATTGACAAGTTATAATCTCCTAAAATAATTACATGTAGACACCCGTCAGTCTCCTCTCCTTTAATTCATTGAATCTACAATTTACCACTCATCTAAGTAAATTTAATATCTCACACGTGTCATCATCTGCATCCCCACACATTCTCTTCCTTTTGTTCCCCTGACTATATCGCCCTCCAATCTGGGAGATATCAGAAAAAAAAAAAGAAAAGAAAGAGGGGACCAATCCAGAAAATTCCCATCCCTTCTCTCCCAGCGACTTCTGGATTTTTGACTCCGCTCACCTCTCTGTGTAGCGCACGCAGCGAACCCCGCCAAAACCCTGTCGTCGATTTCCCCCTACCCGCTCCACCTCCTCTTCGCCTACCAAATTGCCTCCATCGTCGCACCTCTCTCGCGCTAAGTCCAGTCCACCCATGTTATTATCGGAAATCGAATAAAGAAACCCAAAATTTAAGGGCAATAGAGAGAAAATAGAGAAGAGAAAAGAGGCGAGAAAGAGGTGGCATCATTAGCTCGACGTGGCCGGGAAATGAGGAAGACCGAGAAGAAGGATAGTTGTTGGGTTGATTGATTGATTGATGGCGTTCTTGGGGCAGCCTTGAGCAACTCGATAGGCTTGATTCGGAACAGAGAGCGACTTCTAGCCCGATCGTGCCCAACATTAACAGGTGTGGATTTCGAGTTATTCCTAGCTCCTTCTAACTTGTTTAATTGTTGTTGTAAGCTCGTGGGTTTCTTTGCTTGCTTTTGATTGCATGTTGATTTCTTGATGATTGTGATTTAATTGAGCGATTATTGTACCATCACTGGTACGGGTCTGGTGTATTGCTGCACACCAGCTGTTCGGTGAAATGCCTAAGAGAAGTAAATTACTAGTACGGGTCTGGTGTGTTGCTGCACATCACCTGTTCGGTGAAATGCCTAAGAGAAGTAAATTGTTGGTAATCTTAAGGTTAATATATGGTAGTGGTTTGGAGTTACATGGTGTACAACTATTTTATATAATTTAATTATGGAACAGACCACAACTTCTATATTCTCAAATTGATACATGCAAGACACAAAAGATGACAGGAGCTTTGATATCAATATAAAATATCCACTTCACGTGAACTGACCCATAAAATTTATATAATAAATTGAGACGGTAATGAGTGAACTATGTAATAATTAGACCCATTGAATTGTGAATCAAAACGAGGTACATGATGACATACATTAGACAAGTAAATTTTGTCAGTGTAAAATATGCCTTAGTGAAATGTCTTATTATATATTGAAATTTGCATGTCCTGATTGCACGAGATTATTTGTTTGATTAGTGTAGCTTGGCTGTTGCTCGGTTGCCAATTGCTTGTAGTTAAAGTCTTGAAGTTGGTATTCTTATTGCATAAACGAGTTGCATGACATACGCTTGCATCATGAACTGAACCATATTTTGTTTGCATGAAATTAACTTGTATGCATGGTACAAGGCATTAGTTGTACTAGAGACTGTGAAATACATGACATAAGATATGAGCTGATTAACCTTTGCATAATATAATTGCATACATGAAACAAAGCACGATATGAACCATGAACTTGCATATTAGCATAGTCTTGAAGTGAACCATGGGTATACTTGAGCATAACATATAAACATGTGCGCATTTGAATGAATATTATAGTTGGATATTTGATTGGTCATGTAGGCGCTGTCTTTTCGTGGTAGCGCATGACCGTGGTCATATTTGTACTTGATTGAAACTTGGATGTAGGCGCTGTCTTTTCGTGGTAGTGCATGACCGGGTTCGTGTATTGATTGAATATTAAACTTGGAAACTTTACCGGTCATGTAGGTGTTGTCTTTTCGTGGTAGCGCATGACCGGGGTCATGTAGGCGTTGTATTCGTGGTAAGCGCGTAATTTCTGTTATGTAGACGCCGTTAATTCGTGGAAGCGCATAATAGAAATTTCGTAGGCGCCGTATTCGTGGTAGCACGTGATCCAGTTATGTAGGCGCCGTTGATTTGTGGAAGCGCATAACTGAAGGCACGTAGGCGTCGTATTCGTGGTAAGCGCACAATTTCAGGTTATGCGCATAACAGAAATTGTGTAGGTGCCGTATTCGTGGTAGCGCATGACCCTTAGTCAGATAAGTGTCGAATCTGGATCGCAAGATAGAAATGCTAAAAGAATTGTTTACAAGAACATTTGTGCATTCAATAAGATTCATGAGCATTTGAGTATTGATATGATATGTTAGCATTTCATACATGTTTGAATTTATAATTAATTTACTTGCGTGAGCATTGCACTTTGGAGTTTATAGAAATTTTATGTTATCATAAGCATAACTTAGTTAATGTCATAGGTAAACTTATTTTTGGGTTACTTTGTAAGGTTCTAATTTTGGTCTACATTCATTCATGCTAGCAGTTTACTATTGATTTTCGAATTATCTCTTCAGCTTGATGATCAATGATGCTCTTTTATAATTATGCTCAGTGTTGGTTTGGTTTAGTTGGTTGGGTCTTAGAATAACTTGACCGGAACTGAATACCGTACTTAGAGATTTTCAATCTCTAATATTTTTTCACTTCGGTGGGTTCCAGGTACAAAGCGTAAGACACGAAAACTAGATGTTGAACTAGAAGACTGCGGGACATGCCACAAAGTTTTTACAGGTATCGTGGCTTTTGTCTATGTCATTGGTAGTGTATGTATATATTTATAAGATTGTGTATGATAATTGAAACGCCTTGCGCTGTTGTGCGCGGTGGGTTGTCGGCCCTGTTGTCGGGGTGTGACACTTTCTTTGACAAAATTTAATTGTTATTTATTTTTCATACGATCATAAGGAAAATTAATAGAGTAATAAACAAATCCAGAGGTTAATAGATTTTGATTAATTGGAAACAAAACCCATTATGAAAAAAAATAAGGCTAATTGTTGGTTTGTTATTAATGTAATTATGTTGCAGTTTTGATGTAGCATTTATGTAATTAGGATTTTGATATCATTTTTAATTGCTTAAGGCGCATTTCAGTATATCAAAATTTGTGCACGCGGTACAAAAGTGTATTAACATTACATGTTGGTTTCTCTTGATTAATATATGTGTGAACCACATATATTAAACAATATTAGTTTTCCCGAGTCGGGCACGAACGTCCCTAATAACAACCACCATATTAGATATTGTCTTATGAATCATCAACAAAATACTCAACACACTAAGAAAGTCATCTAGAAATAGTACCATGAATGTAAACAGGGTGGGATATGGGAGGCAAGCAACGTAGTCAAAGAGTAAAAGAGTAGGGAAGTTGGCTTAGTAATATTGTAAAAGATCCCCTTCACTTTATAGTTTGAGATTAATTCTCAGCCGCTTTGAGATTCGGGCTAGCGCAGGGGCAATATTATTGGGCTTTGAGATTCGTACCAATTTAAAAAGAAAGGTCAAGATCTATAATTGTAAAAGATTCCCAATTACGGTACCGGGGAGGATCTGAATTGCATTAGGTTGTCGGATGCTATTGACTAATGTCTGGGAAAGAGCCATGCCTTCAAACAATGGAGTTAATCATATAAAAATTTTATGTTGCCAATGAAAATCAATGTTACAGTATTATTGTATTTGACGTTAAACAATATAAAAAATTATTTGTAAACACAAAAATTTAGAAAAAAAAAATGTGTCCATTGACTCCCATATATTTTTAGTGTCTCTGCCCCAGACAGAAGCAATGAAATTAATCTTCGTCGTTCAATGTAGTTATAATTTTTTGAATACTATCTAAAATATATCAAACATTCAGCAATTCTTTTTTTTTTTCAAAAAATTTGCAACTCTGTATAGTACTCCTTAATTTTTTTTATTTGCGTGCGCAAGTGTGTGTTTATATATTTTTGTTGTTGATCCTTTTGAAGTTCTCTATCTGGGGAACTATATTGGTAGCATGTATGTAAGATTATCTTATCTTGTAGAATTTGAATTTGAGTAGGCCCAAAGCCCAGCATGAAAAAGAGCAATTGAATTAGGAATGTGAAACCCAGCGCTCCCCATCTCTCACGCGATTTATTCCCCAGCCTCAACCCTAAAATCAGCGCCGCAGCGGCAAGCGATCCCAGCCTCTCATTCTCATCTCGCGATTGATTTTAAACTCTGAGAAGAAACAAGGGGACTGGTATGATCCATTATGCAACACTCCTTTGTGTGTTGTTGCTATGCAATAACGGATCAAACTTCTCCCCTTGTTTCTTCTGCAAGTTCAATTTTATTCATCAAATTAGTTTCAATAAAATGCCATAAGAAGAAGAAGAAGAAGAATATTTTTCAAGGGTAGCTGAAAGACTATACAAGGTACAATCAGGCACCTTCCTCCTTCCTTCCTTCCTGTGAGTCTTAATTTACTGGTGTCCAACTGAATTTTATGGTATCAACAACCAAAAACTAGCTAGTATCTATTCAACCAGCATCCAAGCTAGTACCACCTGAATCACAAACTCAACTGCAGCTTGATTGACCCTCTACTAATATAGGTTAGCGATCAGTTATTTAGACTCTTAACAAAATGTACTTAGTTCGAATTTAGTTTAGCTTCTGGGTAGTTTGATTTCTGGCCCACTTCATTGGTTTTTTTCAAATTTTTTTTTTTGGTCAAATAGATCAATTTATGTTCTGACATTGATCAAGGATTTCTAAGATGATTAAACCATATAACCATAATTGGTGTGCTCTATCATTTTTTCAGATAAGAACATGTCTTTGGTTTAGTTGTAAAGGCACATGGCTCCCATGTGAGAGGTCATGGCTCGAAACCCACAGTGAAAAAAATTTCTGTAATATATACAGGTATTTGAAAGTGTGTTGGGTGGCTTGACCTCCAACCCATGATTTAAAAAAAATAAAAATAAAAATAAATTTTTTTTTCAGTTCAAACCATTTTATTCAGTTGTTCAGACCTATTATTTTTCAATCATTATGAAGTTGTACCACTCATTGCATTTGAAGTTTTGAGTCATCATCTATGATTCTTACCTAATTCCTTCTGACAAGTAGCCCCAGGTTTTAGTATGCACTGTTATGGGTTTCCATTTCCTGATATGGGAGAACAATTGGGATCAGTAGTCAAGGGCACTCATGTTTGTCTCTGGTGGTGCTCAAATGGACATCCCCAGTGTTGCAGGGGGTAGCCTAGACAACGCAATAGAGAAACCTAGAAAGGAAGTTTCAGTTAGGCATATGTTTTCCAAATCATTTATTTGTTATTTGTCTATTGGTTTTTCAAATTTGGAGTTGGATAGCAAATTTTAATGGTTTTTGTTTTTAATTGTGAAACAGTTAATGTTTTATAGTATTAGATGCTTATATTCCTTTAAAAGATAAACCTCTTATTGAATTAGTTAAAGGAACAATATTATGGGGTTATTTGGTTAGAGAAACAGATTGTGTTTTAGAGATTCAAACTTAAATTATATATGTTCATTGTATAGCTGCCAAAATTATATTTTAGCTTTTTGTGGTGTAAGAGTAGATGTGACAAAATATGCTTTAACCTTACTCTTATTCTTCGTTTGCATATTAAGATTTTAATACCAGTTTTAGGTACAGTGATGACAGAGGAAGAGGATTCTGATCCCACAACCGGGTCTGGACCAATTATGGAAGTTGAAGATTTAGCAGAGATCTAATATAAGCACTCTGGGAGAAAAAGGCTGAAGTTTTTGTGAATTTAGAAAATTGATGTTTTGAACAATTTAGTATTTTGTCTTTAATTCCATAGTAGTAAATGTACTCTTTTGTAACTCTTGTTTCAGTTAGAAATCGGTGAGGCATTTTTGGACTTCACTTTTGTTAAAAAAAAAGGTATATGTTTTCCATGTGTCTGATTAATTCAAGTTTAATTCGTTTTCCTGTCTTTTTGGACCTCACTTTTGTCTGATTAATTGAAATTCCCTTGGGTTGGTGTATCAGAGTGCACTCGGTAGTTACTGGTGGCAGACAAAAAACATCATGGAGTAGGTAAATTTATTTTTCGAAGATGTAAACCATTACTGATAGCTTTATTTATCAATCCATGGCTTTCTAGTTTCTAGGATGGTTACTGTACAATTATTCTTCTTGAAGTTTTAATTGAAGAAATATATATCCAAATTTTGTTACACAATTGTAATTTGAAAAGACAGAATAATTGTACAGTAACCATATAATTTCGAGGATTGCATAGGATTGCATGCAGAGAGATAGTAAGTTAGAAGAAGAAAATCTCCAAGGAGTTAGCTCTTACAACCGTTGCTCAATGGGCGGGATCTGCTATTATTAAAAAACTCGTCGAGATGGCTTACTCGTACTTGGGCAAGCGTATGCTGCCAGCCGATACTGAATGCCAGCTAAGTAGACTGAATGAAGCTCTTCCCAAGATGGCAGCTGTCATGGGTGTTGCTGAGGTGCTCAAGTTTAAATACCCGAAACTCATGCCAAGTTCTGCTAATGCAATTTTAATGGTGACTTAAATTAATTTGATTAAGTGATAGTTTCATCTCAACTAATTTTTTTTTTTAAAAAAATAACACTTTATTCTAAAAAAAACATTTTAGTTGTGCTGAAAATATCACTTCATCAAATTTATGTCACCATTAAAATTGCATTAGCAGAACTAGGTATGAGATCCAAGCAGATTTTTTTCGTTAGAAAGTACCTTCCTTTTTTTTAACTTTTTCCTTATTAAACTTTTTTTTTAATTGAGAGAGAAGAGAGAAAAAGTAGAAGGGTAAAATAGATATTTATATAGAGAAGTTTCTCTCAATGCTAAATATTGTAATAGTTGATGAGCTGAAAATAGCACTTTCCAAATTCAATGTATACATGATTCCTTTTTTTGAAAATTTCTAAAATAAAAGTGGTAAAATAAGGAAACCGACTTCTTTCTCATCTATAACTCACGATTAATAATAGCAATAAACCTTATCAATAGTCCTCTCCGTATCTTTCTCTCTCCAAAATTTGTGGAAAAATGAGAAAGCAATAAACAATCAGAAGGAACTCGCCCAAGAGATTCAATTTCTCCAAGAAAAGAGGCCGATTCAGATTTAGGATTTCAAATCAAGGTACTTAATCAATCTATGAACTTTCTTTCTTGTATTATTATATTTACTTTTCTTATATTTTTTTTTTGTCTTTGAGTCATTTCTACATGGGCTTTTGAATGCTTTACTTTTGAACTAAAAATTGTTTGACAATTTATTGCATCGTTGTTTTTTTTTTTTTAAAGAAAAAATGGATTGATCAAATCATTGTCAAATCGTAAGATAATTTTTTTTTATCCAATCGATCATATTCTTGTTAGCAAGGAAATTTTCCTATTTTTTTATATAAAGCCTCAACAAGGAAAGAAAAAAATGATGATATATAACCAACAATCAAAATTATTCTTTGTTTCTTTTATTATTGTATGTACTTTTGTCTTAGAGTCATTTCTACATGGGCTTATGAATGCTCAATACCCAATTGATATAAGCATCTCGATTTTTCTGGTACCCGAAACTTTTGAACAAAACATAATTTTATTGTATTGTTGTTGTTTTTTTTTTTTTTATAAAGAAAGAATGTATTGATCAAATCATTGTCAAATCGTAAGATAATTTTTTTTATCCAAACGAGCATAATCTTATTATCAAGGAAATTTTCCTATTTTTTTATATAAAGCCTCAACAAGAAAAGAAAAAAAATGATATAACCAACAATCGAAATTGTTCTTTTTCTGCCCAACAGTTGTTTTTGTGGAATTCTTTTAATTTGTAGACTAATTAACTCTTTAAACTAACTTGGTTGAGTTTAGGAGTTGAATTTTTTTAAATTTGGAGACTAATTAACTCTTTAACTCTGTATTTATTTTAATACTAGCTTTTACACCACCAGATTACTTAAAATCCTATTATATTCATAAGTATGCGGTATTTTTTTTTATCAATTGATAAAATAGGGTTGGACAAATATTAGAGCATTTTGCGGTCATTCCCAATTTGTTATGTTATTATTGTTTGTAAGACAAGTTAATTTTGGTAAGAATTCTTACTATTTACATCAAAAGTTTACCAAAAATGAATTGGAAATTATTCCTATTTTAGTGTATAAAGTCATACATCGAGTCAATTTGTGAAATAGGTCATTCGATCTGATTTTGTTCCGAAAATTAACTACCATTAGATTTCACAGGTGAGTTCTTGAATAACTTTATTGATATAGCTTTTAGTCAATTTTTCACATAACTTGTTGTATTAAAAATGAATCAAATTAATCACACAGTATTTCTTAATTTTCTTTTAGTGTACCAGCGACATTATTGTTGTAAATTTTTGGGAGAAACTACAGTTTCTACCAAAGTATGGAATTTTTTTTTTACCCCCCTCAAGGTAGCAAATTGTAAAGTGCCTGGGTACTAAAATAGCCTTTTGAATGCCACTTCCAGTTTAATATATCCTCTTCATCCCTATTTAGGTGGAAATTGGTCAAGTTCCCCACAATTTCTTGCCATTTCTGTACTAACTCACCATACATGTGCCTATTGAATTGCACACAGCCCCCCTTGATAGCTATTGATTCCTGTAAAAAGATCTCAGGATTAGATGCATGTGTTAGTCTTAGTATGAATTCTTCATATTCTTTGGTGTTACAATAGGATAAGCCCCTTCACGTGCAGCTAAATTTAGGATAATAGTTGACATGATCTTTCTAGAAATTGCAAGAGATTTAGTGCTACAAATTAGGATAATAGTTGAGAAACACAAGGCATTTCTTTCTTTCGTTCAGTAGTTGGTGTCTGTTAACTAGGCTTTTCTAGCCGTTGTTGTGATACCATCTGTGGCAAGAAAATAGAGGATTTGACAAATGATTATTCCAATAGTTTTATTTTCTTATTTGAATTTCTGAACTTCTGTTATTGAGGATTTCAAAGTTGGAGGTACAAAGAAATGGAGGTATTTGAAATCTCATCTTAAAATAATTATATAGCGCAATATTTATGTTTCCATTATGAATTTAACATCAATACTATAAAATTTTTATCTTTGACAGGGATAACTGAAGCTCTAACATGAAGCGACAACTTCCAAGTACATCTTCAGAAGACAAGCCTCAGAGAAATGTTAGGAGCCGCAATCCCTGTACTCCGTCTATGCCCAGACAGAGTGCCGTTTCCTTGGAGCAACCTCATGTGAACTTTCAGCCGGGGGATCCATCGATGGCCCCAAATCGGCATGCCGACCATCAGAGCCCTACATCAGTTTCTGGTGAGAACATTTCTAGGTCCTCAGATACGCCACAAGGCTTTCAGGCATTGGCCGAATCTAGTATCTACATCCCCTCGTGTGCCACAGAGAAATGCTAGGAGAAATGCTAGGATGTGTAATCCCTTTGCTCGGTCCCAAGAGAGACAGAGGGTTGTTTCCTTGGAGCAGCCTCATGGCTTTCAGTCAGGGGTTCAGTCTGTAGCCCCAAATCGGCATACCGACCATCAGAGCCCTACATCAGTTCCCGGTGAGAGCATTTCTGACTCCTCAGATGCAGCACACAACCTTCACCCATTTTGGACACTTCTCCCTCCTGTGGCTCTACGGTGGAACAACACAAGGGTAATTCTTTCAACCGTAGCACCTCCAACTGGCCATTCATTGGTTCGATTTACAGCATCACATCTCAGTGATCAACCTCAAATTCGTTCATCTCAGGGTCAAACTAGCAACCATTCGCAATATCATGTACTTCTTTTTCTCCCAACAATAACATTATTTTTCTTTAGTAGAAAATGGGATGGCGATGGTTGATGTCAGTATATTAACTAGAACACGCATTGCTATCGGCAGTCTTAGCTTCATTACCCTCTTTGTACCGTTAGGGTTTTACACAAGTATTCCAGACTTTGTTTATGAAGTTTTAGTACTAATACTTAGCGCCGGCAATTGATACTTCCACATGTAGGAGATCTTTAAAGTTATTCTTGCACCAGGGTCTAAAGAAAAGTTTATTCAACATTCTCTTATACTCAAATTAGCATAATACTTAAATGTACACAACACTACCAAAACAAGTACTCCAGCTTCCCCTTTTTCCTTGATTGGTTTCATTTTTGAGAAATTTAACCTGTTATTTGCTAGCAAAAAAAATGATGTACAAAAAATAGAGTACTTCTGTCTTTAACCTGTACAAAAATTATGTACAGAAATTTAACCTGTTCTTTGCTAGCAAAAAAAAAATTATGTACAAAAAATAGAGAAGTACTAGCATTAAACAATGTTCCTTGGATAACTGTTTTCTGCATGCTTTCCTTCTGTGAATTTCAGAACCGTCAGATTATACAAGCTGTCAGAGTCAGACACTGCGATATGCCTCTGGACGTCAACTGCATGAGCTACGAGGCCTTTATTTCCACCGAGCTCTCCAAATTTGTGAAATATATAATCTGTTGTGGGGAGCAGGACGAGGCAGAGCGATGTGTTATCTGCCAGGTATCATGATTCTCTGTCTCTCTATATTAGTATGTTAGACACCATTGTTAGCAAAATTGGTACAACTAGAATCGTAATTGATGAATAAGCTTTTGACTGTGTTTGGTTTATTGAATGAACCTAATTTAAGTGGTTCCAACGTGTATTTCCATAAAAAAAATGTCAATTTCAAATGGGTCTAGAATGGCCAAAAATGCGGACTTAAGACCGAAATTATACCTCATAAATCTAATTTAAAATTTAAATTTTTGGCAGGAACAGTATGTTGATGCTGATATAAAGGGACAACTGAAGTGCGGCCACGACTACCACTTCTCTTGCATTGGCAAGTGGATGGAGGAGCAAGTTGTGTGTCCCATTTGTAGACAGACAGCTGCTCACTTTGAACAATAAGACTATTCATGCATTTCTTTCTTTCATTTAATTTTTATTCTGAAGAAAACATATTGTTGTTTTTCGCTATAAGAACTTTTTGTAATTTTTTTTAAGTAGACATATTTAATATATTTTTCTTGTTTAGACATTGGGGATTTGTTTTGAAGTGCACATAGTTAGGCAAGCCATGAGTATATTACCTCGGCCTTTTACTCCAAATGGCATTTTCTTTATGGCCTAAATTTTAGTAGCAAATGAACATCCGCCAATTGGATCAACGAATGCAGAACGCCAATCTTTTAATCGACAGATTCCAACTCGAGGGATCTAAACCTCTATTTAAATCTCAACCAAACCTCTATTACCTCACCACAGAGTATATTACCTCGGCCTTGTTTTTGTTCTTCTTGGATGACCTCTTGCGACTTGCCGGGGATGTTGGTTTTTATTGCAATTATTTGGAAGTTTAGAAATTTATATTTTGATGTTACATCAATTTTATTAGTGTAATATAGATTTTTCTGACGCTCTGATCAGACAGTCAGACAACAACAAAAAAATTAGAATGTCAAAATTAAACTTTCAAATTTAAAAAAATTAGAATGCCAAAATTAAACTTTCAAATTAAACTACCTCTGTCCATATATTTGCCCCTTGTTTTCAATTTTCTTGGACGGCTTAACGTCAGTTTCGGTATCCTCTGTGTCAACAAACGGAGATGTTACCAACTTGTCGCTCGATGACTGAGCAGCGGGTCACATTTACGTTATATCTCACGACACCTCTTATTTGAATGCGGATTCCATCAGAGGCGGAGCTACAGTATAACAGAGGTAGGCAGTTGTCTATTTCTGAAAAAAAATTATAATTTGAACCGGATTTTTTAATGCGTCTTGCCTATCCCTCGATTTGATTCTGCTTACCCCTGGCTCAGATTCTTTAAGTCAATTTTGCATCTTTTGAAGAACAATAATGGTGATTGAAAAAATTGTAAAGGGCGAAGAGTCCTGACTGAGTTAGGAAGAAGGATCGGTGTTCAACTATTTATGTGGCTAGACTTGGCGTATAACTTTCTACTACGGAAAAATTGAATTTCTGGATCCAATGAATACTTTTCGTATTCCGTAGCATGTAGCCTGCAAAGTGCCTATTTAGGTTATTTATATTTTTTTTATTTGACTAAAATGAAGAAAAAGTACACAGCTGTTGACGAAGGTTGTTCACTTAAAAAAAATAGTGGTTTGTTTATTTATTTTTTATTTGATTACAATAAAGAATGGGACTATACTCGGCTACAAATTTGATTGTTATGAAAATATAAAAGTAGAAATTAAACTTTTTTTTAATATCAGTCAAACTTTTTAATATTTTATGGAAAGAATATTTCATTTTAAAATTAGATAAATTTTATTTTTTGAAGTAATTATATACTACAAATTTAATTATTATCCATCCGAATTTAATTATTACAAGTGTTATTAATATTTAAATTGTGCTCACTGCGGCTAAGGTAACTCTTTTTTTTTTAATTGTGAATATGCAATTTAGTTTGTTAAGTGATACCAATTGTTTTAAAATTACAAGTAATTGTTTGAGTAATTTTGGTATCAATCAGTAATTTAGAAATTACAACCGATTCGATAAGTGGAGACGCAATTTGGTAGGTGGCTCAGGCGGAGACGAAAAGAGAGTTATGAAGGCAATTTGAACCAAAATCCGTTTAGAAAAAAAACAACCCGAATCCGATTTCTGCCTACCCCTGATTCAAATCCTGACTATGCCACTGGATCCCATTACTTGACAACCCAAGCTCCTGTATCTTTGCTTCAATGCAGCTACGTGTAACAGAAATTCAGATTTCCTTCTGATAGGTTCACTGAGATCCGGGCTATATCTATTTGTGTTTCTCTGAAACTCACCAAATCTTCATATTTTTAATATTTTGTTTTCAAATTAAGTGATGCTTTGTTACTTTACAATGTGGACATCGATCTGTACTATGGATTCATATTTTTTTTTCTAAAGTCTAAACAGTCAATTTGAACTGTTCAACATGACTTTTCATATATAAAAAAAAAATAATAGTAGTGGTTTTCAAAATAAAAAGAAAATCGCCTAATTCAAAAATTAGTAGTGGTTTTCAACATATCTAAAAAATAATAGAAAGTTTCTAAAAAAAAAAGTACAATTTTGTCTCCAACTCTCTTTTAATATAATAGATTGCTATCATGTAAGACTATCATTTTAGAGAAGCAACATAAGCTCCTCCCAAAGTAAATCTAACTTTGTTGTACAAACTTTTTTAAATTAGTTAATAAAATTAAAAGTCATCTTAGCCTGTAAATATTTTTATAAGATCACATTTCTTTTCTCGATCATTATAGTGGACTCATCCATCCCCAAATTCAAAAACGAACATTTCGATTTCAGTAGGCCCAAATAAAAGTTTTAACTCCAAATAGCATTTTGTTTCTGGCCCAAATATAATTAGCAAATGAGCCCACCAAAAACAAAACTAGACATGAGCACCCACCAATCACTACAGCAGAAAGGGGCATCAGCGACCAAATTTTTGGCCGCTGATAGTATTTTCGCCGGCCGCTGATACTCATTCCGGTCGCTGAAAGTCCAATTTGGTCGCTGATACTTCGGTCGCTGTAAGCATTGTCGCTGATACTCTTCTGATGACGTCACCGGTCGCTGATAATACGCCACCCGGTCGCTGATACTCTTCTGCGACCAAATTTTTTTGGTCGCTGTCGTTTTTTTCTGACGTCAGCAAAAACTTTCTGCTACCAAATATATCGGTCGCTGATACTTAAAACCGGTCGCTGATACTCTTCTGTCAGGTTTTTTTATATTTTGTTATATTATTTAAATTTGCACCATTTAAGCCCAATCAAGTTTCAAAATTTCAATTTACCCAACATTATACAGTTAATAACAAACATGCTAATTATTAAAAACATACAAACATACAAACAAATTTAATATTAAACATCAATATATACAATAGTTCACCAAATTTCAAACTACTAAACAATTCGAAATTCCAATAGTACAACTCAGACACATTAAACACTACTTCCAATTTAGTTACACGCACCCAACTCTCTAAGCACCTGTACAAAATGTATAGTACTCGACACTCTTTTCAACCATCAGAGTATGAGAAGCCAATACTCAATCAACCCTTTAACCATGTCTAAAAATGTTTTAGATTTTTTTTTTAAGTAAATTTTGCTAGAATGTACTCCCTGAAAGTTCTATTTGACCACACAATCTCTATCTCAAGAGTTCTCGAGCTATCCTTGCCACCATCATGACTAAGGCTGAACATACCACTATATAACCCTTCCGTCAAAACTTTATCTATTTGGATAGTTACTCTCCCTAGTGTAGGCTGCAAGTCAGTGAAAATAACCATGTCAGAGTAATGATACATAGCCAAAATCATCAAAAGAAATAACAAGAGATGTTGATGAGAAAAAATGAATGCCAGCATCACCAAAACTTCCTTCAGGTCAATGTCTGTATACCTTATTAAAGGAAGGTTTGCAAATTAATTGGACCCAGAAGGGAACGATGCAAGAAAGAAAATAGCAGGCCATATTAAACATAAAATCAGAGACATTGGAAAATTTTTCTTCTTTAAAAGAGTATTTATAAGAAGTCAACCTTGGATCCATGCTGAAGTTGACTGCCCGTTAAATTGGATTCAATGAAAAGTCTAGCATCTCTAGCTTAGTTAAATTGGACCAAGATTCAAACCCTGACAAAAAGGTGCTTGGATCAGAAAATAAAAACAGGAAGAATTGCATTAGGAATTGCTCGTTTCTTTCTTCTCTTCTTAACATGAATAAACCCCAAAGACAGAATCAAGAGAAACGGAAGGTCGGTACCATCCATTTATATTCAGCACCATCCATATAGCATGGGTATATATATAATGCATATAAATCACCGTACCTGTACTGGTACGGTGCCAGTAAAGACAGAATCAAGAGAAACGGAGACAACCCAGCATATAAATCACCGTACCTGTACTGGTACGGTGCCAGTAAATCCAGCAAAGACATAAACAAGTCAAGGGATCACGGCACAGGGCACACGAAGGCCCCAGCAAACAAAGAAATTGGGGCGTACCAGTAAATCGGCAATTTTAAGTATGCCTTTTTCTTTGTCAACTAAGAGGTTTTGAGGCTTTAGGTCCCTGTTTAAGTTTTTTATAAAGATAAGATCAAAATTAATAATTTCAGAAGAATTTAATAAAATTAGGAGGAAAGTAGATACAAAGGATAAAAAATTGGGATATTACCTGTGAAGCACACCGTGCTTGTGGCAGTGGAACTTGAAGTTTTTTCTGAATACGCGTCTTCACCTCCGCTAAAGTCTGACCTTCATAAATTACCAATAAGAACGGTTCTCCAAAGCTTTGCACCTGCTGTTGAATATTAAAACATGAGCAAAAAGATTCACAAACAGTACTTTCCAAATATGGTAGTTCAAGTAGCCCAAATTTGTTTGCTCAAATTTTTTCTTAGAAAGTAGTACATTATTTGGTACTGCCTGTTTTTTTACTTGTGCATTATTTCTTAACCTGCACAAACTTTCAGGTTACCTGCCCCTCCCAATAGTAATAACAGTCACAAATAATAATTAATGTGTCCTTTTGGGCTTCCCATTTGATAAAACCAATTTTGCCTTAATACAAGGGAAGACCACAAGAATCAGAAACTACTATGATGAACGAACTGAAAGCATATTAATTTTGCTAGGAACAGTCCAACTAGGTTCACTCGGTACCTGGTTCTGATTTGGATCTTTCATGAAATGGTAAACATGAATCAGCTGATCCTGAGACCCAAGGTTAGTCTCTTCCTCCAGTATCTGTCAAATTAGAGAGAAAAACACCATAAACAGAAAATTACATATTGGTGCGTGTGACCTTGTCTTTGTAGCCAACAAATGCGAAAGATATGATCCTAGATTATATACTGGTACATGAAGCTCTACAAATTTACACAATCAGAAAAAATAATCAATCAATCAATCACAAAATTAATATTTTGATGGCCAGAGAAATTAAAGAACAAAGAAAATGAAAAGATACCTTGATCACATTAGGAGGTAGGGGCCGTCTGGCACTGGGCCCCTTTCTGTATGAATCGATGAATTTCTTCAAATCAGTATCTAAAAACTCAAAAACAAGGTACAGAATTGGCTTGCCATTTTTCTCTACATGCTCCACACAAAGCAATCTGCAATCAAAACACGATGAAATCAGTACAAATTACACAATTTTTGTTTCTTATCGGTAATGGTCACTCCGATCTCCAGCGGCGGGGTCACTCCGATCTCCAGCGTCGGGGTCACAGTGTCGGGGTCGGGGTCAGAGAGCGAGGTCGGGGTCGAGGTTCCAGCGGGGGGTCGGGCGGAGGGGCTTCGGGCGGCACAGGGGGTCAGAGAGCGGAGGTTCCAAAGGGTTTTTTATTTTGGCGGAAAGGGTTTTTGGGCGGAAAGGGTTTTGAGCAACCGCGTTTTTTATTTTGGCGGAGGAGTGGCGCGGGTTTTATTTTTCAGCAACCGCGTTTTTTTCAGCGATAAACAAAAAAAAAAAAAACTTTCAGCGACCGGTATTGTCGCCGGTCTCTGATACCGGCCGCTGATACAGGTGGTCGCCAGAATTTAAGCGGAAATCTTTATTTTTGGACAGAAATTGAGAATCAGCGACCGGTGGTGACGCCGGTCGCTGATACCGGTCGCTGAAGCTCTGTTTTGCTGTAGTGAATTGGATAAACGAATGCAGCTGCTCCCCCTCTAACGCGATTTCATTCCCCAGCTCAAACGCTAAAACCAACCACTAGCAGCAACCAAGGTCGAAGGTTACACATTAGAACACAAGACTAAAGCAGTATAGCTGATTGCTAAGTGCATTAAACGGTAGCAGAAATTTTCGATTTAGGAGTAATATACTCATAAATCCCACTACATTCCAAATCAAACATATTGGATTTCAGTAGGCCCAAAATAGTTTTAACTTATTTTTGTAGGTTTGAACGATATTAAAATAAACTTCTTTTTTTTCAATTTTTCTGTGGGACCATTCATTCAATTTTAGAGTGGGCAAATTAATTTAGAGTACTATATTTTTAAAGAGGAGGGTTCAAATGTCTTTATTTTTTGTGCCTCCATCATACCTTCATTTTTAAAAACTTTAATAACTCAAAATTTAAAACTTAAAAGTCAAAATAAAACCGTTAGATATGATCTACATCATTTTATCTATGTGCTCATAGAAAATTATCACATTTTAATTTTTTTTTATGTGAATCAATAAGTTGAAAAATCAACATCTAGAAATTATCCACATTAGTATGTTTTTTACAAGCTCTTGATGACAACCAAAACAAAATTGAAATATCATAATTTTTTACACGTGCATAGATAAAATGATGTAGATCATATCCAACTATTTTATTTTGACTTTTAAGTTTTAAATTTGAGTTATTAAAGTTTTTCAAAATGGAGGCATGGTGGAGGCATTTGAACCCTGCTCATTTTTAAATTAGTACCTGTCTAATTATTTTTCCATCCGGTAATAATTATGTACAAATGTCAAACATAATTCATATATATGATAGTACCGGCCAAAAAAAAATTAAATTCATTAACTTTAGGATTTCATGTCTATCATATGTGAATTGTAAATAATATTTATATTTTCTTTCAATAATTTATAATTATTTTAGGAATATCACTAACAATATTTTGCAAATAACATTTTGATTTGAAAATAATTATTTTTCAATTTAAAAAATAATAAATCATGCAAATAAATTTTGGACAAATAATTTCACTTCTAATTTGAACAAAACTTGTCTAATTAAAAAATAATTATTTCTAAATTTTTTTTTTTTTTCATTTTCTATTGACTTAACTAGATAGGTTAACATTAAAAAAAAAAAAAAATGGGGGTCAGGAAGCTAGAATTGTACCGGCTGGAAAACAAAATATGGGAGAATGAATCATTAGGGCCTTCCGATATTTTTTAACATTTTTCGTAAATGATGCTAAGATTTTTATTTTTATTTTTGAGTGTAAATAAATATGAAAAAAGCGGTCTTTTCTATATATCTTATTGTTAGTTCTTCGCCTTATTTGCTACACACATAGATGTGCTTCCCGCAAAGAAAAGTGAATTTATGAGGACTAGTTCATTTTGAAATTTGTGGCTCATGATCTTCTTGGTCAAACAATCTGTCTGTTTCCTAGTAATCGAGTTTCATTATTAGTGGATCAAATTTATCTTGCTATCTCCTTTTCTGGTTCTGTACAAGACACCCCTTAAGAAAAATAAGCAGAGAAGAGATAATAACTAGCAAGTTAGAAGAAGAAAATCTCCATCGAGACGGCTTATTTGTACTTGCTCGAGTATATGCTGCCAGCCGATGCTGAATCCGAGCTTTATATGGTGAAAGCAGCTCTCCCTAAGATCACAGCTGGCATGGGTGTTGTGGAGGTGCTCAAATTGAAACACCAAAATTGAGGGGTGAATGCATGCCTGGAACAATCCAAAGAAGCTTTTTAGCAGCTGAAGACGTGCTTGACGACCTCAATAGTTCCACATCTATTTTCCTAATTTATTTATTTTGTAATATTTTAATCTTGTGCAAATCTTGAAGAACTAGACTAAATCTTCCAAGCTGTTTTAATCCATAAATGAATGAATATATAGTGTTGTCGACAATGATATAATTCTCCTTCTATATATTGCTTGCATTAATACTTCAGCAATAGGGACCTAACAAAATTTGCTTTATATTTCAACTCTTTCTCCAAAAAATTTGTTTATTTGATCTCATTCTCTCTCATTGGATTCGCCCTAATTGATTGCTTCGGTTAAAATTAAACCAATGGACACTGTATTATGCTCTTTTGGTTGTCCATATCTTTCATTTTATATCACTATTGGACTATAGGGGCTTGACCCTTATTTTTACTCAAAAAAAATATCACTATTGGACTCATGAATAATATAATTACTTACAGTTGAATCCAATACATGAGGTTTTGGGAAAAAAAAGTTTCTTAAGAAATACAAACAAATTTTATTTGGTCTTCTGTAGCTCATGGTTAAAAATTTCAATTTTTGAGAATCCTCTGTTTTAGTAATCTAGATGCTCCCTTTGTCTGGATGCCTGCGCCGCGGGTCCCATACACCATAGACCCCTTAATCTATGTGTAAAATAATTGGGATTCCCTTCGTTTCTGGCAGACAAGCAAATCGGTGGCTTTACTCTCAAAGATACAATCCACTACTGCTAGCTTTTATCTTTAATTGGTGGCTTTATTCCAGGGATGGTTCATGTACTGGTAGCTTTCTTCTTAAAGATATAATCCACTATTGGTAGCTTTTATCTTTAATCAGTAACTTTATTAAAGGGATAGCTCTCCAATTATTTATCTTGAAATATTAATCCAAGAAATCCAAATCTTTTGACGTAATTGTAAATTGAAAAGGGAAAACTTTATCAGTACCATTTCACTTCAATCCTATCATCACAACCTTTATCGGACTTTTGGTCGTTAGCCTCGCCTCTCTCTTCATTCAGTCACAACCTTTGTAGTTTTCATATTTAATTTCCAGTTGTGGTCTCTGCCCATGCTAAATGATTGAAGTTAAGTAGTTAAGCCCCTCCTATCTCTCTACTCGAAAAACCTTAATTTCCACCATGGTGCAGCCGAAACCACCTCCTTTCTCCGCCACTTCTCCCTTCTCGCCAACATTGAACCATGGCCACATGTCACTTCCTGATCCAGTCGAGCATTTGATCGCTAGAATCTGTACGGAGAAATCGGTGCTCCCACCTGACGACCTCGCTCGGCAAAAGCTCCACCGATTAGGCGAATCTGTGTCCTTGAATATTTTAGGTGACATTGCTTCCAGTAGTAGAGTGCACAACTTTTCAGCATTTATAATGCACATGGCAAAGAACTTCGAAATTGCAATGGCGCACAATTCGGAGGGATTATCACCACATGATGGAGGTGACTTTTTTTATTAAATAAAAGGGCGAGTCATAGCTCAGTAAATTATTTTTCTTCTTGTCAGACAGTAAAGCTTTGTTCTCAAGGATGATGTAGTACTGGGATCTTGGCCATTGCAGATGTTTGTACCACTACGACTAATTATAATATTTTTTTTAAATTGTTTTCATTTTTTAATTTGTTTGATTTTCTATGATAGTCTTTTTTGTATCCTTGATTTTCCATTAAGAAATTATATTTTGCATATCTCAGAATATATATACCTAATAAATTTTAACCTTCATTTAGGCCTGTTTTTCTATGAAATTATTTACCCGTTCAATAATCAATACTGCATTGCAGTCTGTCAAGGAGATATCACACAATCAGACATGCATTATATCTAGTACAATGGAAAAGGCACAGACTTGTAGAACCCACCTGTCCTTCCGAAGGAAACGGGCAACCAGTTTAACATTATTTACTTTCTTCTGATCTGATCTCTGAACAGATGATAAAGACACAAGCTCAGTTGATTTGGAAATGGTGGAGCGGGAGCCCATCCCGTCTGATCAGAGAGTACTAAGCCCTCAGATGAAGGCACTTGGGGATTTCGAATTCAGGAGGGCATTTCTGATCTTGAGTTACCTGGGGAGGTTGATTTGTTTTCCTTTTTTGTATTTTTGCTCCTTTTTATTACTTCTGTAAGTGAGGTATTGGAATTGCGGTATCTGTTTTGCTATGGTTTTTGAGTTTAAATTGGCTAAATCTTTTCAATCTTTTTAATTGTGTTTATGGTTCTGTACTGATGCTTGTATAAGGGTCCAGTGTCCATCCTGGTAGTCCAGTACCAGCAGTTATGAGGTCCAATACTGGCAGTGAGATAGTCACACACTGATTCAGGCAAGGAAATTCAACAGTTGGTTGAGATATGAGTTCTAGTTGCTGGCCTTGCCTGTTTCAGTTACTGAATTATTGAAGATATTCCATAAGAGGAGACCCTTTTGGTTTGCTATGCTGATTGATTAGTCTGAATTTTCTTTTGATATTTATTCTCAATGATGATGAATTTAGGGCTAAATTGGAGGAGACAGTTTCAATGGAATTGTTAGGAGATCTTACTTGCATGTCGATGGAAGCATTCGAGATTCGTATATGGAACGAATTTGGGATAAAGAATATTAAGCCATCTGACAGAAGACAGGTTATGGTCTTTGCCCTTTCTGCTCACACCGACTTTGAAGTTTGAACGCAATCTGTATGGCACCTATAGACCAGAACTAAATTTAACACTACATGTTCCATGAAGACCCATCTACTTTTTCTTTTTGCATTACTTGCTGTTTGATGTGGAGTTGAGTTTTATTAAGATTACATCAAAGAACTAATTTATTGTCTTTATGTCAGATTTTGGACTGGGACATGGGCAAAACACATGTCTACCACTGCCATGTTGATCTTCAAGGAGAAGTTACATTCAAGGTTCTTTAAACTACTTTAGAAATATACTTGTATTATTGTTAAGGACAACGTAACAAGGAATTCTAAAATTAGATGCTGACATATGTTTCTTTTTAATTTCTGTGTCCAACATTAGTGTTTCAACTTTTACATAATTGTTAATTTTCTGTTATACAGGGTCCTTTCCTTGAGTCAACAAAGACTCACCTACAACGTGTTCTTGGTGATGATAATATTCTTCAAGTGAAATTTGAAGATTTTAGCCAGGAGAAGAAAGCTCACTTTGACTTTGATAATTATTATTGCGCTGTGTACCAAAGAGTTGCAGAACAGGGAATTGAACTCGGCCTGTGACAGTATCAGTTTTTGAGTATGTTATCATATGCACTTATTGCACTGATTACTGGTCCATGTACTGACTTGAGATGGTTTTATTATCATATTAGCTGGGTTTTAAAGTTTATATTTTCTCTATTGTGATTTCTGGATTTTAGTCTGCATCGTTTTTGGATAAATATTAACTATTAAGTATGCATGGACTGGTGTTCTATAGTCACTGGTACCTGATTGGTACCAAATGGAAACTTGATCACTGATCCAGGATAACCTTAGAAAAAGAAGAAAGGGAGGGCCCTCCAATTCTTGCATCCACTGGTATCAACTGGAATACTTTTGTGTCACTGGTACCTGATCTGTAGTAATATTTGGTCTTTTCTTTTCTGTATGCACCATTTGTCTGTGCAGTGTACAAAGATGGTGGAAAGGAGGAGAAGAAGAAAAGCGGTACCAAGTCATCTGTCAAATGCTACTTTGTGTGTACTTCTTCGGGCTGGGACAGGGACCGGAATAATTATTTTCACTATGGCAAGACCATCAACCAAATACGCCTTAGTTTTATGCATATACATACTGTCCCCAGCTTAGCAAAATACATCTCTAGGTACTAGTTAATTCTTATTTTTTTTGGCACTCGTATATAAATTGTCCAGACTGGAGATTTATTTGTATTTGACATCGTCCGTTTCTGTAAGAATGAATTATCAAAGGATTTCTTATCAATGGAATTGTATGTATGATTACAAATCATAATCATGCAGGCTTTCTTTAATTTTGTCCAAGACACTCAAGCTCGACATTGATTTATCCGATCTTGAGTTGAAGGTAGAAACAATTCCAGATATCCACTGTAAGGTAAAGCCTGTGATTTTTTTTTTTTCTTTTTGCATAATTTTATAAGTCCCTGTACTAAACATCAAATTTTATGGAAGTAGCTCAACTAACCATTATAATCAAAAGATAATTCATTTTGTGGTCTTGACTTTTAAGAGATACAAATGAACTTGCACCTTTTCAAGAATTTTTCACTTTTAAAAGGTTCAGATGATGCAAAAGATTCTTTCCTACCAGCCCTATAAAAGGAAAACCAGGAAATATATTATTAATAAGTAAAATTTTACCTGATTTTGGTGTAATTTTTGTAGGATGGAAGCACTGAATTGAAAGGCATCCTTACAGATGGAACTGGTTTCATTTCTGAAGACCTTGCTCTGCAATGCCCCATTTATGTGTCTAATAGGAACATTCAGGTATATTATATTTTTCTTTTGCATTGGCATTATATGAAATTTTTTTAGGCTATTTAGGAGCTTTTGGTGCAGACAAATTAACGCTAGAAATTATAATGGTAGACAGAACCATGCGGACATGTACCTCAATTTTTATGTTTATCATAGTTAAACCATGAAAGTACTTCATGTATCCTTTACCATCTCATTTCAATTTATTATTTCTAATTTCTTCAGGCTGGGAGCAAAGACAAAAGATTGGGTGCAAAAAGACGAAAGATTTATAATAATGATGGACCGGTATACAATAATTCATTACTTTATTTATAAAAGTTAAGTGGTATCTGGATTTTCTGTATAACTGAAATTTCTCTTGTTCACCTTGGTTTTCTAAACTAGCCTCTTCTGATGCAAGTTCGGCTGTTCTACAATGGATTGTGTGCCAAGGGAACACTTCTTGTCAACAGGCTGGTAAGTTCAGTTTTTGTTAGATAGAAATTATAATTTTGGTTGAGAGAACACAAACTTCAAACTCTATTTCTTATCACAAAGCAAGAGTACAAGAGGCTATTTTCTTCTATTACAAAGCTTGTATATATTTTACACGTGCATACTTCCTACAAAAGCTCATACATATATTTATATTACTCCAAAGAACATTCTAGGCCTATTACACCTCATACAAAATATCTAGATATCTCTACTCCTATCCTTATCTATTTTCTAGATATTTCTCATGAACATTCATGAATCTAAAGGCTATTACATATTAGAAGACAATTTGGATTTGAACTCTTTGATATTTCTCTAACTTTCTAGAATACTCCACAAAATACTAAATTAAGTTTATTAATTCAACACCCCCTCTTAAACTTAATTTCTTTTCCATCTTTTATGCCAAGAAGATTTCTCAATTTCTCAAACAACTTGATTGGCAATGGTTTTGTAAAAATATCGGCAACTTGATCTTCACTGTTCACATGTATCAATTCGATATTTTTCTCCTTCACATGCTCCCGGATAAAATGAAATCTCACATCGATATGTTTGCTTCTTTCATGGTGAACCGGATTTTTCGCCAATTCAATTGCTGACTTGCTATCCAAATAAATTGGTATAGCCTCATCTTGGGAAAAATTGATCTCTTTGAGTAATCTCCTTAGCCAAATTGCATGACACACACATGTCGCTGCTGCCACATATTCTGCTTCACACGTCGAAAGTGTTACAATTGGTTGCTTTTTTGAAAGCCACGTGAAAGCCGTATCTCCCATGTAAAATGCAAATCCCGAGGTGCTCTTTCTATCATCCGTGTCTCCACCCCAATCACTATCCGAATAACCATAAACTCCAAAATTATTAGTGGATGAGTGATAAAATAAACCAAGAGATAGAGTACCTCAAATGTAACGGAGAATCCGATTGATGGCTTTCCAATTTGTTGATCTCGGCTCCTCCATGTACCGGCTTACAAGCCCAACAACATATAAAATGTCCGGCCTTGTACATGTCAAATATCTCAAACTACCAACAAGGCTCTTGTATAAGGTTACATCAATCACCTTTCCTTTGTCATGCCGAGACAACTTCACACCACAATCAACCGGTGTGCTTACCGGCTTACAATCTTCCATATTAAACCTTTTCAAAACTTCTTTTGCATAAGCCTCTTGTGAAACAAAAATTCCTTCATTTCCTTGTTTTATCTCGAGACCGAGAAAATAGGACATAAGTCCCAAATCAGTCATTTCGAAATCCCGCATCATGGCCTCTTTAAACTCATCAATCATTTTTCCACTATTGCCCATAAAAATTAAATCATCGACATACAAAGCTATAATCAACATATCTCCATTTTCAACCTTCACATAAAGTGCATGTTCATATGGGCATTGCACAAAACCGTGTGATTTAAAATATTGATCAATTCGGGTATTCCAAGCTCTAGGAGCTTGTTTCAAACCATATAACGCCTTCTTTAATTTTAAAACTTTACCTTCATGACCTTCTTTGATATACCCGGGGGGTTGCTCAACATATACCTCCTCTTCTAAGATGCCATTGAGAAATGCCGACTTGACATCCATTTGAAAGATAGGCCACTTAGATTGTGCGGCAATTGAAATTAATAGTCGAATTGTCTCCATTCGAGCTACCGGCGCAAACACCTCTTCATAGTCGATACCGGCCTTTTGCTTGTAGCCTTTTGCCACCAATCTTGCTTTGTATTTCTCTATTTCACCTTGCGGGTTCATTTTCTTCTTGTATACCCATTTCACACCAATTGACTTGTGACCTTCAGGAAGTGAACTTAGTTCCCACGTGTCATTTTTCTCGATTGCATGCATCTCGTCATCCATAGCGGCTTGCCACTTGCTATCTGCAATTGCCTCTTCAAAAGGGATATTGTCACCTTGAGCTAGGAGACACACCAAATGCAACTCACTTGTCGTCTCGTATAAGTCCCTTATGCTTCTTGTTTTCGAGGTTCTCATCTCGTCATCCGATGAGGGTGCATCTCATATTGTTGTTGTAAGTGGCATGTGTTTCGGCATTTGTTTCTCATATTTCGTCGCCTCATGAGAAACTTCCACCATTGAATTCCAATCCCACATGGCTTCTTCGTTTACCTGCACATCACGACTAATACACATCTTCTTGTTAGTCGGATCATAAAGTTTATATGCTTTAGATCTCTCATCATACCCAACAAAAATCAACTTCAAACTCTTATCATCCAATTTCACACGCTTTTGATCCGGTACATGAGCATATGCAATGCTACCGTTGGTTTTAAACCACTACATGCCTCTTGCGGTGTTATATTCTCCAAGCTTGTTGTCTTGCACCGATTTAGCAAATAAACGGCACAATTCACCGCCTCCGCCCAAAATTCTTTTGGCATGTTCTTACTCTTGAGCATGCTTTAGACCATGTCAAGAATAGTCCGATTCTTACGCTCCGCGACTCCATTTTGTTGGGGTGTGTATGGCGCCGTTAAGAAACACCGAATACCGTGTGACTCACAAAAAGAGTTAAATGCGGCTGAAGTAAATTCGCCGCCTCGATCCGATCTCAAAGCCTTAATGAAATAGCCACTTTGCTTTTCAACAAAAAATGTAAATTTCTTAAAAATGGCTAACGCTTCTGACTTCTCTTTCATAAAATTAACCCATGTTTTTCTAGAAAAATCATCAATAGAAGTTATGAAATACCGGTTTCCACCAAAGGAGCTTGGGTTGATCGGACCACATATGTCGGTATGCACCAACTCAAGAGGCTTCTTTGCTCGATAGTCCGCCTTTTTCGGAAAGCTACTTCTTGCATGTTTCCCGAGTATACACCCCTCACACATCTTGTCGGGAATATTGATTGATGGTAATCCAAATACCATATTCTTGCTTGCCATTTCTTTCAAACCTCCAAAGTTCACATGCCCAAACCTCAAATGCCATAGCCATGTTTTATCTTCTACACATGCTTTCAAACACTTTGCTCGTGTAGTAATCAAATTCAACTTGTACATCCTATTTTTGGTCATCTCAACTTGTGCTAACAACCGATTATTTTGGTCTCTCAAATAAAGAGTATTTCCTTTCATGTAAGTTGAATAACCCAATTCCATTAATTGTCCCAAACTCAAAATATTAGTTTTCATTTCCGGGACATAATAAATATTTGAGATAAATTTTTGAGTCCCATCCTTCAATTGAATTAAAATATCTCCTTGACCTTCTACCCGTACCTTAGAAGCATCTCCAAATGAGACATGACCATTTGATATCTCCTCAACTTTGTTAAACATATGTTTGTAACTGCACATGTGGTTGCTTGCACCCGTGTCGAGATACCACACGTTTTCATTGTCGGGACTATCTTCCTTATTCACCAATAACACTATACCATTATCATTAGCTTCTTGTTTGGTAGCCAAATTTGCATTTTCCTCCACCTTTTTCTCATTGTGATAACACTCCGATGCATAATGACCATACTTCTTGCAATTATAACATTGGATGTGTGCCTTACTTGACCGGCCGCCTCTACCACGACCGCGTCCTCCTCCAGGCGAGTAGTTGAAGAACCTCTCTTCCTTTTCTTCATTTGCACCTTGACCTCGACCGCGGCCTCTACCGCGACCATAACCGCGACCTCCACGGAAGCCATGACCTCGACCTCGACCTCGACCTCGTTCACCGCTGCCCGATTTATCTTCTTTTAATGTTGCTTTTGCTTGCAATGCTTCTTCTAGCAATTCTTGCTTCTTCTTCTTTTTCCTTTGCTCATGAGCCACCAAGGAGCTTGAGAGGTCGTCGATGGTCATTTCTTGTAAGTTTTTTGACTCTTCAATCGCACACACCATGTTCTCAAAGTCATCAGTCAAAGTCCGTAATATTTTCTCCACCACTCTTGCATCGGTTAGAGTCTCGCCATTTCGTTTTAGTTGATTAACAACGCTTTGTACCCTAGTTATATAATCGGATACACCTTCAGATTCTTTCATTTTCATCGCCTCGAGTTCGCCACGAAGAGTTTGTAACCGAACTTGTTTTACTCGGTCGGCACCTTTGTATGCCTTCTCTAAAATTTGCCACGCCTCCTTTGATTTTGTCGCACCGGCGATCTTCTCAAAACCAGATTCATCAACCGCTTGAAAAAGAAGATAGAGTGCGGTTTTATCTCTCATTCTGGTTTCTTTGAGAAGCTTCAATTGATTTGCCGGCATTTGGGCTGTCGTACCCGGATCATCATAGCCGACTTCGACTACTTCCCACGCATCTTGCGCACCGAGTAAAGCCTTCATTTGTATACTCCAATTTTCATAGTTTGTCTTTGTAAGACGCGGTAATGGAACTTGTCCAAATGATGTCACGGAGGAACTTGCCATGGCTCTGATACCACTTTGTTAGATAGAAATTATAATTTTGGTGGAGAGAACACAAACTTCAAACTCTATTTCTTATCACAAAGCAAGAGTACAACAGGCTATTTTTTTCTATTACAAAGCTTGTATATATTTTACACGTGCATACTTCCTACAAAAGCTCATACATCTATTTATATTACTCCAAAGAACATTCTAGGCCTATTACACCTCATACAAAATATCTAGATATCTCTACTCCTATCCTTATCTATTTTCTAGATATTTCTCATGAACATTCATGAATTCTAAAGGCTATTACATATTAGAAGACAATTTGGATTTGAACTCTTTGATATTTCTCTAACTTTCTAGAATACTCCACAAGATACTAAATTAAGTTTATTAATTCAACAGTTTTTGTCTATTGTATTGAATGATATTTCCGGATTTTTCATGCTGGAATGTTAGTGTTGACTTTTTTTTTGTTTGCAAGAACCTAGCTATTATGGATTTACCAGTCAGTATTATACAATTTGTTTTTCTTTCTGGGATTAGTTCCTTGTATTTGTGTAGTGTTATATCCTTCTTGAATATGTTATGTATTTATTAGAGTGATTTTTGTGATAACAATTGTTAGTGCTTAAATGAGACAATTTACTTCCATCATTGGCTTTTGACAATAAACCACATGAGACCTAGAGAAGAAGAACACATGTTTTTGTTGACACATTAATGGTATACGCATCACAGAACCACTTGATTAGTGTGGACCATATAGTACCTTGTACTTAATTTTGGATATTGCATTGTCATTATTAAGGGTACTGCTGTTATATTAAAGTGGAGGCTATCCTTGACGATATCTTTTGTTTACATGTTCATTTATCTTATGTGTCATATAGCTGCCAAAGAAAACCATTCGAATTCGCCCTTCCATGATCAAAGTGAAGACAGATCCTTCAAAGTTGGGTACTGTTCAACCTTTTAACTCTTTGGAAGTCGTCAGCACTAGGTACTGACAAGAACAATGGACTAAGTAATTATATTTTGTCTTAATTTTACAATTTTCATTTGCGAAACTACCAGTCATTCATTTACATACCATATTTTGCTAAAGAAAACCATTTGCAATTGTACTATTGCAGCACGTGTCCAAAGAAAGTACACCTGTCAAGATACTTGATTTCACTTCTTCACTTTGGAGGGGTTCCAGCAGAGTTCTTCTTGGGTCTCCTATCAACTGCACTTGCAGAAGCCAAGTGCTGTCATTATGACAGAGGTACTGCTTTAAAAGGTAAGTCCAGTTTCATTTAGTCAATTATACAATTAAGCCCCCTTCACCCAAATTTAACGAATCACACAATTGATCTAACTTTAACTATAGTATTGATCAGAACTTGATCTGTAAAATCCAGCTTGAACTGTCTTTTTTTTTTTTTTTTAACTATAGTATTTTTTTTTTGATAAAACAGAAATTAACATGAACACCCCCATCAAATGAATATTCTAGCAGAAAAAAATCTATACATATAGGAAAAATAGACACACACGCACTATTTTACTTGGTGAATCTGTTTCGTAACCATTTGTTAAACAAATGGCAGTTGCATTGAACAATGAGGGCATAGACAATGACCATCTGATAGCGAGGATGATCATGTCAGGGATGCCTCTTGACGAGCCTTTTTTACAGTACCGACTAGGCTTCATGATGGGGGAAGAAAGAAAAGGTCTCCAGGAAGGAAAAATTCCAATCAGTGACTCTTACTATCTCATGGGGACCACAGACCCCACTGAGGAACTCCGCGCCAACCAAGTTTGCATAATACTGTATGTACCTTCTGTTCCTGATTTGGAAAAAATACCCACACTTGTGTACCCTAATTTGTGTACATTTGGAAGGTATCTCGATAACTTAAGTTGAGAATATCGGACATTCAGAAAAAAGAAGTTGGCTTGTTTGCCCTTAACCACAAACCATAAACCCTTACAATGCTCAATATAGAACACTATTAAAGATTAGGCAACATCTGAAATATATAGGGACAAGGGGCAGGTATCTGGCGATGTATTAGTGTACAAGCACCCGGGGCTGCATCCTGGCGACATACACCTACTTCAAGCTACCTTTGTAAAAGGTCTGGAGAAATTTGTCGGAGACTCAAAATATGCCATTTTCTTTCCAGCTGTTGGAGCCAGATCACTGGCTGATGAAATGGCTAACAGTGATTTTGATGGGGATATCTACTGGGTATCTCGACATCCAGAGGTAAGTTTGGCTTCTTTAATGATGGGAACTCAAAGTGCATTGTCAGCCTACAAATTAAGTAAGAAAACAAATAGTAAAAGATTGGAAGTCTAGCTAGGAAATCCAAGGAAATAGAGATGCTACAGAAAATACATAACTTTTGTAGTTTTCTGATGGATCATTTTGTTCAGTTGTTAAAGAATTTCAAACCTTCTTCACCATGGCTGGCACTGGAAGAAGATTCATCAAAGAAAGGTGCAGAGAACATAAGTCTTGCTAACATGAATAGCCATGAACTTGAAAAATTGCTGTTTCGCAGTTTTCTGAACAATAGATTTAAACCAAGGTAAGCTTCATACGCAGCCCTCTAATCATTGCTAATTTGAAGTGAAGGTGATTTCATTTCTTTGTTCAATCTGAGCAACTTAGTTATAAAAAGAGTCATGTGATGCTCTGGATGGAGTTGGAGTTTCTGTTCTTTCTTTTTTTGTAGACGTGAAACAACTAACCTGCAGTGATCATTTAGTTAATTGTACCTTACCTAAAAAAAACAATTACATTCATACTTGCCTAAAAAAATAATAAAAATCACATTCAATTGCACAATAGTCCCACTATAGCCCTAATTTGGCATCTGGAGATTGACCATATAAACGAGCAAAAAAGAAAGAAACTAGCATAAAATTTAGTCAAATGGTACAGTGTATCAATACTTGTACCAACCCATGAAAGCATGTATACTAAATGTTCACTCTTGATTTCTCATCTTATAGTTACACCGTTGGCTTGGCTGCTGAATGTTGGTTGGTGTACATGGACCGCTTATTAACACCTGGTGTAAGGAAAGAAGAAGTTTGGTCAAAAATAGAGAAATTGATTAATATATTCTATGACGCCCTTGATGCTCCGAAAACTGGAAAGAAGGTTTGTCTCTTTATGTGGGTAATTTTATGTAATGCAGTGGGCAGTAGGACTAAGGCTGCCTGAGCAGTATTATGTTAATATACAAATTCATATGGCATTGTCGGTTCTTAGTTGGTAAATAACGTGAGTCTGGTTTCAACAGGATCCACCAGCCTATTTAAGAATTCAATAAAATTCAGAAATAGAGTTGGAGCATAACGATCCAAGTGGTATGGACCTACTTGACTTGAACCCAAATAACCCAAAAGGAACTAGACCTGATTTGACTTAACCAGTACAACTTGGCACCTGAACTGCTAGGATCAACCTGTAATTAATATATACCAAGAGTGCTAGAGCTTGCATGCGAAAGATGTGGCTGCTATTGGCAACAGATATAGATTTGGGTTTGATTTTTCATTGCACAGGTTGAGGTTGGGAAAGATTTGAAGGTGGCTAAATATCCCCATTTCATGGAAAAGAAGGTTGATAAGAAAGATTTTGAGTATCACTCTACATCTATACTCGGTTTGATATATGATAAGGTGCAGTCGTTCAAAGCCGAAAAACTCCAATTGACTGGTAAGCATTTGCTCTAGTTTCCAAATTTCACAAAAGATAAGCAAATAAAGGAGAATTGTGCTTTACTTGTTGGTTGGTATGTGCTTGATTTTGTTCTACAATACTTAAAGGTATTGCAGGTTTGTGGTGTAAGCTGCTTTGAGCTGTATGGAATAAGACTTATAACTATGTAGTTTGGTAGGTGGTAAGGGGGTTTGTTTGGTTGGGGTAGTTTTTTGGCATACAATTTGACAGCCACTGTCAAATATCTCAAAAAAAAAAAAAGACTTAAAGGTATTTGATAACATTTTAGAAACTTCCTTCATTATTTTTATGGTTGGCAAAAAGCCAACTGATATATTAACCAAAATAAATAGTTTTAATTACAAAGCCTAACTCTATTTACATCACATAAATCGCAAGCTTATAACACAAGTCTAGCAAATAAATAATACAGCAAGCAATGAAGCATAAGCCTCTCGCTTGGTCGACTCCTCCAACACCCCATGTATCGTTAAATATGGCACAGCCACTACATGGTATCATTTGTCGTGTCATCTATTAATATACTCTATTTAGAAACTTCTATGATGGGGTCAAAATAATACTTTTCATCTCTCCAGGGTTGCTAGTGATATGTCCAGTACTACAAGAGAAAAGAAACATATGACCCAACATAGTATAAAAAACATCTTTTCAGCCCAGTTTTCGTCTTTTCTATCTTCTTTTTTAAATAAAACAGAGGTCTAGCTTCTATTTGATTGAAGAATGAAGTGTTACATAAGTCATGTTACAGATCATTGCTAAAATAAAAGAGAAGAAATAAAAGAAAGTAAAATACGAAAAAGGATGCCTGAGATAGGCTCTCCTTTTATCAATCTAGCAAAACATAAAGTAAAGGAAGAAAATGAAATATAATGAAAATGTCTGAGCGATGGTTCCTCCTTCAGCTGTTTACCCCTGTTGTTGCACCTGAGCTGTATTTCCATTGATCTTTGATTTGAATCATAAGCTCCTCCAGCCCACTTTCAACATTTCTGAAAGTTCTCACTCATCTCTCCCTCCATTTGATGAAGTTTGTGATGAGGAACAGTGATATTTCGCGCTTTGTGAATTTTGAGTTAATCAGTGGGTGCTCAGCTTGTTGATAGTCCGGTGTTCGTATCTAGTATGCTGTTCTCATCCGTGTGTATATTTGTGGCGGGACCTCACATTGAGAGAATAGATTAACTGTTTCATTGGTCGTCTTTTAATTCTATCTTAAAGATAACATTTTGGAAAATAGTCTCATGCATTACTATTTTCCTCTGTATGACTGAGGGAAAATAAGTTCTTGGTACTTTCCCTTTTTCTTTTTAGAGTAAGCTGCAATGCTTTGCAAAGCACCAATCCTCTTGTCCTCGGACACCAAGTTTTTTAATTTTTGTGGAGTGAGGCAATGGTAATATGCATATTATGGATCAACCCGTCTATGGATCCATATCTCTATATTTAAAGTTCAAATAGTATATCCAAACTATGAAACATGATCTTCTTATGAAAATGTACTTTGGGGCCAAATTTTACATTTTTTAGAATTTTTTTACTATATTTTTAGATAGCTAAAAAATTACTTGATCTAAAAATTTTGGACCATATTAAGGCAGTGATTTTCATATCTTTTAGATTATTTTTACTGTCTTTCTAGATAGCAAGAAAACCATTGCTATTTGATGGTATATCTAAAAAATATATGACTTCATTGTTTGCAAGACTTCAATGTGTAGATGACCATTGAGCTTGGATTGAGATTTTGAGTCACAACACAAAAGGATTGGTGCTTTGCAAAATACTGTAGTTAGCCCACCTTTCTTTGAGGAAATTCAGATATGTGGAGATATCTGAGTTTCCAATTTTTATACAGGTGTAATTATAAGTTTTGAAGAGTTTTCCATATATGTAATACAACAATTTTGAATGATGTTTTTGCTTCAGATATTGGGATGCTTCGCTGTTTGAGTAGTGTCCAAGTCCCAAAAAATTGCATGGATAAGTGGGCAGGTCTTTATGATAATTACTGCAAGGAAATGAAAGAGGCTTTGGAAATTCAGGAGAAGGACATGAAAAATAACCGGTGCCAAGAAATCATTGACTGTTATAAGAAGGCAAGTTTACCCTTTTACTAGGGAAACAAGTTATGATACCGAGATAAGATTAATTTCTTGCACTCTTAACCATATTTCTAAGCCTAATATTAAGCTGGACCTATTCAATAGTTATGGCTCAAAAAAGAAAACTATCATGGGTCTAACGCACTATAATTTTTAAAATTCAATCACTTTGGTCATGTGTAGATTCTCTATGGAACTAGGGAGTTCAAAGAAAGCACAAGACCCAAAGATCAAATTGAAAATGAGGCACTAGCAATTTATAATATTGTTTACGAAAAGGCTCAAACTGCTGGTAAAGTTGAGAAATGCGGGTTTGCATGGAAAGTCGCTGGCTCAGTGTTGTGCGAGTATTATGCTTCTTCCCAAGAAGGTGACCATGATGATGATAATGATGATATATTTCATGGTAGTTTTAAGGTATTGCATGAGTTTTTGGGGTAAAAGTGACAATTTTACTCTCAGTTGCTTAGTTCTATTTATTTTAAACTGTATTGTAGGATTTCTTGTTATTAGTGGACCTAAATGGGTAGTAATTATGGTATGTTCCTTGATCCCTACTTTTCATTGAAAAATTTCTGCCCAAGTATAAGAAAAAAAAATTGGAATGCCTAAGATATGTTGTTTTGGATTCTCAGTGGTGACTGTTATTTGTGATGCCTCCTGCCTTGTAAATTGTAATTACGGTTACTTATTAGCAAAACGCATGCCAGGCAACTTTTGAGTTTAGGGTTTCCACCATCTTATTGAAATTACAGTTCATATTTAATTAGGCTCTACCCCGAAGACCCCGTCCAAAATTC
This sequence comes from Carex parvula, assembly GCA_025461045.1. Lineage (NCBI taxonomy): Eukaryota > Viridiplantae > Streptophyta > Magnoliopsida > Poales > Cyperaceae > Carex > Carex parvula. The sequence continues at coordinate 166,223 of JAJGRW010001123.1, forward strand.
TAGAATTCGCATCGTCTGAGATATCTCAAAGTTTGAATGTTTTTTTGTAAAATCTCAACCGTTCAAATACATTATGCATGAATCTCAAAGGACAAATAATACTGGCCCCTGTGCTATCCCGGAATAGGCACCGTACATGTCAGTCACGCTGAAGTTGAGATATCTTCAGAGGATACGCACTCAGAATAGGAACCTCTCACAGTTTCTCTTTACCCTTCTACAGTCGCATAGTTCGAAGATCACTCTTTTCTCCCTCTTTGCTACACCCAACATAACCTTTCTCAGTCTCTCTAACATGAGACCTTCTCTGTCTCGTGGGATCTCCTCATCTCGTCAGGCAAGTTGACATCACCGGCCTTTTCTATCGATTTTAGCAAGAAAGAAAAATATCAGGTTGAATTTGTAGTTTTGCCTTTTCTATAATTCTGAATCTTGTCAGAGAAGTGTCAAAATTTGCAAGACACCGTGACTTTTGGTTTGATTTTGTGGTCTGTTGTTGATGATGATTTTGTGTCAAATTTTGCAAAAAAAAAATAGTGGCTTTGATTTTGATATTGTGTCAAATTTCTATTGATTTTGCATGTCAAATTTGATTTTCACATGGTATCCCTGTATGCAATTCAAGTCGATCATGTCTTAGTAGTGAAACCTTAAAAGTCCTATCTACAATTAGAACAAGGAAAAATAAAAACTGTACCCAAAAAAACCTGTACCATTTGTTAAAATTGATCTATTTCATTAGTTGTGCGTTTACATGCAAAATTTATAATTTTTTGAATTTATTTAGTATCAAGTCAAGCGGTCAAATCTGTGAGTTTTTAAGTTAATTTTAATGCATTCATTTTTCAACATTTTTGACTGCTTGATTTGATACTAAATAACTAGAAATTATAAAAGTTTTGCATGTAAACACATCACTCATAAAGTAAATCGGTTTGAACGGTTTGAATTAGTCGTTTGAAGTCTATCCAATCAATTTTGTAGTTGGTGTCATATGACACCGATGTCATACTAGCCGGACTCAAGAAAGCGAGATCGAGATAGAAGAGGAATGAAAGGGACGGGTTATAACGAAGGATTTGTTTCTGCTGAGCTCTATAATGGATGGTCTATTCCGTCCAAGATTTTTTATTTTGCATGCATCTCGACGGGATGATTTGCACCGTTTGAGTTTTTTTCAATTTATTAATTAGCAATTTGAGGGATTATAGTTAAATGGATGGGAATTTCTATCCAATTTTTCCTATGAAACGAGATTTCATAAAAACATTTTCCTTTCTCAATATTTCTTTTTTTTCTATTAATAAAAAAATCGGCACAACTTGGGGTTCATTAAACTTGTATATACATCCAATAGTAATAATTTACCGGTTTTTTTATTAATACAAAAAAAAAAACAAAATATCAAATATGCCCTCAATTCCAAAATTTTAATAAAAATACCCTGACCGCCCCACTGTGGGGCGGTCCACTATCCAGACCAGACCGCCCCCCAAAAGAGCGGTCCGCTTATTTTCCTTTTTTTTAGTAGAATAACAATAATATGGTATATATTTTAATGTTTATATTTGTTTTAATGTTTATAATATGGTATATATTTATTTGTTTTAATGTTTTATAATGTGGTATATATTTTATTTGTTTTAAAACATTTAGTCATCTTCTTTCATGATGTGTTTATTTGTTAGTAGAATAACCAGTGTTTAGGGTTTATAATATGGTATAAATTAGGGTTTAGGGTTTAACACATTTAGGGTTTAGCGTTTAGGGTTTAGGATTTAGGATTTATAAATTAGGGTTTAGAGTTTAAATTAGGATTTAGGGTTTATAAATTCAGGTTTAGGGTTTAATGTTTTATAATAGGGTTATAATTTTATGTATTTATTTATTTTAATGTTTTATAATATGGTATATATTGATTTATTTTAATGTTTTATATTTATTTGTTTTAATATTTTATATGTTATATATTTATTTGTTGACGACTATCTTTTTATAATTGCCGATTGTATATTTAATGTTTTATAATATGTTTTTAATATGTTATAATTTTGGTTAATGTTATAAATTGGTTTTTCCAACTAGATAAACAACAAAACTATGTAATCTAAATGGTAAGTCTACAACATAAAACATAACAGTCCAAACTAGGTAATCTAAATTCCGTAAATTCACATACCCTAAGATATCTCAAACTTTGAGTTGATACGTGGAAAATTTTAAATCTTTTTGCATGATTCTCAAAGCATAATAATAATGGTCCCTTTGCCTAGATTTTTATTAATATCCAAAGTTAATTAGAAATTAATATCTATGCTCAGAATTCCCGACTTTCACCAATTTATGGCCGGTTTATTTTTTTTCTTTTTAGACACTATGAAGAGCAAGATAATGAAATCTAACACTGAAAATTTGAATATTTTTGTTTAAATTATTTGTTAGATTACTTTTTTTGATATATAATTATGATATTTATACTAAAATAAGCTAAATTACTTGAAATTATGTTGAATTACACTATATTAATTTAAATTACACTAAATTGCATTACATTACGCTAAAATGCGGTAAATTACGCTAAATTACATATGAATAGGGACGATATCTTCATTGAAAGGCGAAAAACGACGACAAAACTCCAAACGGCCATAAACGGCGCTCGAGTGTCCGATTTCAGCAAATGACCACTTTTCGGAAAGCTTGCAAAAATACGCATACGTCCGTGACGACTACGTCATTTTTTGAAATTCAAAATTAACAAAAAACAAAGAGAAGAGCCTCAAAACTTGAGTTGAAGTTTCCGATTAAGATCTATTATTCCATCTAAGTAGCTCAGTAAATTAGTTACATAATCAATTTGTAGAATACCAATTTTTACTATTTTTTGAACTTTTTTTACTATTTTTTATGATTCATGAAAGATGACACAAAATCAGTCTACTATAGCGTAATTTTGCGTAGTTTAACGTAATTTACCGTATTTCAGCATAATTAGCAAAGTTATTGTAATTTAACGTAATTTAGTGTAATTCAACATTATTTATTGTAATATAAAAGTGTAATTTCAAGTAATCTAGTGTATTTTAGTATAAATATGCTAATTATAAATTAAAAGAAGTAATCTAACAAATAATTTAAACAAAAACTTTAAATTTTCAGTGTTAGATTTCATTATTTTACTCTTCATAGTGTCTCTAAAAAAAAATATATATATTATGTAAGCCTGTCATTTTATGGCGAAAAAATTATATAAGCCGACCATTTTATGGCTGGTTTGGACTTTTTGGCGAAAGTCGGGAATTCTGGGTATAAATATTAATTTCTAATTAACTTTGGATATTAATAAAAATCTCGGGTCCCTTTGTTTCGAATAGGCCCAACTTTAGATAAACTAGAATACAGGCTCGAATTCTCCACTCCCCTTGTCTGAATATTAATTGGTTTGTGTTAAATGCTATTGTCCCCTTTCCTTAAAAAAAAATAAAAGAAATTTCTAGTGTGCCCTCTCCTCTTGAGAGCATAAATTCACTGAGGTATTACATCATATAGAGTGAGATCTGAACTGTTCATTTTTATTTAACACGAATCTTAAAAGGGATCATGTACATCTAATGCAACCCAAAATACGTGCCGGATGCCCATTGGTTGGTAATGACATTACCCCTGGCAATCAAAATGATTTCCCAATAATATAATAAATACTGTTAATTATGATTTTCTATATAATGTAGAGTAAAATGTTACGGATACTATAAAATTGATCTAATACGGAACACGAAAATATTATATGATTGACTTCTATTCAAATTTAATTCCTATAACTTGAAAATCTGACACCGCTCCTGTATATCTGTATATCATGTATTTTACAGTTATGGATTAGGATACAAGAAAGAAAGGTCATTTGAAATTTTATCGAAAGTTACAAATGACCAATGATTAGAACAGTGAAAAAAGAAGGATTATTTTGAAATTTTATGGAAAGTGACAGATGAAAATGATTAGAACAGTGAATAGTGCTGGCATTAGAATAAATAAACAACGTTGAAAAACATTAATGTGTCATCATTATATATGTCCGTGTCTATGTGACTACATGATGTAACGTAATCACAATGATTTGCTAGACGTGACGTGTTATTATCGACTGATCATGTTGAGAAGTTTGAATTCATTGTTTGAATTTTAAAAATAATAGAGATATAATTAGGAACTAAAATATTCTCTTTACTTCTCAAAACATAATAGTTCATCTTTTATTCGGAAATGATTCGGTCTCACAAGGAAGCAAAAAAAAAAAGAACAAATAAAAAAATGAATTTTTTTGCGTTTTATTCGAGAATAATTCGTAATTCACGTTTTACTCACGAATAATTCGGTCAGCTGAATAAGTAGATCAAAAAATTCGTTCAGAAACACCAAAAAATATTTTATCTTCTTGGGAAAATTTCTTTCTTTTTCTCTTTGAAGGGTACAATTTTGAGTTTTTTGAAGAGTATACATGAAATTGCCTCTTTTTTATCAATTTTTTTTTTTTTGGTAAGTAGATCAGACACACAGTAAGCCATATGTAGGTTACTCGAGTCTGCCGCATAAAACCACGGACCGGAATTGAAAGGCTACAAATCACGGCTGTAGGGGGATCAAAAGTCTCCTGGTAGGTCCATCAACTTTATTTTTCTCATTGAGCATGTGCTAAATTTATCAGAATCTGATACTTGGTCAGATAATATATAATAGTCAATTTTTTTCTTGTGGGACCCATTGTGTCACCCAATTAACGCAAATCGAGTGGGACCCACGTTGCAGTAGCCACAACAGCTGCCTGATTACGAAACGTTAAAGCCCCATTCATGGCATGTAAATGTAGGCATGCCACAGAAAATCTACTGTTTCAGTTTGATTGTTTAAAAGAGAGATTCATTCGTATCGAAAGCAATTGAAGACAGGTGAGATAAGAGAAGCAGAGTAATGGAGACAACAGAACTGAAGGAGAGGCCAAGAGACTTGGGGGGCTCTATGAAGACGCCAAACGTGCAAGCACTCGCAGCTGATGAGAAGAAATTGACGGCTGAGATCATGGAGAGGTACATCCGGCCGGAGATGAACAGTGACGATGTGTTTTCAGGTGACAGCTCTAAAGAGATACCAGTAATAGATATGAGTAGACTGTTGGATGAGATGTCCAGAGAAGAAGAGGCCTCCAAGCTCAAACATGCTTGTCAAGAATGGGGTTTCTTTCAGGTCAACCTACTCAAACTCTTTTATAATTTTTTCATTTTTAAAGACGCGCGCCAGTCGTTCATGCAAAAATTTTAGTTTCTTCAAGAGGGTAACAAGAGAATTTTTAGTTTCTTCAAGAGAATTTTTCAAAAAATAAATTCATTTGTCCACGTAGACATTATTTGTGCACCCCTCATACGTACCAAAAATAGTGCACATATATTGTCTGCGTGCTTGGTAACTTTAATTTATTTCCAAAGCGATGTTAACTCCATCATTTTAATATTTTTTAGGGGAATTTCACGTATACCTCTGAAAAACTTCAAAATTACGTATTCCCCTTCTGAACTTTGAAATTACGTATTTCTCCCTCTAAACTTCAAAAACTCACAAATTTATCCAATTTATTTCTATATTAAAACTCATTCTATAAATCTATAAAACACCCATTTTACCCTTTATTAAAAGCATAAAAAACTCATCGGACCCAAATTTGAATTTGAAGGGTTCATCTACCATCTGAACTGCTTTAAGATCTGTGCGTCCAAGATCAGCAAAAATCTTAAAGCAACACACACGGATATTGAAGCGACGTACACAAATCTTAATGCGATTTGTGGGGTTCAAAATTGCTTTCAGATCCGTGCACGCTAGGTCAGCACGAATCTTGAAGCGAACACGCACATATATTGAAGCGATGCCCACATATATTAATGCAATGTATGCGGATCGGACGGTAGGGGAACCCTTCAGATTCAAATTTGAGTGTCATGTGCATTTTATGTTTTAATAAAGATTAAAATGGATATTTTATAAATTTAGAATGAGTTTTAATATAAAAGACAATAAAATGGGTAAATTTGTGAGTTTTTGAAGTTTGGAGGGGGAAATATGTAATTTTAAAATTTAGAGGGGGAAATGTGTAATTATGAAGTTTTTGAGGGGTATATGTGAAATTCCCCCCATTTTTAAATGTTACATAAAAAATCGAAGAACTAAATAATACACACGGATCAAATATTATCCGATTTTAAATCTGGTCCGGATAATTTGGTATACATTTTTTATTTAATATAAACCGGTTAAATGGGCTAGCTGGTCCATTCTTGAATAATAAACCGGTTTTAGGTTGCTGTCTGGGCCAGCTATATGGGCCAAGTTAATTGAGAAACTATAATTTGGAGAAAATGTTATGGTATATAAAGCATGTGTCTTCTTTACCTTTTCCTTTTGGGCCTAATACTCTCGTCTCTTGAGCTCCGGATCACCATTTTTTTTTTCTTTTACATTACTAGTAGATCAAACTCATACTGTGATATTCCGCTGGTGCATTTCTCCCAAGTACTAAATAGCCATCATTTCCCTCCCTTATTTCACTGAGTAATAATTGTATTCATATCCGCTTCTTCTAAATACCAATGCCCCTTTGGATATTTTTTTTCTCTCCATATTTTGTAATAATTGTATTATATTGAATAACTATATTTAGATGTTATCAGTGTAATAAATTATATTTAATCAGAATGAACATCAATAATTTATTTTTAATTATTCAAATTATATTTGTATCCACATTTGTATCCGTATCCGTTTAATATCCAATCCGTATCCGTACAGCTATACCCGAGACTATCAGTAATTGTATCCATATCCGTACGGGTTGATAACTATTTATCCGTATCCGATCCGTTTACACTCCTACCCTCCGCCCATCCAGCTGGCATGCATAAACCAGTTTCATACCTGCACAAACCTCACCATTCCAGTATAATAATCAAGCAAAAGGGTTGCAAACTTGCCACCCGGATATATTAGTAGATCAGGCCAATTTTGGCTCTTGGATAAAAAGTTAAAAACAATGAACCCGAGAGAGACGTCACTGGAGAGCGTCGCTGGAGAGGCGTCGGGAATGAGATCACCGCTGGAGAGGAATCGCTGGAGAGGAGAGGCGCTGGAGAGGAATCGCTGGAGAGGAGAGAGAGGAGAGCAAGTTCGCTGGAGAGAGAGGAGAGCAAGTTCGCTAGAGAGGAATCGCTGGAGAGGAGAGGCGTCGAGCCTCTGGCTTAGGGTTGTCGCTGGGAGAGGCGCTGGAGAAGAGAGCTTCGCTAAACCTCTGAAATTCGATTTTGCTCCGAACTGGAGCTGTCCAGTTGCGAAAAATTTGCAAAGTTCATCTGATGATCTGCACCATTATTGAAGCAGATCCAACAGCCAGCAATCCGAAGTAAAATGGCTGGTTTAATTCGCAAAGCACGGTAGCCTTACTCATATATATATATATATATATATATATATATATATATATATATATATATATATATATATATAGAGTGATGTTACGGTGCTTTGGGAAGTAAAGATGGTGTTTTACTTCCCGCTCATATCTCCATTTTCAAAGTTCAAATAGTCCACCCAAATTTCTCAACATGATCTTCATATTAATATGTGCTTGGAGACCAAATTTTACATTTTTTGGAAATTTTTTACTATTTTTTTAGAATTTTTGAAAATCAGTGTTTTTTGAATTTTTTTTTTTATTTAATGAAAAGCTGTGATTTTCAAAAATTGTAAACAAATAGTAAAAAATTTCCAAAAAATTGTAAAATTTGATCTCCAAGCACATATTAAATATGAATATAATGTTGAGAAGTTCGGATCGACTATTTGAACTTTGAAAATGGAGATATGAGCGGGAAGTAAAACACCATCTTTACTTCCCAAAGCACCGTAGCATCACTCTATATATATATATATATATATATATAGAGTGAGGCTACGGTACTATGCATAGCACGGTTTGGTCCGTGCTACAGCTCAAAATTTGAGTTTTCAAAATTCTAACGGTCGATCCGAACCGTTCAACATGATTATAAAATGAATATGTACTTGCAAACCAAATTTTACATTTTTTCAAACTTTTACTATTTTTTTAGATAGGTAGAAAATCACTTGATCTGAAAATTCTGGACCATCCAAAAACAGTGATTTTCTACCTATCTAAAAAATAGTAAAAAAAATCGAAAAAATGTAAAATTTGGTTTGCAAGTACATATTCATTTTATAATCATGTTGAACGGTTTGGATCGACCGTTAGAATTTTGAAAACTAAAATATTGAGCCATAGCACGGACCAATCCGTGCTATGCATAGTAACGTAGCCTCACTCATATATATATATATATATATATATATATATAATCTGGCTAATATGCTACGCATATATAAGGGCCCCTCCGTGCTACGGCTCACTTTTTGAGTTTTCAAAATCCTAACGGTCGATCCGAACCATTCAACATGATCTCCATATGAATATGTACTTGCAAACCAAATTTTATATTTTTTAGAATTTTTTTACTATTTATTAAGCCACTTTGAAAGTCGATGATCCAATGGTCCATCAGATTTTACTGTTGTGTACAAATTAGTGTTTTTTCAAAGTGGCTTAATAAATAGTAAAAAAATTCTAAAAAATGTAAAATTTGGTTTGCAAGTACATATTCATATGGAGATCATGTTGAACGGTTCGGATCGACCGTTAGGATTTTGAAAACTCAAAAAGTGAGACATAGCACGGAGGGCCCTTATATATGCGTAGCACCGTAGCACTGTCCTATATATATATATATATATATATATATATACACAGAAATTAAGTAATTGAATTTGTTTAGTTTTTAGAAAGATTTGATGTTCTGTCTTTAAAAAATTACAAAAATACAGGAGTTAAATAGAAGTATTTATAATATTTTTGTCTAAATTATGAGAGTGACTAATATCAAAACGTTTGCACCAAGGTCCTCGTGCAACCAAGTCGTTTTCGGATTTTCAAAGTCCAAACCGTTAGATGTTCAATCTATATTAAAATCTGCTTGGAGACCAAATTTTACATTTTTTGGAATTTTTTTACTATTTATTTAAGTCACTTTGAAAATTGCTGATCCGGGTGAACTGTAAAAACAGTGCAACCAAATTCTGGATCATGTGATCAGCAATTTTCAAAGTGGCTTAATAAATAGTAAAAAAATCCAAAAATGTAAAATTTGGTCTCCAAGCAGATTTTAATATAGATTGAACATCTAACGGTTTGGATCGACTGTTTGGACTTTGAAAATCTGAAAACGACTTGGTTGCACGAAGACCTTGGTGCAAACGTTTTGATATTAGCCACTCTCCTAAATTATTACTTGTTGATATAGAGTTTTTTTTTATTATAAATAGTCAATTGATTTTTATTACCTCTTATTGAATTCATCCAATGGACCCTCGATCTATTTTGCTATTTTGGTTGTCCGTATCATCCTTTTTTAAAATAATTGACAAGACACAAGCAACATGGAGAGAGTAGGTATGTTTTTGTTTTTCTAAGATATAATTTATTACAAGTTGCTTTATTTTCTTATCGATGGCTTTCTAGGATGATTCATGTACGATAATTATATCTCTTGAAATTGTAATCATAGAAATCCAAATCTTTTATGTAATTGTAATTTGAAAAGGCAAAACTTACAAAACTTTGATAGAAATTAAAGATTTTATATTTTAATCAAGATAAATGAATAGTACCCTTTTGTCAAGTACAAACTCATTGGCATGATCATCTATATTTTATCGTTGCTTACAAATATTAGAAGTGTTTATTACTATAATCGGGATCAATTTATTCGGTTAGGTAAAAATAAAAATCCAATGAAATGATCATAAATAACAACAAATGGGAACCGAACTGAATGTTAAAATTGGAAAAAAAAAATACTAAATTACATAAAGCATGTTGGTTTCATAGCAAAAACATGATTTTGGATTATAAGTGTCAACATATACAAAAAGTTATTAAGTTGTTATCTTTTTAGAAAGATTTGTTGTTCAGTCTTTAAAGAAAATACAAGAATACATGAGCTAAATAAAATTATTTATAATACTTTTGTCTATGATTTTACACGCTCATATAGAGTTTTTTTGTTTTTGTTTTTTAAAGTCTTTAGTCCCTTTTATTAAATTAATCCAAGTGACAAGCAACATGGAGTAGGTATGTTTCTTTGTCTAAGGTATAATTTATGAGGAGGGCTCCAATGCCCCAATGCTTCATACCCCATTCGTGCCCCAACATCTATATCTTCAAATGCAAAGTTCAAACAGATAATCCGAACCGATCAACATGATATCCATGTTAAAATATGATTGGAGACCAAATTTTATATTTTTTGGAATTTTTTTACTATTTTTTCAGATAGGTACAAAATCAGAAAATTCTGGACCATCTAAAAACAATGATTTTGTACCTATCTTAAAAAATAGTAAAAAAATTCCAAAAAATATAAAATTTGGTCTCCAATCATATTTTAACCTGGATATCATGTTGATCGGTTCAGATTATCTGTTTGAATTTTGCATTTGAAGATATAGATGTTGGGGCACGAATGGGGCATGAAGCTTTGGGGCATTTGAGCCCTCCTCATAATTTATTACAAGTTGGTTTGTTTTTTTTATCGGTGGCTTTCTAGGATAATTCCGGCACTCTACAATTATTATCTTGTAATTTTAATTGTACGAATACAAATCTTTTATTTAATTGTAATTGAAAAGGCAAAACTTACAAAAATTTGTAGAAATTAAAGATTTTATATTTTAATCAAGATAAATGAATAGTACCCTTTTGTCAAGTACAAACTCATTGGCATGGTGATCTATATTTTTATCGTTGCTTACAAATATTAGAAGTGTTTATTACTATAATCGGGATCAATTTATTCGGTTAGGTAAAAATAAAAATCCAATGAAATGATCATAAATAACAAAAAATGGGAACCGAACTGAATGTTAAAATTGAAAAAAAAAATAAATACTAAATTACATAAAACATGTTGGTTTCATAGCAAAAACATGATTTTGGATTATGAGTGTCAACATATACAAAAAGTTATTGAAGTTGTTATCTTTTTAGAAAGATATGTTGTTCAGTCTTTAAAAAAAATACAAGAATACATGAGCTAAATAAAATTATTTATAATACTTTTGTCTATGATTTTACACGCTCATATAGAGCTCTTTTTTTTTTTTTTGAAAGTCTTTAGTCCCTTTTATTAAATTAATCCAAGTGACAAGCAACATGGAGGAGTAGGTATGTTTCTTTGTCTAAGGTATAATTTATTACAAGTTGGTTTGTTTTTTTTATCGGTGGCTTTCTAGGATAATTCCGGTACTCTACAATTATTATCTTGTAATTTTAATTGTATGAATACAAATCTTTTATGTAATTGTAATTTGAAAAAGCAAAACTTATAAATTATTTCGATAGAGGCTTATTAATTTAACCAATATTTGTAAATTAAATAAATTGAAATATATATATTCAAGACATGTCTATATAAAATATAATGAGGGATTAAAGCAGAATTGTATCATCGGACAGTTGTAGAAGTATCAATAATTTGCCAACACAAGTTTTTCAAATAATGAGGATTTTGCGTAAAATAAAATTAATTTGGACTGAGTGCTTTAAGGCATTCTAACTTTAAAATAAAATTAATTTGATTGGGTTCGAATCCATCGTTTGGGATCGCCTCGAGATTTGAATCCGTCACTCAGAATGTGTGCATCCCACTTGGAATGGATTGTCCAGATTCGAATCTGACGGTTCTGATCTAAAACCCAAAAATTGAGTTGCTTCTCTGGATCTGAATTCATTTGATTGGGTCCGAATCCCCTAAAGTAACCTAATTTTTGGGTTTTGGATCGGGAACGTCCGATTCGACTCCGTCGTTTGGGATCGCCTCGAGATTCGAATTCATCACTTGAAATGTGTGCACCCCATTTGGGAATGGATTGTCACAGATTCGAATTGGACGGTCCCGATATAAAACCCAAAAATTGAGTTACTTCACTGGATCTGAGTTCCTATAATAATGAGGATTTTGCGTAAAATAAAATTAATTTGGACTGAGTGCCTTGAGCCATTCTAATAAAAAAAAGAGAGGAAAGGTAAGCAATTCAGAGGGAAACTACAATTTGATTCCGGAGGAGTTGGCTACAAGGGAATAGGGACAAAATACCCCAATTTTTTTTTAATATCAACTTTGCATCTTTTTTTTTTTTTAAAATATCAACTGTGCTTCTAGGAAAGCACAATTTGTGTATCCGTGACTCACACTGACTTTTAGTTTCCATTTGTTTTTTTGACGAAAACATTAAGATACCGTGTAACGGGTCGCTGATGCTGTACTTTAGTTTTTCTGAAGGTGGATAGGCTAATTAATTAATTGCTACAAAGAATGTTTAGTTTGTGCATGCCACAGAGATTCTGATCGCCAATAATGTTGTATCAACTGTAACTTTATTGCTTGTCATCTCTTATGCTACCTTTACTGTTTTTTTACTCTGTTTCTCATATCTCAATCTCTCTCATACAATCTCTCTTTTGATAATCGACTTCCTTTGATTTCGAACTTGTTTTATCTTGGAATCTCAATTTCTCAATTCATCTTTCATTCAACAACCTACTACAAATTGTTAGTGTTTTTTCTTATTCTGTAAACAACCATTGTTAGTTCGCATAAAAAAGAAAAAAAAAAACTTGCGTTGCATTACACCCACACATCCCATAAACTTCATCTCTTTTGCTATTTTTACTGTCTTCACTCTGTTTCTCACATCTCAATCTCTCTTGTTAATTAACCGATATTTTTCCTCTTGAAATCTCAATTTCTCTATTCATCTTTCATTCAACAATCTACTACAAATTGTTAGTGTATTTTTTTCTGGTTCTGTACACAACAACCCTGCTACTTAGAAAAAAAAAAAAAAAAAACCAAAAAAAACAAAAAACAAAAAAAACAGAGAGATAGTAAGTCAGAAGAAGCAAATCTCGATGGCATTAGCTCTTTCAACCGTTGGTGAATGGTTCGGGTCTGCAATCATTAGCAACCTAGTTGACACGGCTTCTTCCTACTTGGGCGAGCGTATGCTGCCTGCTGATACTGAATCCCAGCTAAGTAGGGTGAAAGCAGCTCTTCCCAAGATTGCAGCTGTCATGGGTGTTGGCGAGGCACTAAAATTGAAGCACCCGAATTCGTGGGTGAATGCTTGGCTACAGCAATTCAAAGAAGCTTTCTTAGCAGCTGAAGATGTGCTTGACGAACTCAAGTACTGGGAGCTGGAAGACATGGTGAAAAATCGAGATCAGGTTAGTGGATCTTCCTCTTCAATAATTGGTTCGCTGAAGAGAAAGTTTACTGGTTCTAACATTAGTGAAGATACACTGAAGAGGTTAAGGGAGGCTGTAAAAATGTTAGATCTAGCGGCCGCAGATGTTGGCCATTTCTTCCAATTAGCTATTGCATTAGATGTTCAAGGCCATGCAAAACCAAATAATCATCCTGTTTACACTTCTAGTCAAGAAACTACATCCTTTTTAACCGAAAGCAAAGTGTTCGGCCGTGAGAATGAGATAGCCATGATAATTGAATGGTTAAAGAAACCAGCATCTCAGGGAAATATCTCTGCCTTTTGTATTGTGGGGGCGGGTGGATTAGGGAAGACCACTCTTGCACAGTTAATCTTTGAGGAAATTAACAGAGAGAACCATTTTGACAAAACAATTTGGGTTTGTATTTCAACAAGCTTTAGTGTAAAAGATATAACAAGAAAAATCCTCGAAGACCTTGGTGAGAAAACCCATAATGGTGAGTCATTAAATGGCCTATTGAAAAGCTTGAAGGAGAGGATTCTTTCAAAGAAAGTTTTTCTCATTCTAGATGATGCTTGGAATGACGATAACATGGGTGATTGGGAAAAATTGGTTGCACCCTTAAAATTTGTACAACAAGGAAGTAAAATTTTAATCACCACTAGAATGAAATCAGTGGCTGACATGTTTGCTCGTGTGCTAAATGGTGAACGAGAAAATCTAGTGTTAAAAGGCTTGGAACAGCAAGAGTTGTTAGAGCTGTTGAATAAGTATGCATTTTACGGTTATAACCCTGACAATCATAGAAATTTGCAAAAGATCGGAAATGATATTGTAAAGAAACTCCGAGGTAGCCCCCTTGCAGCAAAGGTGATTGGAAGCTTGCTGAATTCAAACGTTAATTTCCAATACTGGAAAAGAATTTTGAACCGTGATTCACTGATCAACTTAGAACAAGCTAAGGATATGGCAGATGTGCTGAAATTGAGCTATTACCATCTACCAGCACATTTGCAAGAATGCTTTAGATTTTGCTGCATATTTCCTCAAGATTATAAGTTCGACAAAGATGAGTTGATCAAAATGTGGATGGCCACCGGATTCATACACCAAGAGTTACATGGAGAAGAAAGACCTGAAGATATCGGAGAAGAATACTTCAACTACCTTTTAAGAAAATCTTTCTTTGAAAAATATTCTAGGTCTGAAGAACAGTTTGGGTCTGAAAGGTATGTTATGCATGATTTGATGCATGATCTGGCTCAGAATGTATCGAAAGGAGAAAGTTGCAGAGTAGAACCAAATGGTGAATCTGATAATATACCTTTAACTGCACAACATGTCGCTGTTCCAGAAAGTAAAATTGAAAGGATATTCAATCTTAGAAATTTACGCACCTTGGTAATAACCTTTATTGGAGATCATTTTGTTCTCCCAAATGGTTCACTTAAGAAAACTTTGCGTTTATTGGTCATACAAGGAGATGGTAGATGTGAACTGCCGGAGGAGATTGGTAGTTTGTTGCATCTTCGCTTTCTAAAGGTCAACTTTGATTGGTATGAACAATCCTTTAGATATTTGCTTCATAATTCACTTTACAAGCTTTACCATCTTCAAGTGCTAGAAATGCCCAATCGGAATGCAGATTCAGATTATGAGGGTATTGAAACAACTGGAATTACCAATCTTGTTAGTTTACGCTATATGTACCTTCCCAAGGAGGTAATGCAAAAAATTCACGGAGTGCACAAGTTGACCTCTCTACAAGAGTTACATTTTTTTGTTGGATGGGAGAGTGGTCAGCATATAGATGAACTAGAGATGCTAACCAATCTCCGACACCTTACTATTGAGGAAATTGAGAATGTAGGGGATCCACTTGAAGCTACAAATGCAAACCTATCCAAAAAGGAAAGTCTTATATCACTATCCCTGGAATGGACTCAAGGGAGCAATTATCATGACCCTGAGCAAGTCATTGATAACCTCCGACCCAATCCAAATCTCAAGAAATTGATCATTTGGGATTATACAGGCCACAGGTCTCCAATTTGGACAAGTGATTGTGCTTTGGAAAGGCTATATTGCTTCCGCATGCCAAAATGGGAATCCTGGGCAGGACCACATAGTTGTTATGGCTTTCCAAATCTAAAAGAACTTACAATCATAGACTGCCCAAACCTGGCCAATATACCGACCATTCCTTTTTCTCTTTTCAAATTTGAAGTACATGGTGTGGGGCTTAATTCACTTCCAGATATGCACCATAGTTCTAGCATTACAGATGAAGCACCATCATGTATGAAATCTCGCTTAGAAGTGTAGAGATTACCAAATGTCCCAAATTAATATCATTGAATGGATTTCTGCAGCAAAAAAACCTAGATTTACAATCTGTTGAGGCACTAATCATCGGAGACTGTGAGAATTTGGTTCAGTTACCAACTGGTGCATTTGGGAACTTTGTGTTACTAAAACACTTAGTTATAAAGGGAAGCCCAAATCTGGTAACAGTTGATAACCAAAGCATCTTGCTACCTGCGAAACTAGAATTTCTTTTAATGGGAAACTGTGGTGAACTTGATGTGCCATTGCTAGAGTCAGCATCACACCTCTCTACACTTTCTACTCTTCATATTGTAAACAGTGCAAATATTACTTGTATCCCTTCCTCTGAAAAGGCATTTACATCGCTCAGACAACTGGTAATCCGTGGATGCGACAAGCTCATTGAAATTTCATCTATGCCACAAGCACATACTGTCAACCAAGGAAACAACTTGGTCTCTTTAAAGATCAGTTCTCTAGATATTGATCACCTCTGTCTCCTTCTTATTGAGCCACTTAGATGCCTAAGATTTGTTAGTTCTCTGAGAGTTAACGAGTGTTCAGGGATGGAGGCCCTGCCGGAGCAATGGTTGTTACAAAACAGTAGTACCCTCAAGGAATTGTCCATCTGGGATGCAAGCTCGCTGCGGTCATTGCCTGGTACAATGGTAATGCTCACTGCCCTCCAAGAACTTAACATTTACGAAGCTACTTTGCTGGAAGAAATCCCAGAGTTGCCTACTTCGCTGACTTCTAAGAACATTGAACGGGACTAAGCTCTCTGACTCTATTTCAACCCTCCTCGTAAGTGTTATTATGATTATATTTCCTGCATAGTTTTTGTTTGTTCCATGCTCTATGTTATTTCAAGTTTTGAATCCTCTCAATGGCTCTTGCAATTGATTAAGTTCTCATTTGCAACCGTTGGTCTTTGTGTAACTTCTTGTAGATGACTCACGCAAACACAAACTGTTGAAGTTACAAGCTAATACGTACAAGCAAACGTTCACATCCGATCCAGAAGAAAATGAAGAAAGAAGGCAACATAGATTCTTGGCAACATATATTCTTGGTTTATACGGCTGGACAAAAATATTCTGCATTTCCTTTATTTGTCATAATTGATTGGTGTGTAATTTACTTCCAAGTTTAGATTGAATTATGATTTGTTTCTAAGATATTAGAGGTGAGCTGTAAGCCCTATGATAGATATAAAATACTCTCTATACAGAGAGGGTAGTATGTAAGAAAAACAATTCTGTGATATAAAAAATAAGGGAGGGAAGGGAGATTCATGGGAGTTTTGTGTTCTTGATTTGTTCTATTAAGTTTGACACAAACATTGACCCCACCAACAAGTACGTGCCACATTGCTGTTGTATAGGTGTGATCAATGTCCAAAGAAGTAGATGATGAAATTATGCAAGCTCCACTTCATTAAGCACATGG
This sequence comes from Carex parvula, assembly GCA_025461045.1. NCBI lineage: Eukaryota > Viridiplantae > Streptophyta > Magnoliopsida > Poales > Cyperaceae > Carex > Carex parvula. The sequence goes on from JAJGRW010001123.1 coordinate 183,405, forward strand.
AAAAAATGTATTTACATAAATAACTGCCACTGTGGTTTACTCATGAAGGTATATATCTCTCCTTGTTCCTAATTTATTAATTTCTGTTACATTTATATTTTAAATTGGAATTACTCCTTGGCGAGTAATTGGAAATTAACTTAAGAAATGTAATCTTTATATTATTGAAAAAAATTAAAAACAGTTAGGTTGGGCCCATGTTTAATGAGTACTTGGTATATTAGAGGCAGGCCCATTGCTGATGGTTTTGCATGTGGGCCTAAATTTTATTTGTCTCATTCATTATTTATGTTTAGCTTGGGTATTGGAAGAAACTTTGTGCTCTACAGAGTGTGATTTGTACTCAAAATGAAATACTCACCAAGCAAGTGATCACTCAAAAGAGAGCAATGTTTCTTTTAATATTTATAAACTCGTAAATGCTATCGGTTCGGACTGCAAGCGCACAATCCTTATCGAGTAGTATATGCGAGGTCGGTCCACAGGGAATATTGGTTCAATGCTTTGAGCGATCGAATCACAATCTTTCGAAAGGCTAGATGAAATCTGTAAATTGAGAGATGTTTGTTGATCAATGTAAATTAGGAAGCAATTAAAAATAATTAAAATAAAGATAGAGATGAGAATTCCTAGGGTTTTGGCACACCATTGCTACTCAATCCGTCTTGACAATATATTCCTGTTGCGTCTGATTTTCTGTTGTTGTTTTATGAAAGATAACTACAGAGGTCACTGCGATTTATGTTACGCCAGAATGACAGATCTTTCATCGAGACTCTACTCAGGACAATGCGATTTACCTTACGCAACTATCGGGTCTCTTATCTCCCAAATTACTACATAGATCACTGCGATTTACCTTACGCAAATGATGGAATTTGGTCATGCGTTTTGTTGTTCTGGTTTATGGTTTCCCCGCGAAGGTTTTCTTCACATAAACCTAATAGATCTCAACGAGGCTAACTCATTCAAATAGTTTAAAGAGTTATTAAAGCACTGTCACTACCCTAATGAACTCAAACTAGATCATTGAAATTAGGTGAAGAGATAGTAAATCACAAAAGCATATTCGATACAACAACAAGGAATCATAAACAACAGAAATATATATATCAAAACATCAAGAGTAACAAGGTTTACTGCCTAGCCCTAAGAAAAGGAACTTAGCCGCGGAACGGCATGGTTACAATCACTCCTCTCTTCTCTCTTTAATCAAATCTAACCCTAATTACAAAGATGATAATTCTATCTGCCCAGGGGCCTTATATATGAGTGTAGGGACGTGTAGAGGTTGATTGGAGGCTAAGAAATCAATCTGGAAACAGCTGTCGGCAGTTATTCCCCAAGAGTCGCCTTCGGATACGGACCGTATCAGGTGATACGGTCCGTAATGGGACCTTGGCAGTTATGGTTGTAACTTCCCGCGCCATCTTCAGTCTGTGCTATGCCTGGTCCGTATTAGCCAATACGGACCGTAACAGGGACTTAGTCGATGAGCGTCGCTGATCCGATTGACCCGATTCTAGCTCCATTTGATGTAAAATAGTCCCAAAACCTGTATTCTGCAATAAAACATAAAGAAGGGTGACAGTAGCCTTTTTCTCTAATAAAGTAAACATAAATGTGAGAAAATATGTAAAACCTAAGCCAAAACCCTATGTAAATCATCGTTATTTTGACTCTGATCACGCCTCCCAACTTGAATTGTTGCTTGTCCTCAAGCAATGACATCCCAGCTGGTCAAAGATCCGGTCTAGGTTAAACCATACAATCTCAAGGACTTGTTTAAAATTTAAATTAGAACTTTGGTTTGGTACAATTGGCATGACAATAAAAATTTAGAACTCTAAAATATTAATGATCTCTCCCTTGAACAATTTATTCACCCCATGATTGACCTCATTATGCTAACCCTAGAATAATTATTATTAAACAATCTAATTCACAAATATCCTTAAAATTGAGAGTATTAATTTCCCCTTCGATTATAAATCGATCCCTTCCAATCAATAGGAATTCTAATGATATAAATTTTGATTTTCCTTCCCAATTGATTGGAGCAAAGTATGACAACTAAGTGTGTTGGTACTTGTGACTATTTTTTGAAATGTACAAAAATTAAAAATTTGGGAGGTTTTCTCGAGCCTATTGGTAACCAGTCTTGCGTAGGCACCCGTACTCTTTTTATCCTCCATCTTTTATTCTATTTTTTTTTTCTTGTTCTATATTTTTCTATTTTTTTGGGTTTTTCTCATTTTCGATTTTTTTTTGTGTTTTTCTATTTTTCTGAAAAGTAAAATAAATATTTTTGTGTCACAAGCACCATGATTACACACAATTTCAAGTATTCATTCATACAAGAAATTATTGCATAGTTTCGCTAGGGGCCTATCTATAATAAATGGGTATTCTAAAACACTATCAAATTTAAAACACTTTGCAAAAATAAATTACTCAAAATAAAAATTCTAGGTTTTGCAATTTTTGGTCAACTCTCATGGTTAGCAATTAATTGTTCACTTTGAAATCACTAATAATTAAAATTCTGAATTTTTTGTATCATGGCCAATCGTCTAAACCTTAGTCTTATTCAATTCAAAACAATTCCTATTTGATTAACCTACATGCAAATTATATGATCCTATCATGCAAATGCCTATATGCACGCTAGATAAAAACCTCAATCGTTCCTCCCAACTTATCTTGGTTAAGCCTTGAGAAGTGGTCCCGATTGAGTAAAACTGCTAGCGAAAAAAAATGAAAAAATAAGGGTCCTACATGCCATGATCCTAGATACAATGCAATTCCTAACCTACTTTCTTACCCCTACCCCCATGCTTAAATTTTGTATTGTCCTCAATGCAAGAAAATAAACGATTAAGAGAGGGATAAGAAAGATCTCACAGAATACTCGTTGTCGAGGGATGGTGGTGGGGTGAATGGAATCGGTGGTGTGAATGGTATTCCCTTGGCAGGAAAAAGGGAAGTGAATGAAGGGTTTATATGGCAGTGAAAAGATGTGATGAATGTGTAGGAAGTGCTGGTAGTGGGAGGTTAGATTTGGTTAAAATTCGAATTTTTGTTTCTTGAAGCATCAGAAATAGAGTTGGTTAAAACTGCTCACTGATTACGGTCCGTATCAACTGATACGGTCCGTAACCTGCTCATAAATTACGGTCCGTATTAACTGATACGGTCCGTAACTGTTAGGCGGTTTTGTGTTGAACCTTTCTTTTTCTGCGCCAAGTCCCAGATAAGCCCGTATTGGAGAACTACTCCGTATTGGACTGATACAGTCCGTAACAGAGAGTAATTTTTCATGACGGGCTTCGAATTTTGTCGATTAAATCCTTCCAGCATTTCCTCCTGTAGGTAAGAATAGTAACCCTGTGATTAGTACAATAGTTTAGGATCAAATGAAATATTTTTTTGATTTTTGAATTTTTATATGAAAAAGAAAACAAAAGTGGCCTTGGGTTGCCTTCCAAGAAGCGCTTGTTTAAAGTCATTAGCTTGACTTTGTGTCGCATCAGTTGTTTGGCTGATTCCCGAAGGAATATGTCTCTTTATGCTCGTCATTTGTTCCTGCGATGTAGTGCTTCAACCTCTGGCCGTTCACCTTAAAATACCCGGTTTCTTGACTCCAGATTTGGATTGTTCCATAAGTGTACACGCACGTGACCTTGTATGGCCCCGTCCATCTGGATCTCAATTTTCCGGGGAAGAGTTTTAATCGTGAATTGAAGAGAACCACCATGTCGCCTTCCTTGAACTCCCTTTTTCTTATCTTTTTGTCATGGTAGAATTTCGCCCGTTCTTTATACATCTTTGCATTATCGTATGCGTGTAGTCTCAGTTCGTCTAGTGCGTTCAGATCTAGCAGCCTCTTTTTGCCTGCGTCCCTAAGGTCGTAATTGAACGTTTTTATTGCCCAATATGCCTTGTGTTCTATTTCCACCGGCAGATGACAAGCCTTTCCGTATATCAGCTTGTAGGGTGTCATTCCGATTGGAGTTTTGAACGAGGTTCTGTAGGCCCAAAGTGCTTCGTCTAGTTTGAGTGCCCAATTCTTTCTGGACCAAGACACCGTCTTTTGCAAGATGTTCTTGATTTCTCTGTTTGAAATTTCTACTTGCCCACTGGTTTGTGGATGGTAAGGAGTTGCCACCTTGTGTGTGACGCCATATTTCTTCAGAAGATTGTTGAATTGATTGTTGATGAAATGCGATCCTCCATCACTTATCACTACTCGAGGGATGCCAAACCTTGGAAATATGATCTTCTGAAACAGCCGCTTGACTACATTTGCATCCGCTGATGGTGCTGGAATTGCTTCCAGCCATTTTGAGACATAGTCGACTGCTACGAGGATATACTTGTTGTTACCTGAGCTTGGGAATGGCCCCATGAAATCAATTCCCCAAACATCAAAAATCTCCACTTCTAGGATTGAATTTTGTGGCATCTCATCGCGTTTAGATATGTTTCCCGTCCGTTGACATGCGTCACAGCGGGAGACATAATCCTTAACATCTCTGAAGATGTCAGGCCAATAAAAACCTGCTTGTAGGATTTTTAATTCTGTCTTTTGGAATGATGCATGGCCACCATATGGCGAGGAGTGGCAGTCATGGATGATGCTTTTCGATTCTTCGTGTGTGACGCATCTTCTGTGTATTCCGTCTACACAAAGGCGGAAGAGGTAAGGATCATCCCAGTAGAAATGTTTAGCATTTGCCAGAAATCTCTTCTTTTGCTGAAATGTCATGTCGGGCGGGATGGCCCCACATGCGATGTAGTTGGCCAGATCTGCGTACCATGGCCGTTTGCTTATCTCTACATAGTAGAGGTGTTCATCAGCAAAAGAATCATCGATCGGTTGATCATCACTGCTCGGTTGTCTCAGTCTTGACAGGTGGTCGGCTACCGAATTCTCTGTGCCCTTCTTATCCCTAATTTCGATATCGAACTCTTGTAGGAGAAGTACCCATCGGATGAGTCTAGGTTTTGCGTCCTTCTTGTTGATGAGGTACTTTATTGCTGCATGATCTGTATAAATGATGACTTTAGAACCTACAAGGTAAGATCGAAATTTGTTAATTGCAAAGATTACTGCGAGTAGTTCTTTCTCAGTTGTTGTGTAATTGCATTGAGCTTCATTCAGAACTTTGCTCGCGTAATAGATTGCATAGGGCTTCTTATCCTTCCGCTGTCCCAGGACTGCCCCTACTGCATAATCACTTGCATCGCACATGATTTCAAAAGGATGGTCCCAGTCAGGTGGTTGGAGAATTGGGGCTGAAATCAAAGCATTCCTGAGTGTGTTGAATGCTTCGATGCATTTTCCATCGAAGATGAACTCGGCATCCTTCATGGTCAAGTTTGAGAGTGGCTTTGCGATCTTCGAGAAGTCCTTGATAAATCTTCGATAAAAACCTGCATGACCAAGAAAACTGCGAATGTCACGAACACATGTTGGTTGAGTTAATTTTTCAATCACCTCGACTTTTGCTTTGTCGACCTCCAATCCCTTAGAGGAAATGGTGTGACCAAGCACTAATCCCTCCTGTACCATAAAATGACATTTTTCCCAATTTAATACGAGGTTCACTTCTTCACATCTTTTTAGAACTTTAGACAAGTTCCTTAAACATGAGTCAAAGGTATCCCCATAAACTGAAAAATCATCCATGAATACTTCCATTATTTCCTCAACATAATCTGAAAAGATAGACACCATGGCCCTTTGGAAGGTCGCTGGGGCGTTGCATAACCCGAAGGGCATGCGGCGGTAAGCGAAAGTTCCATAGGGGCATGTGAATGTGGTCTTTTCTTGATCTTGAGGATGAATTGGGATTTGGAAGAAGCCGGAGTATCCATCAAGGTAACAGAAGTATGAATGTTTTGCTAGTCGCTCCAACAGTTGATCGATAAACGGAAGAAGGTAGTGATCCTTCCTTGTTGCCATGTTTAGCCGCCGATAATCAATGCACATTCGCCACCCTGTAACAACTCTTGTTTGGAGCATTTCATCGTTATCTCCTTTCACAACTGTGGTGCCTCCCTTCTTCGGAACGACCTGGACGGGACTCACCCAGTTGCTATCAGAGATGGGGTAAATGATGCCTGCATCTAGCAGCTTCAAGACTTCTTTCTTGACCACTTCCTTCAAGTTTGGATTGAGTCTTCTTTGCGGTTCTCGTGAAGGTTTGTGATCCTCCTCTAGCAGAATTCGATGCATGCAAATGGTAGGACTGAGGCCTTTGATGTCATCGATTGTGTAGCCAATTGCTTTCTTGTGTTTCCTGAGTGTATTGACGAGTTTGCTGATTTGGGTCTTGTCAAGCTGAGAGCCGACAATTACCGGATAGGTTCGATTTGGGCCTAGAAATTCGTATTGTAGGTTGGGTGGAAGAGATTTAAGCTCGAGTTGTGGAGGAGAGGTTGCCTTTTCTTTCTTCTTCTCTTCGCTACTAACCGTATTGGAAAATACGGGTTGTAGGACTTTGGACATGGGAATTACTTCTTCTTCAGTGATAGTAGTGCATCTTGCGCAAGTTTCATTGTAAACCTCGTCAGGTTTAGTGGTGACATCTTGTTCAGGTTGTACTTCATCATCTTCCCTTCCAAGAAGGCTATCCAAATCCTCAATACCCATGAACTCTCCAAATTCATCGAATGGGTACTCTTCCTCTTCAAATTCATCAGTGATGCCCAAGTTGAAGACACGATCAATGTCAGAAGGGTATTTTAAAGCTCTGTTTATGTCGTAAGTAACCTTGTCCTTTCCGACATTAGCGAAATTTTCTCATTCTTAACATCAATCATTGCTCCATATGTGGCGAGGAATGGCCTCCCAAGGATGATTGGAATGTGTTCATCTTCTTCCATGTCTACTACAACAAAATCTCCAGGTATCCAAAGGTCTCCAACTTTGATCGGTACATCTAGCAATACTCCTTCAGGATATCGAATTGACCGATCAGCCAGTTGTAATGCCATTTGTGTTGGTGATAGTTCACCACAATTCAATTTGTCAAATACCGCCTTTGGCATCAAACTCACACTTGCCCCCAGATCACATAAAGCTTTCTTAAAATCTATTGTACCAATTGTGCACGGTATCGAAAAGCTTCCCGGATCTTTCAACTTTGCCGGTAATTTGCTCTGCACGAGCACACTACATTCCAGATTGAGCGGGATTGTTGAGAGTTCTTGGAGTCTACTGCCGTTCGAAAGAATCTCCTTCAGAAATTTAGCATACGAAGGTATGTTTGCGATTGCCTCAGTGAAGGGGATTGTGATTTGTAACTGCTTGAGTGTCTCCATGAATCTCGCGAATTGTGGCTCCATCTTATGCTTGGCTGGCCTTGGAGGAAATGGCAGAGGTGGCTTGTAGGGTGGTGGTGAAATGTATTCAGGTTCGGTTTGTCGCTCGTCTCCACCTACGGTGTCATTCTGCTCCTTAATAAGGTCTGCCTGCGGTTCGAATATGGGCTGCTCCGGCTGTTGCGGCTCGTATTCTTCGGAATGTGATGGCTCTGCATGCATCTCATCGGAAGTTAGGTCGGGCATAGGAGGTCCCTTGTAAGCTGTGCCGCTCCTTAGTGTGATGTTCTTGCAAGTCTCTCTTGGGTTTTCTTCCGGTTGGCCCGGAAATTTGCCTTTTCCACGTGCGATACTAGAGAGTTATCTTGCCATCTTAGAGACATTGTCTTCTAAGTCTTTGTTGCGGTTTGTTAAGGATTCAATCTTCTGTGCGATTTCAGCGTTAGTCTTCTCTTGCTTCTCTAGGAATCTCTCCATTAATGATGTGATGTCTGGTTGCTGTGGTTGGTTGCACTGCCTCGGTTGGTAGTTCGGTTGAGATGCAGCAGGTCTTTGATTGTTTGTATATGAGAGATTTGGATGGTTTCGGTTATTCGGATGGTACGAATTGTAGGCGGGCTGAGGTCGAAAGTTGTTGTCGATGGCGTTTACTTGCTCTGTTTCTTCCTCAGTTTTCGTTACATTCATACATTCGGTCATCTCATGCGCTCCTCCACAATAGCCACATGCTGTTGCGGAATTGACTGTTGCTACCGTTCGCTGCTTGGTTTGCTTGTTGAGTGCCATTTGCAAAGCATCAATCTTTGCGCTCAGCATGGAGATATCATCTACTCGGTGCATGCTAGGTGTTGGAGTTGGCTTTTTGTGCTCCGGGATCCAGTAGTGTTGGTTGATTGCAATCTCTTCAATTAGGTTGTAAGCCTCGTCAGGTTCCTTGTTCATGACTGCTCCTCCTGCAGAAGCATCAATAAACAACATATCGGTAGGGTTTAGACCACTATAAAAAGTTTCAACAATCAACCATATTTCTAGACCATGGTGTGGACAACACCTTAACATATTTTTATATCTATCCCATGCTTCACACAATGATTCACCATCCCTTTGTTCAAAATTAGTAATTGCTTTTCTAAGTCTTGAAGTTTTGGATGGTGAAAAATATTTTGCAATAAACACATTAAACAATTGGTCCCAAGTTTGAATGGAATTGGCCGGTAAGGAAAACAACCATGCTCTTGCTTTATCTTTTATTGAAAATTGAAATAGCCTTAGCCTGATTGCTTCATCGGTAACTCCGTTGATCTTTATCGTCTCGCATATCCCTAGGAAAATTGACAAATGAAGATGTGGATCTTCATGTGGAAATCCTCCAAATTGCTGTTGCGAAATCATATTTATGAGAGCAGGTTTGATCTCAAAATTACGGTTCGTAACAGTTGGCGGGTTTATACTAGAATTAGGATCATTCGCGCGCGGTACGCAATAGTCTCGTAGGAGTTTGAGTCTTGCTGCATTGTGAACTTCATTATCAATCGGTGGGATATCCATGTTGATCGAATCTGAGTCCTCTTCGCCTTCAGAATTACTGGATGAAGAACTATGATTGGTTCTTATCGGTGATGTGGAAGCGAATTGTCCTCTCCTACTAGCAATCCTCTCGGATCTTCGTACGGATGATTCGGCCAGCGTGCAGTTTCCTAAAAAGAAAAGAAAATCTGAAAATTAAACTAAAAACTGAAAATAAAAAGAAAATAAGATAAAAACGAAATTAAAAATAAAAGAAAAAATAAAAATGCAGAAAATAAAAAGAAATCTAGGCGTTTCTAATTAATTGGATTCAATGGTCAAAGCAAGGACGTCTTTCGAGGCCTTGCACAATGAACCGTTATTCCCCGGCAACGGCGCCAAAAAGCTTGATCACTCAAAAGAGAGCAATGTTTCTTTTAATATTTATAAACTCGTAAATGCTATCGGTTCGGACTGCAAGCGCACAATCCTTATCGAGTAGTATATGCGAGGTCGATCCACATGGAATATTGGTTCAATGCTTTGAGCGATCGAATCACAATCTTTCGAAAGGCTAGATGAAATCTGTAAATTGAGAGATGTTTGTTGATCAATGTAAATTAGGAAGCAATTAAAAATAATTAAAATAAAGATAGAGATGAGAATTCCTAGGGTTTTGGCACACCATTGCTACTCAATCCGTCTTGACAATATATTCCTGTTGCGTCTGATTTCCTGTTGTTGTTTTATGAAAGATAACTACAGAGGTCACTGCGATTTATGTTACGCCAGAATGACAGATCTTTCATCGAGACTCTACTCAGGACAATGCGATTTACCTTACGCAACTATCGGGTCTCTTATCTCCCAAATTACTACACAGATCACTGCGATTTACCTTACGCAAATGATGAAATTTGATCATGCGTTTTGTTGTTCTGATTTATGGTTTCCCCGCGAAGGTTTTCTTCACATAAACCTAATAGATCTCAACGAGGCTAACTCATCCAAATAGTTTAAAGAGTTATTAAAGCACTGTCACTACCCTAATGAACTCAAACTAGATCATTGAAATTAGGTGAAGAGATAGTAAATCACAAAAGCATATTCGATACAACAACAAGGAATCATAAACAACAGAAATATATATATCAAAACATCAAGAGTAACAAGGTTTACTGCCTAGCCCTAAGAAAAGGAACTTAGCCGCGGAACGGCATGGTTACAATCACTCCTCTCTTCTCTCTTTAATCAAATCTAATCCTAATTACAAAGATGATAATTCTATCTGCCCAGGGGCCTTATATAGGAGTGTAGGGGCGTGTAGAGGTTGATTGGAGGCTAAAAAATCAATCTGAAAACAGCTGTCGGCAGTTATTCCCCAAGAGTCGCCTTCGGATACGGACCGTATCAGGTGATACGGTCCGTAATGGGACCTTGGCAGTTATGGTTGTAACTTCCCGCGCCATCTTCAGTCTGTGCTATGCCTGGTCCGTATTAGCCAATACGGACCGTAACAGGGACTTAGTCGATGAGCGTCGCTGATCCGATTGACCCGATTCTAGCTCCATTTGATGTAAAATAGTCTCAAAACCTGTATTCTGCAATAAAACATAAAGAAGGATGACAGTAGCCTTTTTCTCTAATAAAGTAAACATAAATGTGAAAAAATATGTAAAACCTAAGCCAAAATCCTACGTAAATCATCGTTATTTTGACTCTGATCAGCAAGTAGCGAGAATAATTTTTTTTTTTTGTAAGCATAATTAAAAGCAAGAAACAAAAAAAACTTTTAATTCTTAGCTAATATAAAAAAATACATCTAGACGTCTGTTATATATATAACTGCTTACATTCGGAATAATAGAAAATAAAATAACTGCCTAAATATATACAATAAGAAATTTGTGTCCAAATCCTCTGTTAAGCCTGTCAAGATCTTTGTGGGAAAACCAAAAAGTTTTTTGGGCTTGATTTCCTTGTTTTTTGTTAACAAAGCCCATAAAATCAACAGTTACTTGCTCTGCATCAAATACTGATTGTTTAGTTTGGCACGCTTATTGTTTTAATGTTAATTGGCATGCATTAATTGAACACAGAAATGTTATATGGAGCTGTCCAATTAAAATCTATTAATTTTTCTATGGCTCCAACTGATACAAAAAAAAATCACTCATTGGTACAAAAATGCTCCTAATTGATGCATGAAACAATGCGGATTAAACATTTTCAATTCATGCATAAATTGTACGCTAATTCAAAACTGAAAAGAAAAATCTTCAAAACTCCATTTTTTTTGACACAAACATTGACCCCACCAACAAGAGGGTAGTATGTAAGAAAAATAATTCTGTGATATAAAAAATAAGGGAGGGAAGGGAGATTCATGGGAGTTTTGTGTTCTTGATTTGTTCTATTAAGTTTGGACACAAACATTGACCCCACCAACAAGTGCGTGCCACATTGCTGTTGTATAGGTGTGATCAATGTCCAAAGAAGTAGATGATGAAATTATGCAAGCTCCACTTCATTAAGCACATGGAAAAAATGTAATTACATAAATACCATGTATCTAAATGATGTAATTTCAGAGATAATAACACATTTTCAAATTAACTCCGCCTATATCTAAATGATGTAACCGGTCCCAAACCAAGACAAGAGGAGTGTTATTAATTTTTTTTGAAATGTTTTGACTTGAATAAAAACAATTGGATGCTGAAAAAGGTTATCACAACATAGTTAAATATAGTCGCAATATATATTTAAGTTGCGAATGGAAACTTTGAAGTTTCTTCTGGGTACAACTCAATAACGCAATATCTAGTTGCTCTTTTTATTCAATTTAGATAGCATTTGAGTTGAGTTTCTTGCAAATAAAAAATAGTACTTCCAATTTCAAAGGGCCAATGAGAAAATATTCGAAAGTGGAGGGCCTCAACTTTAATTCAAGCACCACTCTAACTGACATAAGTTTGTGCGATTGGTTTGTTCAATTGAGGGTTTTCGTTAAATTAAGTGCTTTTGATCGGGTCTTTCTTGTTTTTTTTTTTGTTCAGTAGTCAGTAGTGGTACATGTGGGTGTACAAGCTTGAGTTACCATATCCTGGTTTAATAATTTTGGACTTTGGTAAAAAAATTTGGTGAATAGAACAACAATAAATTCTAAATCATTTTGCACCAAAACTATAGTAACTCTCTAATTAGTCGTCTTAAGGTTCATAGATTCTTGTTTTGTTTTGTTTTGGTAGTCTTTTCCTGTGACAGATTTTTACTGCAATGCACTTTAAGTTTGGCAACTTAAATTAATTAGCAGGTCAGTGCTAATTTAACTAACAATGGTTCCACATCTTTTTTCCAATTTTTTTATTTTCTAATATTTTCATTATGTGCAAATCTTCAAGAACTAGATTAAATCTCCCAAGCTGTTGTATTTCAGAACTAAAAATTTTGTCTACAATGATATAATACTCTCTCCATATATTAATTGCTTGCATTAAATCCTTAGTATTTTGGACCCGAACAAAATTTGCTCAGCCAAAAATTAACCCTCTCCTGGTAGATATAGGTGAGCTATCAGTTTTTGTGATTACTCCTCCAATCTTTGAGGCTGTTAACTAAATGTATTTAATTCGAATTTAGGTTAATTTTTTGGTGTAATTGTATAACTTTACTGGGCTTTTTTTCAATTTTTTATTGAGTAGACCAATTTATGTTTCAGCAAAATTATCTAGCACTTGATTAAGGATATCTAAGACGGTTAAATCATATTACATGAATTGATGTGCTCTATCAGTTTTTAGTTGCTCAGAACAAATTTATTCAGTGACATGACAATTTATTCAGGTTTTCAGTGTTGAATATCGTGATGCCAAAAGAAATGGGCTTTAGACCATTAGCTTTTTCACGGAAATAACATTTTTGAATAGAAAAGGAAATTGAAGAGAAAAAAGGATAGAAGCCATGTCTCTCTGTTAGAAGAAAGAAGCCTCTTTTGCAAGCTTTTTAAGGGTTTGCTCTCTTGTTTTAATCCCACCAAAATACACCAGGCAATCTGAAATTAGTGTATGATATTGCAAGATAGTGTGAGAGTGTGTGATTGGCTATATTATCTTGTTGTATTCTAAAGACTCCATGATATAGTGATTTTGTGCCATGCTCCCGTGGTTTTCTCCCGCAAGGGTTTCCACGTAAAATCTTGTGTCTCTCTTTGTGCTTGATTGGTTGATTTTTTTGCCTCTCTTTATTGTTTTGTACTTGATTGCTTGTTGTGGTTGGCTTCTTTGTGTGCGTTCCATTTTTCTCCAATTGGTCAGATATTGGCGCATGCCCACAAGGTGTTCGACAAAATTATTTCTCTGCAATTGTCTCCAACATTCAGACCTTTAAATTTTTAGTCATTTTGACGTTGTACCGATCGTTGCATTTTGAATTTTTAGTAATTTATAAAGACATCTTCAGTGATTCTTAATTAAATTTATTCTGACAATACCCCAGATTTTAGCATACAGTCAACCGTACAATTTTTTTAATTTCATTCAGTTCCAAGTTGTATTTCAACTGGACTGATATCTGTTTCATTCATGAATTAATATATTAAGATAGGATCAAGTAAGAGGAAAAAGATTCAGTGCCAGATTCCTTGGAAGAACATGAGGTTAATTAGATCAAGTTGTTGTATGTGCTGTTTACTTTTTCAATCATGTGGTTTTTTACTGTTATTATTCAGGTGGCAGTATTCTGAAGTCAACTCAAACAAATTACGACAAATTCAAATATGGAGGCCAAATTTCGGCCTTCCACAATGAACCTCTAGTGATTAATATCCACCAAACATAGTATGTTTGCTATGTCCTCAATTTCAATTTGGTTGCAATTTGAGAATTTTGTAGAAATTTTGCTGAGAAATAACTGAAAACAAGAAAATTTGATAAATAAAATAAATAAAACAATAAGTATAACCTTTTTACGAACGATATAGCTTATCGAATATTAAATTTTTTAATCTAGAGAACCAGTCTTTAATATAGTGGCAAAACAATATCCTAGTACCGTGCACGAGGTCGCAGGATCTAAAACCCGGATGGACAAATTCTTTGTAGATATAAAATAGTTTAGTAGCTTGACTTCCAACTTTTACTTAAAAAAAAATAGTTAATCCAAAAAAGTTAGAACAGCGTATAAATTATGTTTGCTCTAAACTTTTATAAAAATTACAAACGTGACAATGCATATAAACCATTGTTTATGAACTATATAATATTAATATCAAATATTTCGTAAGTTTATTTCTATTTTACAATCAGATGTTATTATTAGTTTTCTTAGTCTATAAATATTTTTCCAGGATCCCGTCACTTTTCTCAACGAATATAATGGACTCGTCAATCCCTAAATTTCAAATCCAACATTTTTCAATTTCAGTAGGCCCAAAATAATTTAATCCAAGTAGCATTTTCCATCTGGCCCAAATTTTAGTATCAAGGTCCCATTTAATTTCCTTCTATCTCAGGACATCTCTTATTTGCCGCTACGCGTAATAGAAATTCGGATTTCCTTTTCATAGGTTCACCAAAACTTCAAATTTTTTATTTTTAGTTTTCAATTAATTATATAATGAACCAAATTTACTATAACATGTCTTACAAAATCAAGCCTTTGAAGTTTCGAGCACTTAATTGCTGCATGTCCAAATTAGTTCAAATCAATATACATTAATTTCTGTTATATTTCTTTTTAAATTAAATTAAATTTGAGAGATGCTAACATTTCAAACTTTTAATTCCGCCTATATCTAAATGATGTAGCCGGTTCCAAGCCTGGACATGAGGAGGAGGGTTATTTAAAAAGTTTGAAAAGTGTATATTAAACAATTAACAATTCAATGTGAAACAGTGAAACAAAAAAATAACAAGAAAGTTAAATATGGTATAAGTTGGAATTAGAAATTTGAAGTTTTATCTGGGTACAACATTTGTTTCAACAATAGAATATTTAATGCTTATATATATATGACCAATTGAGACAAATGATAAAAGATAATGTCTGCAATTCAAAAGGGCCAATGTGCAAAACTGCCAAAGTGAAGGGGTTAAGGTTTAATGCAAGCACAACTCTAGTTGACATAAGGTTGTGCAATTTGTCTGTTAAAGAACCTGTTTTCACTAGATTAAATGCTTTTGATCTGATCTTTTATGTTTCATTTTTCTTTTCAGTAGTGGTACATGTTAGTGTACCAGGTTGAGTTATTGTACACTGGTTTACTAATTTAAGGTTGTGGAGGGCATTTCAGGTTCATTGGGTTTTTTTTTGTAATCCTTTCTTATTACAGATTTGTCCTTAATTGGATATCTTGGCCATATAAATGTTTATTTGATTTGCAAGAGAACTACAAAACTGTTCACTTTAAGTTTTGCAACTTAAATTAGCAGTAAATGCAAATATGTTTCCTGTTTTTTTTTAATCTTGAAGAACTAGATTAAATCTTCGACGCTGTTGTAGTCTAGAAATGAATATATTGCATTGTCGACAATGATATTATTCTCCCTCATAAATGCTTTATATTGCTTGCATCAACTCTTTAGCAATTGGGACCCCAACAAAATTTGCTCAAGGTCTCAAGGACTATGGATGTTAGTCCAGAACCAGAATTTAGTTTAATTAAGTTGAAGGAGGAATGAACTATGACTCTTAAAAGCACAGTACCTGTTCAGGGAGCTTTTCAGGATTCTTACTGGTACAAATGGTGTACCACCTGAATCACAAACTCAATTTCAGCTTGATGAACCCTCTACTGGTATAGGTCAGCTACCAGTTATGTGTGACGAATCCTCCAATCTTTGAGTCTGTTAATGAAATGTATTTAGTTTGAATTTAGCTTTACTATGATACAATTTATTTATTTCTTGAGAGCAATCTATCATTTTTCAGTTCTTGAGACCAATTTATTTAGTGACATGACAATTTATTCAGTGTTCAGATCAATCAGTTTTCAGTCATTCTGAAGTTGTACCAGTCACTGCATTTTGAAGTTTTGAGTTATTTTTGGAGACATCTTTGGTGATTTTTAACTAAATTCTTCTAACAATAACCCAGGCCCAGATTTTAGAATAGTCAACAATACCAATTTTTTAATTTCTCTCAGTATTAGTATTTATTTCAACTGGACTGATATATGTTTCGTTAATGAATATATTAAGATAGGATCAATTTATTCGTAAGAAGAACACGAGAGACAGTGTGCCTGTATCAAGTCCAAACTGTAAGAAGAACACGAGATTATATCAAGTTGTTGTATATTTTCTCATGTGGTTTTTGACTGCTATTATTCAGTTCAAGCGGCAATGAGTCTGAAGTCAACTCAAACAATATGACAACAAGATCAAGTGAACCTCTAGCGATTAATAGCCACCAAACAAAGTGTGTTTGTTATGAATCCAATTTCAATTTTAGGGGCATCTGCAACGAGTGGAATCGAATTTGGCAAAATTGGGAGTAGCCGTTGGACTAATGGAGGAGAGAAGGAAGAAGGGGCAGTGGGCAGGCTTGTCAGAGGGTGCGGTCAGGTGGAATTAAAGAAGAGAGTGGCTGATAGCGGGTCCCAAGGGTTAAATGAAGGTCAGGGATCATTAGAGGTATTATCGCTGGCAAGGGGCCCCTCAAGTCAGACTGAAGCGTGCATTTCAGTGAGTTAGGCCAGCGAAACAATTGCTGAGCCAAAAGAAGCAGCTCCACAGAAATGGCAACTGACGTGGCGAGCGGAGAGTTATTAGGATTCATTTCTTTGTGATTTTTAGCAAAATCTGAATTGTTTTGATCATCTATAAGAGGCGAATGTAACTCTGGATTTCATTATGAAAAGAATAATACAAATAGAGAATTTTCCTCTT
This sequence comes from Carex parvula, assembly GCA_025461045.1. Lineage (NCBI taxonomy): Eukaryota > Viridiplantae > Streptophyta > Magnoliopsida > Poales > Cyperaceae > Carex > Carex parvula. The sequence goes on from JAJGRW010001123.1 coordinate 200,129, forward strand.
CTTCATTATCACTGTTCGTTACTTTGTATTCTGAAATTCCACCTTCTTTCTATTCATTTCTTCTCTGAATCGATCTCAATCGATCCTAGGAAGCTCTAAGATTGTTTCTTGTAGCACAATCTGAGAATTTTTGGAACTTCTGATGAATTTTGACGATTTTGAGAAGAGAAAAATACAGAACGCGCCAGATCTGCTACAGAACGCGCCAAATCAGCAGAATACGCTGATCTATCCCAACAGAACGTGTCAGATGCTCTCCAGTTGCTCTCCTGCGTATCTTCTCCTGTTCTGGCGATGCGGGGCCCTTCTCACTCAGTGATCCGATTACCCTCAACGGTAGCGGGTAGGTTAATTATTAAACGCATACCCCAGTCGCAAGGCTTCAGATTATACATGAATCAGATTGTCTTAGTAGAGATATTGACAGAGTAGTTTTTACATAATGCAGCACAAGAGTCATGTAAAGTCCTGTTTTGACTCTATTATCTATGCAGTGTATGAAGCAGAAACCACGCTGTCAATATTTTAACCCAAGTTTTCTGGCTCAGCCTGGATTCATTAATTCAGGACTAATTATACTCATTATACTTTTTTGGAAACTCATAATGCATTTTCTTTTTTCTTAGCACAAATTGATGTGACTAACCAATTAATTAATCCCTTTCTGTGAAAAACAGGATGTTGTTTCCATCTACTGATATAGGCGCCACAATTGAAAAAACCACAAACTTGAGATCTCCAGTGTTGCAGGTTAGCCTAGACAAAGACAGAACACTGTTTCCCTAATGTCTGATTCATTAAAGCTTAACAAATTTAATTTATATCAAAATTTTGATGTATATATATTGGTTTCTAAAGTACAATTTGGACATTAGCAACGCAGGGGACATATTTAAAAAATATATATATTTCATAATATACGTACCCAAAATAAAATCATCTTTCTTTGACAAAATTTAATTGTTATTTAATTTTCATACGATCATAAGGAAAATTAATAGAGGAATAAACAAATCCAGAGGTTAATAGATTTTGATTAATTGGAAACAAAACCCATTTGGAAAAAAAAAAAGGCTAATCGTTGGTTTGTTTTTAATGTAATTATGTTGCAGTTTTGATGTAGCATTTATGTAATTAGGATTTTGATATCATTTTTAATTGCTTAGGGTGCATTTCAGTGCATCAAAATCTGTGCACGCGGTACTAAAAATTGTATTAAAATTTGTGTGAACCATATATATTAAAACAATATAATGCACTGCAGAAATTCACAAAAGACCTGAACTTTGGGTAATTAGGCTGGGACAAGTACGAATGCCCCAAAACAACCATATTTAATAGTTAATCATAATTATGAATCAAAGACAAAGTATTCTCGGGTCGTACATGAATGCCCCTAATAACAACCACCATATTAAATATTGTCTTATGAATCATCGACAAAGTACTCCATCAACACACTAAGAAAGTCATCTAGAAACAGTACCATATCGCTAGGGAATGTAAACATGGTGGGCTATGGGAGGCAAGCAACGTAGTCAAAGAGTAAAAGAGTAGGGAAGTTGGGTTAGTAATATTGTAAAAGGGGATGGGTGTAGGTCCGATGCCCATCGGACCTAGTTTGGTTCCGATGGGCAGATCTACCGTAGGATAACGTAATGATTTGTGCGCACGAAAATTGAAACATAAACGCACGGGTTTTAAAGCTTTTCGCACGAATCTAAAAGAAAATGGATGGTAATTAAACCCGTCGAACTGAGGTAGGTCCGATGCCCATCGGACCTACTCCCGTTCCTTGTAAAAGATTCCCTTCACTTTATAGTTTGAGATTAATTCTCAGCCGCTTTGAGATTCGGGCTAGCGCAGGAGCAGTATTATTGGGCTTTGGATTTGTGCCAATTTAAAAAGAACGGTCAAGATCTAGTAATTGTAAAAGATTCCCTATTACGGTACCGTGGAGGATCTGAATTGCATTAGGCTGTCAGATGCCATTGACTACTGTCTGAAAGAGCCATGCCTTCAAACAATGAAGTTAATCATATAAAATTTTTATGTTGCCAATGAAAATCAATCTTACAATATTATTGTATTTTACGTTAAACAATATGAAAAATTATTTGTAAACACAAAATTTAGAAAAAAAAAAAAAGGTGTCCATTGACTCCCATCTATTTTTAGTGTCTCTGTCCCCCGACAAAAGCAATGAAATTAATCATCATCGTTCAATTTAGTTATAATTTTTTATTCGTTGTATACTATCTAAAATATATCAAACAATCAGCAATGTTTTTTTTTTTTCCAAAAATTTTGCAACTCTGTATAGTACTCCTTAATTATCATATATATATTTTTTGGCGTGCGCAAGTGTGTATATATATATTTTTGTTGTTGATCCTTTTGAAGTATATTGGTAGCATGTATGTAAGATTATCTTGTACAATTTCGATTTCAGTAGGCCCAAAGCCCACCATGAAAAAGACCAATTGAATTAGGACTGTGAAACCCAGCGCTCCCCATCTCTCACGGGATCCATATCCTCGACGGTACCGTAAAAGATTCCTTCTACAATTAGCTATTTACGGTTTGAGATTAACTCTCAGCCGGTTTGGGATTCGAGCTGACTGAGGGGGCAGTATTATTGAGCTTTGAGTTCGTGCCAAGTTAAAAATAACGGTCCAGATCAGGTAATTGTAAAAGATTCCCTATTACAGTACTGCACTGGATATGAATTCATCTACTGTTTTGCGATTTTTAAAGTCCAATTAATCGGTCCAAACCGTTCAACATGTAATCGATCTATACTAAAATGTGTTTGAAGATCAAATTTTACATTTTTTTGAATTGTCTTACTATTTATTAAGTATTTTACCAAACTACTGTTTTTAGTGGTCCAGAATTATCTAAATATATCAGTTTTGTAAAATACTTAATAAATAGTAAAAAAAATATAAAAAATATAAAATTTGATCTTCAAGCACATTTTAATACAGATTACATGTTGAACGGTTTGGATCGACTATTGGACTTTAAAAATAGCAAAACTAAATTGTTGTAAGATGTTGTAACTTTCAAATGTTGTAAGTGGATCCCTCCTCATATATATATAGAGTAGAACTAGGGTGCTCCTAAGCTCACCAAGCCCTTCCGTGAGCGCGACTCTAAAACCTATCGAATTGACTTCAAACGACATTTCCAAACCGTTAGATGTTCAATCTATATTAAAATGTGCTTGGAGACCAAATTTTACATTTTTTGGAATTTTTTTACTATTTATTAAGATGGTTTGAAAATCGCTGTTTTTATTAAAATTCTGCACCATTGGAAAACAGCGATTTTCAAACCATCTTAATAAATAGTAAAAAAATTCCAAAAAATGTAAAATTTGGTCTCCAAGCACATTTTAATATAGATTGAACATCTAACGGTTTTGAAATGTCGTTTGAAGTCAATTCGATAGGTTTTAGAGTCGCGCTCACGAAGGGCTTGGTGAGCTTAGGAGCACCCTAGTTCTACTCTCTCTCTCTATATATATATATATATATGAGGAGGGATCCACTTACAACAAATTTGAGTTACAACAAAGTTACAACATTCATTTTTTTTCATTTTCAAAGTCCAAATCGTCGATCCAAACCGTTCAACATGATCTCCACAATAAAATGTGCTTGCAGATCAAATTTTACATTTTTTTGAATTTTTTTTACTATTTATTAAGTATTTTACAAAAAATAGCCATACTTAGACCATTGAATTTTGTACCCATCTTAATAAATAGTAAAAAAATTCAAAAAAATATAAAATTTGATCTGCAAGTACATTTTATTTAGATAATCATGTTGAACGGTTTGGATCGACGATTTGGACATTGAAAATGAAAAAAATGAATGTTGTAACTTTGTTGTAACTCAAATTTGTTGTAAGTGGATCCCTCCTCTATATATATATATATATATATATATATATATATATATATATATAGTATGGCTAACGTACTTCCTCTAGCATTTCGTCGAGGTGCTTCTGGGGGCATATCTTAGTGTTTGATGTTCAAACAACAAATTCAAACTGTTAGATGTTCAATCTATATTAAAATGTACTTGGAGACCAAATTTTACATTTTTTGGAATTTTTTTACTATTTATTAAGCCACTTTGAAAATTGCTGATCATATGGTCTGCACTGTTTTTACTGTTCACCCGGATCAGCAATTATCAAAGTGGCTTAATAAATAGTAAAAAAATTCCAAAAAATGTAAAATTTGGTCTCCAAGTACATTTTAATATAGATTGAACATCTAACTGTTTGAATTTGTTGTTTGAACATCAATCACTAAGATATGCCCCCGGAAGCACCTCGCCGAAATGCTAGAGGAAGCACGTTAGCCATAATCTCTCTCTCTCTCTCTCTCTCTCTATATATATATATATATATATATAGGACAGTGCTACGGTGCTATGCATATATAAGGGCCCTCCATGCTACGGCTCACTTTTTGAGTTTTCAAAATCCTAACGGTCGATCCGAACCGTTCAACATGATCTCCATATGAATATGTACTTGCAAACCAAATTTTACATTTTTTAGAATTTTTTTACTATTTATTAAGCCACTTTGAAAAAACACTAATTTGTACACAACAGTAAAATCTGCTGGACCATTGGATCAGCGATTTTCAAAGTGGCTTAATAAATAGTAAAAAAATTCTAAAAAATATAAAATTTGGTTTGCAAGTACATATTCATATGGAGATCATGTTGAACGGTTCGGATCGACCGTTAGGATTTTGAAAACTCAAAAAGTGAGCCGTAGCACGGAGGGGCCCTTATATATGCGTAGCATATTAGCCAGATTCTGTGTGTGTGTGTGCGTGCGTGCGCCAGTGTGTGGAAACTCGGCAATTCCGAGTCAACTCGGACTCGGTCGTGTCCGATTCGAGTTTCACCCGAGTCTTGCGCCCGTGCGAGTTTTTCAGCAAAATTCGGTTGAATTGTTCTTGACTTGGCCGAGTTAGCCGATTTTAGGCCGAGTCAAGCCGGGTCAACCGAGTTTCACCCGAGTCAGGCGAGTCTTGAACGATTCCAGATTGATTCTCTCCCAGAAGAGCCAATTTTGCCTTTTGCTTTGCGTCAAATTGAGTTTATCGGAAAGAAGAGTTCAATTTGGGAAGAAAGAACAAAAGAGGCTGTGGAGGAGAAAAGAAAATGGATTCGCTTAAATAGACTTGGTCTACTAGTCTGTTAAGTATAAAAATAGAATAAACATATGGTCCATAGTGAACTTGGAGCTACGAAAAGCTCTCATGGAGCGATAGGGCCACTTGTAACATTTAATGAAAAATTTAGAACTGTCTCCACCTTTTTCAGCTCCTCTCCATTTCAGTTTCCATTGGACCCGTCCGTTTCAACGGTTTCTGTAATTTGTGCATATGCTTTTGAATTATTTTTTCTTGCTTTCTACGTTTTTGTTGTTTCCTTTTCTTCCTTTATTTTTCTTGTAAATATATAGTTCTTTTCTTTAATCAAAAGTATTTTATTTACTAATTTTTCTATTCTTTTAGTAAAAACATACTTCTGCCAAAAAAATTCGAGTTTCCGAGTCAACTAGGACAATTCCAGCCGAATCATCAGATTCTGATTCCACAGTCAAGAATCCGATTCCGATTCTGATTTCGAGTTTCAGAACCATGGTCATGACCCAGAAGCAACCGAAACAAGTCTTCTTTTTGACATTAGTATGATGTGTTACTTGGGGTCGAAGGAACGTAACAAGCAGGAATGGCATGATATCATTATGGGAGCAGGCTATTCTGGTTACAAAATATATATGTCCTACTCGATCGGTTGGGCGTTGACGCTGTTCTGGAGCTCTATCCATGAACTACGCTACAAAAAGATGCATGACTGGTAGGGGAAGGGGAGAATATGTTAATGTTTTTATTACATGCAGTTATGATAATAAATTTAAACTAATTTCGATCCCATGTATCCACAATTTATATAGCATCTATTAAGCACGAAACTGCTCGGTCACTATTTTGAAATTATCTTCAATGAAGCGATCAATTATAGCAACTTTTGCATCAGTTGGCTCTCAATTCAAGTATGTACAGAAAAGCAAAACAGGTTGTAAACTCAAATATACTGTCACTAAGAAAATGCATTAATTATATACTTATTATGACCTGAACATATCTGTTTTTTATCTTAATATTAATGCCATTGTCAACTATCATCTCCCTGCTCATGAGAAAATCTGACCAAAAGAAATTAAGCAACATGCATTATTCAAATTAACAAGTAGTGGACTCATAAATCCCGCTACATTCCAAATCAAACATATTCGGTTTCAGTAGGCCCAAAATAGTTTTAACTTATTTTTATTGGTTTGAATGATATTAAAATAAATTTCTTTTTTTTTTTCAATTTTTCTGTGGGCCCATTCATTCAATTTTAGAGTGGCAAATTTAGATTACTATATTTTTAAAGAGGGTTCAAATGCCTCCATTTTGTGTGCCTCCACCATGCCTTTATTTTTAAAAACTTTAATGACTCAAAATTTAAACTTAAAAGTCAAAATAAAACCGTTGAATATGATCTACATCAATGTCTATAAATTATCCACATTAGTACGTTTTTTACAAGCTGTTGATGACAACCAAAACAAAATTGAAATGTCATAATATTTTACACACGCATAGATAAAATGATGTAGATCATATCCAACGGTTTTATTTTGACTTTTAAGTTTTAAATTTTGAGTTATTGAAGTTTTTAAAAATTGAGACATGGTGGAGGTATTTGAACCCTCCTCATTTTTAAATTAGTACCTGTCTAATTATTTTTGTGTCCGGTAATAATTATTTACAAATGTCAAACATAATTCATATATATGATAGTACCGGCCAAAAAAAAATTAAATTCATTAACTTTCGGATTTCATGTCTATCATATGTGAATTGTAATTAATATTTATATTTTCTTTCAATAATTTATAATTATTTTAGGAATATCACTAACAATATTTTGCAAATAACATTTTGATTTGAAAATAATTATTTTTCAATTTAAAAAATAATAAATCATGCAAATAAATTTTGGACAAATAATTTCACTTCTAATTTGAACAAAACTTGTCTAATTAAAAAATAATTATTTCTAAATTTTTTTTTTTTTTTCATTTTCTATTGACTTAACTAGATAGGTTAACATTAAAAAAAAAAAAAAATGGGGGTCAGGAAGAATTGTACCGGCTGGAAAACAAAATCTGGGAGATTAATGAATCGTTAGGGCCTTCCGATTTTTTAACATTTTTCGTAAATGATGCTAAGATTTTTATTTTTATTTTTTAGTGCAAATAAATATGAAAAAAGCGGTCTTTTCTATATCTTGTTAGTTCTTGGCCTTATTTCCTACATACATAGATGTGCTTCCCGCAAAGAAAATTTAATTTATGAGGACTAGTTCATTTTGAAATTTGTGGCTCATGATCTTCTTGGTCAAACAATCTGTCTGTTTCCTAGTAATCAAGTTTCATTATTAGTGGATCAAATTTATCTTGCTATCTCCATTTCTGGTTCTGTACAAGACACCCCTTAAGAAAAAAAAGCAGAGAAGAGATAATAACTAGTAAGTTAGAAGAAGAAAATCTCCATCGAGACGGCTTATTCGTACTTGCTCGTCGAGTATATGCTGCCAGCCGATGCTGAATCCGAGCTTTATATGGTGAAAGCAGCTCTCCCTAAGATTACAGCTGGCATGGGTGTTGTCGAGGTGCTCAAATTGAAACACCAAAATTGAGGGGTGAATGCATGGGTGGAACAATCCAAAGAAGCTTTTTAGCAGCTGAAGACTGGGAGCTGGAAGACATATATATATTTGCCATATATATGTTTCTTTGATCTGCATGAGAACTACAAAACTGATCCACTTTAAATTTGGCAACATAAATTAGGTTGGTATTCGGATTATGATATTCTGACTTTTGTTTATATGACATAATTTATTACAATTCATGTCATGATTTTGGTATAGTAACTGAATGATCAAACTTGGATCACTATATATTTAACCTATTTGTATGGAAAATGACATGTGTACAATTATTAATGTTTACAAGGTCTAATTTGTAAATTTGCTGCTATCACTATATTTAGTCTTATTACTGTTGCTGCTATTAATATGTTTTTATGGAAAATGATTTGCTACTATCAATTGGGTGCAATGTGCAATATTCAATGAAAATTGACAGAGAAATCTATTGTATACTTGTATCAGTCGGTACCATACTTTGAATCAAATGGAATTGGGTTATTTTACTACTGTTTGGTGTTTACTCTCAGCCGCTTTGAGATTCGTGCAATGTTAAAAAGAGCAGTCCAGATCCACTAATTCTAAAAGATTTTCTTTTACGGTACCAGGGAGGATGTGAATTCCTCCACCCTCAATTGGATCCATGAATGCAGATCCCAAGTGCAACATCCAATTTACCTTATTTATCTTAATAAGCACTGGGATGTATGTAGTTACACATTTTGGGTAAACTTATTTTTATATTAAAGTGAATTATAGTGAACTTCTTTTTGCCAATAATTTATTTGTAGCCCCATTCATTTAATTAACATGAGCATTCTCAGTTTACTAACATCGGATCTAAAACTGAATCCGATTTGATGTAAATAAAAAACAAAATATGCATGTAACTTTTAAAAAGAAAATAACCCAGACGATTGTTCTTAAGGAAATAAAAAGTGTACCGGCTCAAAAAAAAAAACCTTTTTTCTTTGTTTTGCTATTATGAAGAATAATAATGAATGTTTTTTTGGTTATTGTTTCATGTTATTCTATATAAAAATTATTAAAATTCACAATTGATTAACATTAAAATAGTAAGCAAGATATCGTGCACTATATATATTTTTTAATTTCATAATTTGAGAATATGTCATTAAACAATTCGACCAATGAAATGAACATGTCATTAAACAATTCAACTATTATGTGCATTGGACAGCTGAAATGGTGATTTGTTTCTCCAGTTCCTTCCAAGTGGACCCCTTTTAGTGGGTATGACTATGGGGATGTCAGTGGGCCCTTCCATGTGCACAGCGCATGCAGCTATTGTTTTTCATCTTATGCGCTTTCAGATTTATTTGCACTTGTTATGATCACCAATTAAATATTTCATTGCTTGGAATTCTGTGGATGGAGCTGATAGCATATGAGCCGACCGATAGAGTTCCTACACGACTTTTGATGGAATAACAACGGTACAGATCTTATACCGATGGCAGCATTCTCACATCCCCTTTCTCAAAAGCAAAAAAAAAAAAAAAAAAAAAATTAATTGGCTTGTCTTTAATGCTAATTTGTCCCCTTTCTCCTATAAAAAAAAAAACAGAGTTCTAAGGTGCCCTGGATCTGTATACTCTATTTTTGTAAATAAAAATTAAGCTCCTAGCCTCCTATTTATATTTGGACCATAAGATTTATAACAAACGGATTCAATTAATTCAATTTAGAATTCAGTGGAGCCTCTTTATATGAATTTACTCTGTTTTTTTTTTTTTAATTCTAAGACTCAATTTGAAATAGTAAATTTCTACTTTATAAAAAAAAATGTGGAATACCAATTTCTTAAAGAAAAAAATTGTTGTTATATATATATATATATATATATATATATATATTCCTGAGTGATTATTAACATGACGTAATACAAAAAAATTAAATATGAGATTTTTATATATATGAAACATGGTTTCCTGACATCAATTTTATTTGACAATGCATGACCATCAACCACTACAGCAGAAAGGGGCATCAGCGACCAAATTTTTGGCCGCTGATAGTATTTTCGCCGGCCGCTGATACTCATTCCGGTCGCTGAAAGTCCAATTTGGTCGCTGATACTCCGGTCGCTGTAAGCATTGTCGCTGATACTCTTCTGATGACGTCACCGGTCGCTGATAATACGTCACCCGGTCGCTGATACTCTTCTGCGACCAAATTTTTTTGGTCGCTGTCGTTTTTTTCTGACGTCAGCAAAAACTTTCTGCTACCAAATATATCGGTCGCTGATACTCTTCTGTCAGGTTTTTTTATATTTTGTTATATTATTTAAATTTGCACCATTTAAGCCCAATCAAGTTTCAAAATTTCAATTTACCCAACATTATACAGTTAATAACAAACATGCTAATTATTAAAAACATACAAACATACAAACAAATTTAATATTAAACATCAATATATACAATAGTTCACCAAATTTCAAACTACTAAACAATTCGAAATTCCAATAGTACAACTCAGACACATTAAACACTACTTCCAATTTAGTTACACGCACCCAACTCTCTAAGCACCTGTACAAAATGTATAGTACTCGACACTCTTTTCAACCATCAGAGTATGAGAAGCCAATACTCAATCAACCCTTTAACCATGTCTAAAAATGTTTTAGATTTTTTTTTTAAGTAAATTTTGCTAGAATGTACTCCCTGAAAGTTCTATTTGACCACACAATCTCTATCTCAAGAGTTCTCGAGCTATCCTTGCCACCATCATGACTAAGGCTGAACATACCACTATATAACCCTTCCGTCAAAACTTTATCTATTTGGATAGTTACTCTCCCTAGTGTAGGCTGCAAGTCAGTGAAAATAACCATGTCAGAGTAATGATACATAGCCAAAATCATCAAAAGAAATAACAAGAGATGTTGATGAGAAAAAATGAATGCCAGCATCACCAAAACTTCCTTCAGGTCAATGTCTGTATACCTTATTAAAGGAAGGTTTGCAAATTAATTGGACCCAGAAGGGAACGATGCAAGAAAGAAAATAGCAGGCCATATTAAACATAAAATCAGAGACATTGGAAAATTTTTCTTCTTTAAAAGAGTATTTATAAGAAGTCAACCTTGGATCCATGCTGAAGTTGACTGCCCGTTAAATTGGATTCAATGAAAAGTCTAGCATCTCTAGCTTAGTTAAATTGGACCAAGATTCAAACCCTGACAAAAAGGTGCTTGGATCAGAAAATAAAAACAGGAAGAATTGCATTAGGAATTGCTCGTTTCTTTCTTCTCTTCTTAACATGAATAAACCCCAAAGACAGAATCAAGAGAAACGGAAGGTCGGTACCATCCATTTATATTCAGCACCATCCATATAGCATGGGTATATATATAATGCATATAAATCACCGTACCTGTACTGGTACGGTGCCAGTAAAGACAGAATCAAGAGAAACGGAGACAACCCAGCATATAAATCACCGTACCTGTACTGGTACGTACGGTGCCAGTAAATCCAGCAAAGACATAAACAAGTCAAGGGATCACGGCACAGGGCACACGAAGGCCCCAGCAAACAAAGAAATTGGGGCGTACCAGTAAATCGGCAATTTTAAGTATGCCTTTTTCTTTGTCAACTAAGAGGTTTTGAGGCTTTAGGTCCCTGTTTAAGTTTTTTATAAAGATAAGATCAAAATTAATAATTTCAGAAGAATTTAATAAAATTAGGAGGAAAGTAGATACAAAGGATAAAAAATTGGGATATTACCTGTGAAGCACACCGTGCTTGTGGCAGTGGAACTTGAAGTTTTTTCTGAATACGCGTCTTCACCTCCGCTAAAGTCTGACCTTCATAAATTACCAATAAGAACGGTTCTCCAAGGCTTTGCACCTGCTGTTGAATATTAAAACATGAGCAAAAAGATTCACAAACAGTACTTTCCAAATATGGTAGTTCAAGTAGCCCAAATTTGTTTGCTCAAATTTTTTCTTAGAAAGTAGTACATTATTTGGTACTGCCTGTTTTTTTACTTGTGCATTATTTCTTAACCTGCACAAACTTTCAGGTTACCTGCCCCTCCCAATACTAATAACAGTCACAAATAATAATTAATGTGTCCTTTTGGGCTTCCCATTTGATAAAACCAATTTTGCCTTAATACAAGGGAAGACCACAAGAATCAGAAACTACTATGATGAACGAACTGAAAGCATATTAATTTTGCTAGGAACAGTCCAACTAGGTTCACTCGGTACCTGGTTCTGATTTGGATCTTTCATGAAATGGTAAACATGAATCAGCTGATCCTGAGACCCAAGGTTAGTCTCTTCCTCCAGTATCTGTCAAATTAGAGAGAAAAACACCATAAACAGAAAATTACATATTGGTGCGTGTGACCTTGTCTTTGTAGCCAACAAATGCGAAAGATATGATCCTAGATTATATACTGGTACATGAAGCTCTACAAATTTACACAATCAGAAAAAATAATCAATCAATCAATCACAAAATTAATATTTTGATGGCCAGAGAAATTAAAGAACAAAGAAAATGAAAAGATACCTTGATCACATTAGGAGGTAGGGGCCGTCTGGCACTGGGCCCCTTTCTGTATGAATCGATGAATTTCTTCAAATCAGTATCTAAAAACTCAAAAACAAGGTACAGAATTGGCTTGCCATTTTTCTCTACATGCTCCACACAAAGCAATCTGCAATCAAAACACGATGAAATCAGTACAAATTACACAATTTTTGTTTCTTATCGGTAATGGTCACTCCGATCTCCAGCGGCGGGGTCACTCCGATCTCCAGCGTCGGGGTCACAGTGTCGGGGTCGGGGTCAGAGAGCGAGGTCGGGGTCGAGGTTCCAGCGGGGGGTCGGGCGGAGGGGCTTCGGGCGGCACAGGGGGTCAGAGAGCGGAGGTTCCAAAGGGTTTTTTATTTTGGCGGAAAGGGTTTTTGGGCGGAAAGGGTCAGAGAGGCGGAAAGGGTTTTGAGCAACCGCGTTTTTTATTTTGGCGGAGGAGTGGCGCGGGTTTTATTTTTCAGCAACCGCGTTTTTTTCAGCGATAAACAAAAAAAAAAAAAAAAAAAACTTTCAGCGACCGGTATTGTCGCCGGTCTCTGATACCGGCCGCTGATACAGTTGGTCGCCAGAATTTAAGCGGAAATCTTTATTTTTGGACAGAAATTGAGAATCAGCGACCGGTGGTGACGCCGGTCGCTGATACCGGTCGCTGAAGCTCTGTTTTGCTGTAGTGAACACATGAGCTAGTCACATTTAACAAAATTTAATTTATTGTTTTATTCTACATATTATCTTAAATACCATTATTTTTTATTGGTATATAACATATGAACGTCTCCATCTATTCTGAAGATCTTATTTCGACATTTAATTTGTTCTTCTATTTGATACATAATTTTCTAAACTTAATTACTTTTACATTTTTCAAGTGAGGAGGCTGCAAAGAGTGCTATGGTTTATCACTATAATAATGTTGAGGAGGCTGACAATTAAATTTGACAATTAAACTGAAAGACAAATGCAGCCATCTCCCAAATAATTTTCCCAATTCATGTTATTTGACAGTATTATCAGGATGTACTTTGAAATAATTTATTGTTTAAAATTATTTTACAGTATAAGCTATGAAAATAAAGTCTTGTTTTAAATTTATTTTTGCAGAGTTATCTGAAGTCACCTGTGTTACACTTAGCGAGCCTTACAAGATCTCTGAACTCTGATCCATTTAATAAATTCTAAGCTGTTGCTTTTATTAAACATGTGATATTTTTGTTTTAATTAACTACTTTTTGTGATTTAGTCGTGAATTCCGTGAGTATATATGGAACAAGTCTTTGCAACTATCTCATTTTTTTTTTATTAGTACTTATTATGTGCACTCTTAATTTTAAGGTAAGATTAAAAAAAAAAATACTTGCCATCTTCTATTTTTCCTCAACATTAAAATTCAATAACATATCCGAAATTTGTCTAGTATCTAGATTGTCTATATTTCTCAATTTTATTTTGGTATACCCAGTTGCTCAGTAATTAAGCATAGGTTCTTTAAGCCAAAATTCCCTCGAGTCCGTATCCTCTGAGATTCTCAAAATTTGAGTTTATCTAAAGTTGAACCATTTTTTTTTTCAGTGCCTATTCAAAATGTACGGGTCAGTATTATTGTGCCTTGAGATTCGTGCAGAGAGTATTTGAACGGTCCAGATTTTCCTCAGCTCAACTCAATCTTTGAGATACCTCAGAGGATGCAAATTCATAATCCGAAGGGTTGAGCATTTACATTTTTTTTAAAATCCTCCATTTTACTAATCTAGATGCTCCCTGTGCCTAGATGCCTGGGCTACGTCTAAACTAATTCGGATTCGATCCCTTGGGTCGTTTTGCCAGAAATTTGAAATCTAGTTAAAACGGAATCGTTTATACCGTCCCACGGGACGGGACATTTTAACACGTCCCACCAATCAACTCCCTCTACCGATAATCAAATTAACTAGTGGAAAATGTGCAAACAGTATCGCCTCATCAGGATCGGTTAAAATAAAACACTGAGGCTAATACCTTTGGGATCGGGCAAACACGATAACCGCTCGTGATTGTTAAGTATTAACATCGGTTACAGGTTTAACCGATGTAGATAATGTGTATCAGGATCGGTTTACCTATACACCGATCCAGCTAATAAACAAGATCGGTAAAAAACACACCGATCTTGATTGTCAAGTATCCTGAACGGTTTTTTTTATTAACCGATGCTAACAGTTAACATTCAAAATCGGCTAAATAGATAACCGATCCTGTAAAAGAATTTCAGAATAGAAGAAACATATGAATTTTTTGATTCCATAGAATAAGATTCAAATTTTTTCGATTTCATATAAGAAACATATGATTTTTCGAACTTTTCCTCGGACTCTTGCTTTTTTTTGAAGGTCCTTATCCTTCATTCAACTCTTGAACATGAAATATAATTTATTAAATTTTTTTTTCATATTAAGTTCAGTAAACTCTGATGGAAACAGCAGAGAAGAACCACCGACTTGTGTAGACCCCCTTGTCCCCTCTTCCAGACCTAAATTTGGTGAAAGAAATGAGCGCCAATTTGTCCAGATTTGGCATTTTCAATATAAATCCATATAGTAAGCAGAAAAAATAAAAATTTGAAGAAATAATCGTTTTTTGCTTTAAAAAATCAAAAATTTGCAGATAAGCCATTCAGGATCGGTGTTTTAAGATCACCGATTCCGATGATTATCACGATCGGTGTTTAAGAATAACCGATCTTCATGGTTTCCAGGATCGGTGAAAACGTAAAAAACCGATCCTGATGAATGTCTTTCTGCCATTTTTTTTTTTCCTTTTCAGGCAGATATAGATATATATGTATATTGAAAATCATATAATTTCTTATCCACACCAATTATTCAAGCAACTCATTTGTGATTGACACCCATTATTCACACATGACATACAAATATGCAATTAAACAGTGATTTAGTTTTCAAAGTACTGGATTAAATATGTACGCATCAGGATCGGTTATTAAGTTAACCGAACTTGATCACAGTATGCAGGATCGGTTTTTTAACAAAAAACCGATCATGATGATATATTTTTTCGCGGTGATTTAATTTGGCGCCTCTCTGGCTACTTAGCGAAAATTGGTCTCCTGAATTCATTTTCAAAACTCGATCTGAGCTCACTGATCCCTCTCTCTCTCGCTAATCTCTCTCTCTCGGGCGCACTCCGCCTCCCTCGGTGCACTCCGCCTCTCTCGGTGCTAACACCGCCTCTCTCGGTGCTAACACCGCCTCTCTCGTATTCTTACGGTGCTCACGCCGCCGCCTCTCCGCCGCCTCTCTCGCCGCGCATTCTCTCCCCGGCACCTCTAGTGCCGGTGCTATCGGTGGTGCTTCCATCTCTCTCGGACTAATTTCGCACTAATTTCGGGTAAATGCTCAAACACCTTTTAACTGGTACCTTTAACTGGTACCTTGAGTTCACCTCTGCTACCGGACTAATTTAACTGGTACCTTGAGTTCACCTTTTAACTGGTACCTTTTAACTAATTTAACTGGACTAATTTCGCACTAATTTCACTGTGTTGCTGTTGCTGGTACCGGACTTGGTTTTCATAGTTTATATTGTTCAAAGTTGTATTGTTCAAAGTTATATTGGGATCAAGGTTTACATTGTTCAAAGTAATATGCTTCCCCAAGTTTAGAAAATTCACATGTTGCTCCAGTTTTGAAAAAACAGCACGAATACACATGCTGCTCCAGTTTTGAATATTCTAAAAAAATAGCAGGAAAATCCAAATAAATCAAATTTTCACTCTAAATTGGTTGTTTTTTTATTCTCTATCTAACCGTTCAGATGGCTAGTGGTGCTGGTGAGGCTAGTGGTGCTGGTGAGGCTAGTGGTGCTGGTCATCGAGCTGCTCCTATCATGCCTAGTGGTGCTGGTGAGGCTAGTGGTGCTGGTGAGGCTAGTGGTGGCGGTAGCGAGCGCGCCTCGGGTGAGAAGCGAGTAAGAGGGCCTTCCCAACTTGCTACCGTCGTTAATCAGACCGGCAAGCATGTTGAATTTGATGCACTTGGGAGGCCTATTATTAATAGGCAAACCACTAAATACCCCTCGCACCTTGGGATATTGGTAAGAAGGAACGTTCCTATAACGTGCCTAGAGTGGTCTCAGGTAGAAGACGACGTGAAGGAAAAGATATGGAACCAAATCCAGGTAAATAACATGGTCCTAAGCTCACAAGCTAGCAAAGTTGAATTTAACTCACGTAAACCTTGATTTCTGTTTGTTTGGCAGATGGACTGGAATATTGATGGTGATGATCAATATTTGAAGAAGAAGATAATACAAAAAATGGCAGAAATGCACCGAAAGTTCAGAGTAGCTCTGACTAAGCACGTCAACGCAGGTACAAAACATTCTAAAACGTCCCGGACAATTGTCAAAACGTCTGGACGATTTAATTAAATTCTCAGACTTCAAAATAGTTTTTTAATTATGACAAAAAGTACAAAAACGTCCTAGACGATTTGTAAAACGTCCTGACGATTTAATGTTAAAATCTAAATTCAAAACCAAAATTTTCATCTTCAAATGTCCAGAAGAAATCGTTGTGAGACGTTTTATAATCGTCCGAGACGTTTTCGGCGCCTCTTCGACCCCTGCGAACCGACTCTTCCTCTCTTCTTCTTTTCTCTTCTTCTCTCCGCCACCCTAGCCCTTCAATCTCTACTACAACCACCACAAACCATGCAAGGAAAGTACAGATTAGCTCTGACTAAGCACGTCAACGCAGGTACGACGCCCGACCTTGAGAAGCTCTCGATCACACAAGAAGCTTGGGATGCCTTTGTCGAGTACCGCCGGTCGGATGAATTCAAGGTCACTTTTTTTAACTATAAACGTTCAACGAACCTAATTGTTTAATTGTTCAACGATTTTCATTACTCGTAATTGTTTCTTTGGGTAAATTGCAGAATAAAAGCAATAAGGGGAAGGAGAATCAGTCCAAGAACAAGTATAAACATTACCTGGGATCCAGAGGGTACAGCGGTGAGAAATTCCAGAATAGGCTCAAAGAAGCATTCCAGAAAATTGCAAACTCTAAAGCAGTAAGTAGTGATCCGTCTACCCAGGGGTCAACTACTATACTATCACAGGAGCAGTTTCTTGATATGTCTGTTCAGTATAGGCATGTCTCGTGGACACTAGGACACACGAAGCCGACTTCCGATGGCGAGGAACTTCTTTATCCTAACCCGGACACAGAAGCAATCGTCAAGACTATTGTGAGGATTTAGATATTTTCATTCCTTGAAATTCAACTCTAATTTATTATGTGATAACAGGTTGCCATTGTCATTTCAGGAAGAACAACAGGAGGCTTTCAACAAAGGCTTGTTGCCCGTCGATCGTTACGACGATGTTCTAGGAAAATCTCTGCCGAATCCGGAACATGCTGGGAGGGTGAGAGGCCTTGGAGCTCTGGTGGGTATTAAAAAGGCATATCAGGGAAGCGGAAAAAGGAGGAGACACGTGCTTTCTGGGTCTGGCGCGGACATTGAAGATAGGATACAGAGAGAAGTGGCGGCGAGAGTACAAGTTGCAGAGGAGAGAATAAAGGAAGAAATGGAGGAGAAAATGAGAGGAATGTTAGCGGAGCAAATGGCAACATTGATGGGCCAAGGAATACTCGCGGAAAGCCCAACAGCCACTCACAGCCCAACAGCCGTAGCGAGCAGCTGCCAGTCAGTTGGACCACGGACTTCCCTCTTTTTCCCGATGGAGGTAATGCAAATAAATACATATTTTTCCATCCAAATAAAAAAATAATTCTATTACGTACATGCCTTAGTTTTATACATATTATTCCTTCGAATGAATTTTTGTAGCATGTATAGCCGTCGCAACGAGTATGCAGACTTCTCATGCATCGAGATGGGAAGAAGGTTGAAGTGGCTTCGGGGACAATTAATGTTCCAGTAAATCCTGGAGAGACCATTCACACGAGGCCTGTACCACCTGACCATGCAAGGGTAATGGTGGATGCAGTGGTCCCGGGTGAAGAAGACACCCCTCTACCTGTACCACATGAAGACATGCCAACCATCATCTCAGCCGTTGGCAGCTCCACCGCATGGCCGATGGACCTGATATCCATTGATCAGGTAAAAAATGCATATTATTATTACAACTTCTTATAGTTATAAATTTGTATCTATATGGTAGAGTTTTAGTTGATGGTATTATGTTAATTGCAGGAACCACCCAATGTTCGTACTGGTGGGGATGTGGTACAAACTGAAACAAACATGTTTGATGGTATCGATTTTGTCCGTTTTCCACAGTCTTGTACCCATCTGCGTGATCGGTTCTTGAGCCAACCTAACAAAGCATTTCACGTCAACCAGCCACCTGACCTTTTCCATCATGAAGAACCCCTGGTAGTCAATGCAGATGATTTTTTGACGTTGGTTAAACCAAAGGAGTGGCTCACCGGACCGATTATTCAGATCTTCATGATGTGAGTTAACATTCGTAATAATGGTAGAATGTACTACTTTTAATCCAAAATGAAAAAATCGAGATCACCTGTATTCCCTTTTTTGCAGGTATCTGCAGAAATACAACAAGGAGGAACATCGAGAAGATGAGCGTGTTGGTTTCATGGACCCCATGAGAACCAATTTACACTTGTTGGAGGGTGGTGCCCAATCAATAGAATACGTTGAGAAATACTTAAAGGTTGTACTGAGAGAAAACCGGAGGAAGAAACTGATATTCATACCGTATCATCAGAAGTTAGTGCTATATATACATTCTAATTTTATTAAGTTTCTTTCATTTCGTATAAATCAAATTGGGGACGGCTAATTTGCTGCCGGCAGCATTCTGGCCAGCTGCTGCCGGGGGCATTTCGGCCATTTCTGGTGTTCAAACAACAACTTTTTTTATATAGATGTTCAATCTATATTATAATCTACTTGGAGACCAAATTTTACATTTTTTGGAATTTTTTTACTATTTATTAAGCCACTTTGAAAATTCCAGATCACTTGATCCAGATTCAAAGTGGCTTAATAAATAGTAAAAAAATTCCAAAAAATGTAAAATTTGGTCTCCAAGTAGATTATAATATAGATTGAACATCTATATAAAAAAAGTTGTTGTTTGAACACCAGAAATGGCCGAAATGCCCCCGGCAGCAGCTGGCCAGAATGCTGCCGGCAGCAAATTAGCCGGACCCAAATCATAGAATGTGAGATGATACAAAACCTAATTTGCAGAATACATTGGCTCTTGGTCGTGCTTATGCCAAGGGAGAGTCAGGCGTACGTGTTCGATTCTCTCAGTAAGACCGCTGGTAAGAAATCGGCTCCACTTCACCCGAAGATCATCGATGCGCTCAAAATGTATGCTTTTCAAGCTTTTATTTGTCAAATCTATAGATTTTCATTAATATTTTTCTTAGAATTGGTAGTATTTTTTTCAACAGGCCCTACCAATTGGACCAGATGATTGGAGGAGTTGGAAAATGCTCTAATTTCAAGATTAATTATTGCAGGGTAAGTACTTATTTTTTAACTTCTCTTGTTGTTTGTAAATTGCTAAGTTGGTGATGTTAAACGAGGGACTTAGATGTAAAAAATGGTGAAATTTGGTTATGATATGATTATAGGGACCTAGCTGCAAATTAAAATTGGTCAAAATCTATATGTGCAAAAATTGTTTAATTTTTTTAACTATCTTGATGTGTAATGTAGTGCCCACAACAAAATGGAGGTTGGGAATGTGGATATTATGTCATGATGCTCATGCACGACATAATACATCGCTTCCTCCGTGATTTTCCGAAAATGAAGGTCTATATACATTTATATATTTTCCAAAAGTAAGCATAGTTGCTTCAAATATAATTAAGTACATATTTAATTGTGTTCTTATATCATTTAAAAAATGCAGGACTTACCCACTAAGTACCCGGTTTACAGAATGGACGAGATTCGCAACTCGTGGTGTAACTTTTTCTTAAAGGAGGTAATCATTCAAAAAAGTAAAACAATTTAGAATGTGATAATTTGTAATAATTTGTAATAATTTAGGAGCTTAATAATTCTATGATATGGTGTATGGATTTAGGAGCTTAATAATTTAGGATGTGATACTTTTCTAATAATTTAGGATGTGTATTGATTTGTGGTGATTCCTGATGCATGTGATATCCTATATAGGCCAGCAAAATATACTGGAAGCTGGCCAAATATAAAATAAATTTTTTTAAAACACAGTAAAAAATCAGTATCGGTTATTAATTTATTAACCGATTCGGATCACTATCCGAATCGGTTATTTATACACAACCGATTGTGATAACAACCTTCTGGATCGGTTCGTATAAATAAACCGAACCTGCTAGTTATCTGAATCGGTTTTTAACAAAACCGATCCAGTTGCTCTATTGTTATATTAAAAAATATTTTATGTATTGGCCGGAATATTGGATCGGTTTGTTAAAAACCGATCCAATTGTTTAATTAATTTGCCCAGATAATAAATATAGGATCGCGTGATAATAAACCGATCCTGGTACTTATATTCCGGGATCGGTTTAATGTTTAACCGATGCAAATACTGGACAAGGCGGGATCGGTTTTATTTTTAACCGATCCAAATACTATGAAGTCGGGAGCGGTTGGAATAAATAACCGATGCAGATTCTGGATGATTGGGATCGGTTACTTAATAAAACCGATCGCGATAACTAAAACTAGGATCGGGTTTACATTAATTATCCGATCTAGATTGTTTCTATCTGGATCGGTTGTTTAACCGATACAGTTGAGATTGACTACTTGTATCGGCTGGAACAGGATCGGCTGTAGGTCCGATCCTGATGTGCGAGTATACCCGATCCTGATTTGTGTTTTTCCACTAGTGTCATGTCTCAATCTCTCATTCTCTCTCTCTGTTTTTTTTTTTAAAACTTGGCAGCGGCTGCCAAGGTGAATATATTAATAGATAAATAAACTTCTTTTACATATATATTGAAGAGGTTGAGGGTTCTTCCAATTTTTAGTGGTTCGCAAATTGTACAAACAACTCAAGAATCGAATTTTTTTTTTAAATCAGGAACGCAGATACAACAATAGCAAAATGCAAAGTCTGAGGTGAAATAACAAAATTAGTTATTAATTTACTAAATTGAATCCATACATCGATTCCCTATATGCTGACGAAACTAGAGAAACAACAATCATTCAAAATGGTTATCCAAACCTTGCGAGTTGCAAATGAATAGCGACACAACAGATCAGCAGCCAAATCAGCGGAATACGCTCATCTGTCGCAACGGATCTTCTACAGAAGGCGCCACATGCTCTCCAGTTGCTCCCTGCATATCTTCTCCTGTTCTGCCAATGCGGGGCCCTTCTCTCAGTGACTCGATGCCTTCAATGGTTGCGGGTAGGTTATTAAACGCAGACCCCAGTGGCAGGGCTTCATTTTGAAGAACCTTGGAACTATCCAGTTCCATTTATTTCTGAATTCTTTTCTTCTTGTTTTATCTCTTCTCCATTTTAATTTTCACTGACACCACCATTATCTTTATTTAATTGTTTTTGATATTTTTTTTTCTTATTTTAAAGGAATCAATATTAGACCCATTATTTTTTTATTCAGCACCTCAATTTTTAACAAATTAATATGTCACCAACTTTTACCTATTTTTTTTAGTAAAAACAAGATTGCAGAAAAATAATCTGAGTTTTACAATCCGATTCGGCAGATTCTGACTGATTCTAATTCTATGGTCAAATAACTAATTCCTATTCCGATTATGATTATGATTATGAGAGCCATGACTAAATTAGCATAACTTTCTAACTCGCTTCACAGAGAACAAACCACTATTTTCGCGCAATCTTATTCCCTATACAACAGAATAGTAATAAAGTAAGATCAATTTACACAGAGAGTTGAGAATTTATATATACACACTCAAAATTGCAAAAGAGGTGTATTTTTGTACCAGGGAGGTGGGACAAAGAGCTGGGTCCGGATCCCCTAAAGTAACTCAAATTTTGGGTTTTGGATTGGGACCGTCCGATTCAAATTTGTCACTCGGGATGGTCTCAGAATTCAAATTTGTAGTCGGGATATGTGCGCTCCACTTCAGAATGGATGATCTTGGATTCGAATCGAACAGTCCCGATTAAAACCCAAACATTGGGTTACTTCGCTGGATTTGAATTCCAAAGAGCTGGTGTGAGCTTTAAACAAAAATATTTTACAAAGAGAATGGATGATGGATGTAAGCCCACCGATTTCCATGGAAACCATACACTAGTGGAGAACCAGACATCAGGAACGGTAAAAAATATACATCAGGAACGGACCTACGCGCAATACTAACACAAACGTTACTGATAGTACCACTAATCAGGAACGGACATATAGCCGATCCTGATTCTATTATCAAGAACGGTCGTTAGCATTTAGCCATTACTAGTTCAGACAATCAAGAACGGTCGTTTACTTTTAGCCGTTATTGTCAGACAATCAAGAACGGTCATTTAGTAAATAGCCGATCCTGATTATAGAATCAACATCAGTCATTTAGTAAATAGCTGTTCCTGAATTGTTTTTTATTTTAAAAAAATATTTTTTATATTTGGCTAGCTACCATATATTTTTGCTGGCTTATATGAAACAAGCAACAATATACGAGACAAGCAACAATATATATAACAAGCAACATTACATGAAATAAGAAATAGAACAATCTGAAATCAACGCATACTTAAAATTAAACATGTTCAAGTTCACCAAATTACATAAATCTTAAATTATTACGAAATAACACTAATCCTAAATTATTTTACTTCTCTTACCACAAATCATGATGTTTTCAAATTAAAATTTTGCCAGGCAACACAAATCATAGGTGCAAAATGGCCTCCTTGACTTTCCTTGATATCCTTTCATGAATAGGCCACTGAAATTACAAAATAATTGATAAAAAATTTTTTTGTGTATTTATCCAGAAAAATAGAATTGAAAATCACTCTTACATACCTCACTTCCAAGAAGTTCAAACTTGAAACTTGGGATTGTCTCGAAAAGAGAAATGTACCTGAAGGCAATAGAAAAGATATGGTACTTCATTTTTAAATCACTAGTATATTGTAAAGGAAGTTAATGATCTGTACCAGGTACAACCTATTCTCCAACTTGTTCATATATTTTTTGATTGATTTGTTGGTTTTGTAATTGATTTTCGCTTAGAGATTTTTATTATTATTTTGAACTAGCTAAAGAGAATATAAAGTTGACATCATTTTCCTTTACTATTAAAACATAACAAAAGTGATTTACCGCCATGCAAGTTCACATACAAGTTCAACTGGTGCATCTGGCAAAACCTGAAATACAGTTAACAGCAGGTATAATAAAAAAATTATCAGAAGAAAAGAAAAGCATATATATTCCCTGTTTCAGAGAGAGAGAGAGAGAAAGCCGTACTTTATCTTCATATGGGTTGCAATTGTTCTTAAACCATAGCTTTAGAAACTCCTGTGATAAAAAATTAAAAACAACAAATAAGTAATATGTAAGTTTATCAGACTGGAATTACCTTATCAACATTTTTAGGCTCAAGGCCAGATTTAAATCTTTCTTCATATGAGTTTGCAATCCAATATCAGCTCGAATCAGGTGTATGTACCTGATTAGAAAAAAATAAAATAAAGTAAAAACAAAACCATCACACAACACATAGGACTCTTAAGCACAAAATCACGCAGAATAATAATTAAAGCATACCTCATCGATCAACATTATAGTCCCATTATTTGCTTTCCCGAATTCATATTTTGTGTCAACAAGTAGTAATCTATGCTCCAACGCTACTTCATGTATATTGGAAGAATATTTTTATGAGTTTTTTATTTTTATGAGAAAAACAAGAAAAAAATACAACTTAATTTTCAAAAGGTAAGAAATAAAGGTATTGCTCACCTGACCAAATGCAAACAAGTTCATAGCCTTCTGGCTCACCTCGTCATACTTGTGAAAAACAAATTAAAAAGAAAAAGAAACACAAACCTCATTTGGAGTTACAGGGACATCATGATCAACACCGTAGCAGCGCCTGGTGCTGTGTGATGTGGGATGGAGGTGCTACGCCTAGTGCCGTGCGATGCTAGATGGAGGTGAGCGGAGGAGAGAGGCAGAGAGAGAGGGAACCCTAGCGGCGCCAATGGTGCAGGATTGAAAATTTGAGAGAGAGGCCAAAATGTTGAGATAATTTGAAAATGAGGAGCGGGACTTGGCTAAAATGGTGCGCGAAATTCAAAAAATTGCTAACTGGGAGAAGATGAAGGGCTGCTAAGGTATCAAGATCTGACAAATAAATAACTAATCTTGATATAACATTATAAGTATCGGTTACAAAGATTCAACCGATCCTGATATGCTAATACTGATATGTACACATCGAGATCAGACAATTAGGGACGGCCGATCCTAATAGGTGCACATCAAGAACGGTCGTTTATAAACGACCGATCCTGTTTTGATCTGGATAATTAGGGACGACTCTTTATAAAAAGTCGTTCCTAATACCTCTTTCAAGGTCGGCTATTTAAAATGCCAAATGCAAACAAGGTCATAGCCTTCTGGCTCACCTCGTCATACTCATGAAAAACAAATTAAAAAGAAAAAGAAACACAAACCTCATTTGGAGTTATAGGGACATCATGATCAACACCCTAGCAGTGCCTGGTGCTGTGCCACGCGGGATGGAGGTGCTACGCCTGGTGCCGTGCGACGCTAGATGGACACTACTAGAATTTTGGTCTCAAGCCGAGTTGGGCTGAAAGAGTTAGATTACTGAGAACAAAAAAAGACAAAGATGGTGCTGAATATGTACGAGATATGTTGCTTGATCAAGAGTATTGGATTTCTGTTAGTGAGACAATTCAACTATTCGAGCCATTAATTAAAGTGCTACGAATGGTTGATAGTGACGACAAAGAAGAAATGGAGTTTTTATATGAAGCAATTGATCCAAAAGAGCATATTAAAAAAAATTTGAGAGCCAGAGGAGCCAGAGGGTACAAAAAGTGGTGGAAGATAATAGATAATAGATGGGAAAAGACATTTTTCCTCAAGATTATATGTTCAATAAAGTAGAGTTGATCAAAATGTGGATGGCCTCTGGATTCATACACCACGAGTTGCATGGAGGAGCAAGGCCAGAAGATATTGGAGAAGAATACTTCAATCACCTTTTTAGAAAATCTTTCTTTGAGCGAGATTTTCGGACAAATTATGGGTATGTTATGCATGATTTGATGCATGATTTGGCACAAAATGTTTCGAAAGGAGAATGTTGCAGAGTAGAACCAAAAAGCATATCTGATATTATACCTAGCACTATACATGTCTCCATCATGAAAGTGAAATCAAAAGGATATTCAATCTTAAGAATTTACGCACCTTGGTAATAACCTTGTCTGAAGATCAAATCAATCGAGATCGATTTGTTCCCCCAAATGGTTCACTAAAGGAAACTTTGTGTTTATTGGTTATACAAGGAAAATATTGTAGATGTGAATTGCCGGAGGAAATTGGTAGTTTGTTGCATCTTCGGTTTCTAAAGGTCAAACTCAAACTACATATGAGGCAATCATATAGATATTTGCTTCCTAATTCAATTTATAAGCTTTACCATCTACAAGTGCTAGAAATGCCCAATTGGTATCGAAATTATTCAGATTATGAGGGTGTTGAAACAACTGGAATGACCAATCTTATTAGCTTACGCTATATGAGCCATCCCAGCATGGTGATGCAAAAAATTCACGGAGTACACAAGTTGATCTCTCTACAAGAGTTGGATTTTTTTGTTGGACGGGAGAGTGGTCACCATATAGATGAACAACAGATGCTAAACAATCTTCGACGCCTTTCTATTCATAATCTTTAGAATGTAGGTAATCCAGTTGAAGCTATGAATGCCAAGCTATCCAAAAAGAAAAGTCTTATTTCACTATCCCTGAATTGGAAAGGGATCAATTCTGCTGACCCAGAGCAAGTCATTGATAACCTCCAACCCAATGGAAATCTCAAGGAATTGACCATTATGTATTATTGCTCTTTTTACTCAATTTAGATAGTATTTGAGTTAAGGGTTTTTTGCAGATAATAAATAATATCAGCAATTTCAAAGGGGTGATGAGCAAAATTTCCAAAGTGGAGGGCCTAAGGCTTAATTCAAGCACCACTCCAACCGACATAAGTTTGTGCAATTGGTACATTGAAAGAGCCTGTATTCATTATATTAAGTGCTTTTGATCTGGTCTTTCCTGTTTTATTTTGTGTTTAGTAGTGATACATATGGGTGTACCAGCTTATGCTATGCTGGTTTACTAATGTTGGAATTTTTTGTTTTTTGGTGAATAGAGTAATGAATAGATTCGAAAGCATTTTTCTACAAAACTACATAACTCTTTAGGTGTCGTCTATTAAAAAAATATTTAAGGTTTTAGATTAATTTTTTTTTTTTGGTAATCTTTTCCTATTACAGGTTTGTCCTTCATTATATGTTTGGCAAGTTAAATTAGCAGCTTAGTGCTAACAGTGGTTCAAAATCAATTTTCCTAATTTTTTATTTTCTAGTATTTTAATTATGTGGAAATCATGAAGAACAAGATTAAATCTCCCAAGCTGTTGTAGTCAGTATCATATAGTGCTTGCATTAACACTTTAGCATTTGGGACCAAAATAAAATTTGCTCAGACCAAAATAAGAATTAAATTAGTTTTAAGTTGAAGTAGGAATGAACTAGGGCTGTTAGAAATACGGTACCTGTTCAGGGAACTATTTAGGATTCTTACTGGTACAAATGTTGTACCAGCTCAATCACAAGCTCAACTGCAGCTTGATTGACCCTCTACTGGTATAGGCCAGTCAGCTACCTGTTTTCTGTGATGAATTCTGCAACCTTTGAGCTGTTAACAAAATGTATTTAGTAATTAGAATTTAGCTTATTTTCTGGGTAGTTGGATTTCTACCCCAACTTGTAGACTTTGTTGGGGCTTGGTGTTGGATAAGTTCACTGGACTTTTTTTTATATTTTTTCGGTTAACTAGATCAATTTATGTTCTGACTAAATTATCTGGCATTTGATTAAGGATATATTAAACAGTTAAGTCGATAAACCATGTTACCATAATTGTTGTGCTCTATCAATTTCTAGTTGTTCATACCAACTTATTTAGTGACATGACATCTTGACTGTTGATGAGTTTCAATCATTTTAAAGTTGAACCAGTCATTGCATTTTGAGGTTTTGAGTCATTTTTTAAGAATATCTTTAGTGATTCTTAACTAAATTTCTTCTGACAATACCACGGATTTTAGCATACAGTTAACCATACCAATTTTTTAATTTCACTCAGTACCAATCTGTATTTCAATTTCAATTTTGTGGCAATTTAAGAATTTTTTGAAACTTTTGGTCAATTTTGGGGATTTTCGAATTGGTTTGGTAAAGAAAAGACTCAAAACAATAAATTAAAAAAAAAATAATAATTCTAGATTCAATCTAAAACAACAACACAACATACATGTCTCCTTGTGTCTCTCCTTCGCTTGTCGATCATCCCGGTACCAGAGACATCCAGCACTGACGCAGGCTTCTTATTCTAGCTCGAGATCTGATGGGGTGGGTCCTACTATACGGTGATTCATCTTCCTTCTCTTAAATCTCTTTCGTCCCCGCTGCGTCTCTCTCTCTAATTCTGACCTACGGTCCCACTTCATTACACCTGACTAGTGAAGACCCACTCGTCAGCGAAGCATCCTCTACGTTATTTCTCAATTGAACTCGGCCCAATGGCGACTGAATTGGTCCAACTTCCTTACCTTCTTGCTCCAATAGATACTCCTAAATCATTAATTAGTTTTCTTAGCCTAGAAATATTTTTCTAAGATCACAGTTCTTTTCAATCATTATAGTGGACTCATTAATCCCTAAATTCCATATCCAACATTTTCGATTTCAATAGGCCCAAAATAGTCCAACTCAAAGATATCTTTTTTTCTAGCCCAATTGTTAAAATTACCAAAAACAAAACTAGACATGACCGGACAAGTATCCTGTCCGATACTGTAAAAGATTCCCTTCACTTTACGGTTTGAGATTAACTCCCAGCCGTTTTGAGATTCAGGCTAGCCCAGGGAAGTATTATTAGGCTTTGAGATTCGTGCCAAGTTAAAAAGAACGGTCCATATCCAGTAATTGTAAAAGATTCTCTATTACGGTACCGGGGAGGATCTGAATTTAGACATGACCACCCTCCACCCCCGAACAAGTATCCTCTCCAATATGTTTAAAAGATTTTCTTCACTTTACGGTTTGAGATTTACTCTCAGCCACTTTGAGATTCAGGCTAGCGTAGGGACAATATTGTTGGACTTTGAGATTCGTGCAAAGTTAAAAAGAGTGGTCCAGATCCACTAATTCTAAAAGATTTCTTTTTATGGTACCGGATGTGAATTCCTTCATCCCCAATTGGATCCATGAATGCAGTTCCCAAGTGCCGTAACATCCAATTTACCTTATTTATCTTAATAAGCACTGTGGTGTATGTAGTTACACATTTTGGGTAAACTTATTTTTATATTAAAGTGAATTATATTAAAATGAACTTCTTTTTGCCAATAATTTGTTCGTAGCCCCATTCATTTAATTAACATCGACATTCTCAGTTTACTAACATCAGATCTAAAACTGAATCCGATTTAATGTAAATAAAAGACAAAATATGCATGTAACTTTAAAAAAAAAAATAACCCAGACGATTGTTCTTAAGGAAATAAAAAGTGTACCGGCTCCAAAAAAAAACAATTTTTCTTTGTTTTGCTATTATGAAGAATAATAATGCATGTTTTTTTGGTTATTGTTTCATGTTATTCTATATAAAAATTATTAAAATTTACAATTGATTAACATTAAAATAGTAAGCAATATATCGTGCACTATATATATTTTTTAATTTCATAATTTGAGAATATGTCATTAAACAATTCGACCAATGAAATGAACATGTCATTAAACAATTCAACTATTCTGTGCATTGGACAGATGAAATGGTGATTTGTTTCTCCAGTTCCTTCCAAGTGGACCCCTTTTAGTGGGTATGACTATGAGGATGTCAGTGGGCCCTTCCATGTGCACAGCGCATGCAGCTATTGTTTTTCATCTTATGCGCTTTCAGATTTATTGCACTTGTTATGATCACCAATTAAATATTTCATTGCTTGGAATTTTGTGGATGGAGCTGATAGCATATGAGCCGACCGATAGAGTTCCTATACCGATGGCAGCATTCCCACATCCCCTTGAGTGAGGCTATGGTGCTATGCATAGCACGGATGGGGTCGATGCTACGGCTAAAAATATGATTTTTTAAAATTCTAATGGTCGATCCAACCGTTCAATGTGATAACCATATGAATATGTACTTGCAAACTAAATTTTATATTTTTTAGATTTTTTTTACTATTTTTTTAGATAGGTAGAAAAATCAGTGTTTTCGGAAAATTCTGGACCATCAAAATTCTACCTATCTAAAAAAATAGTAAAAAAATTCGAAAAAATATAAAATTTAGTTTGCAAGTACATATTCATATGGTTATCACATTGAACAGTTGGATCGACTATTAGGATTTTAAAAAGTCAAATTTTTGGCCGTAGCACGGACCCCATCCGTGCTATGCATAGCACCATAGGCTCACTCCATCCCCTTTCTCAAAAGAAAAAAAAAAAAAAGATTAATTGGCTTGTCTTTCCTACACGACTTTTGATGGAAGAACAACGGCACAGATCTTATACCGATGGCAGCATTCCCACATCCCCTTTCTCAAAAGAAAAAAAAAAGATTAATTGGCTTGTCTTTAATGCTAATTTGTCCCCTTTCTTCTAAAAAAAAAAAAAAAAGTTCTAAGGCCGAAATTTTTATTTCTAACATTTAAAAAAAAAATAAACCAAATAACCATCGTTTGGTGGGATTTCGAATTCTAATACGGCCGCACCGGCCGGCATTCTGCGGACCCAAATGATGGGGACCGCACAGGCATTCTGCGGACCCATTTTTTTTTTTTGTTTTACCAGTGACATATCTCAAATTTTTTGTTTGTTAATATATTTTGGTTTTCTAGGAATGCGTGAGGCACCAGCGACAATCTCAAATTTTCGTTTTTTAATATTTTTGGTTTTCTAGGAATGCGTGCATATCTGAAAGTTTGAAAATGAATGAAAAAAAAAAATGGGTCCGCAGAATGGTTCTGCGGACCCATTTAGGGGTCTGCATCGGCATTCTGCGGCCTCGCTGATGAGTCTGCAGAATACCGGTGCGGCCGTGCTAGAATTCGAAATTCCACCAAACGATGGTTATTTGGTTTATTTTATTTTTAAATGTTAGAAATAAAAATTTCGGGTTCTAAGGTGCCCTGGATCTGTATACTCTATTTTTGTAAATAAAAATTAAGCTCCTAGCCTCCTATTTATATATAGACCATAAGATTTATAACAAACGGATTCGATTGATTCAATTTAGAATTCAGTGGAGCCTCTTTATATGAATTTACTCTGCTTTTTTAATTCTAAGACTCAATTTGAAATAGTAAATTTCTACTTTATAAAAGTGTGGAATACCAATTTCTTAAAGAAAAAATTGTTGTACATTATTAGAATATTAGTACATCAAAAAGTGATTATCTAGACCATTCTGAACATTCTGGACTATCCAAAAACAGCCCATCTAAAAAAATAGTAAAAAAATTCGAAAAAATCTAAAATATGGTTTGCAAGTACATATTCATTTTATAATCATGTTGAACGGTTCGGATCGATCGTTAGAATTTTGATAAGTCAAATTTTGAACCGTAGTACGGACCCAATCCGTGCTATGCATAGCACCGTAGCCTCACTCATAGTTTATTCTCAATCGAACTAAACATACCTAAAAGAACAGCGTCAGTGACCCATTACACGGTAAATTACTGTTTTGGTCAAATCATCATTTTTAGGTCAAACATATGGAATCTAAGAGTCGCGTGATATACAAGTTGTGCTTTTCTCGAAGCACTTTGTATATTAAAAAAAAATGATGATATACAAATTTGTAAATTACTGTTTTGGTCAACTCCTATGGAATGATTCCCTATATTTTCATTTTTTCCGGTTAGAACGAGTTGAAGCACTCAGTGATTGAAATCTTAATTTATTTGATTCTACCCCAAATTCTTATTATTTTACAGACGTGTTTACAAATGATGACTACTTTTATGGCAACAAAATTATTAATACTAGAATATATATGTAAATAATATTAACACATTTACAGCCATGTATTGATAAAATTGTAGCGTCGTGTCCTTGATTATATTCTGAGAACAGTTGGCGACCCAATTATATAGAAAGACAGATTGTTTGATAGAGAGATTGGGATATTACATATTAGAAACTGAGATAGCGAAAGCCGAAGAGCGCGATTTAATTTTCTTTGCGGAAAGCACATCTATCCATGTAGGAAATAATCAAATAATTAAACATACACTAAAAGAAATTTAGGGTCAGTGATCCGTTACACGGTAAATTACTGTTTTGGTGAAATCATCATTTTTAGGTCAAACATATGGAATCTAAGAGTCACGTGATATACAAGTTGTGCTTTTCTCGGAGCACTGTGTATATTAAAAAAAAAAATGAGCTTTTGTCCGTTGGAGGCTGTAGCCAACGGGTCCGAATCCCCTAAATAATTCAATTTTTAGGTTTTGAATCGTAAACGTCCGATTTGAATCCCTGGGGTGCAAGGGAAAAGGGACAAAATATGCTACAAGGGAATAGGGACAAAATATCCCATTTTTTTTTTTAATATCAACTGTGCTTCTTTTTCTTTTTTTTTAGTATACACTATGCTTCTAGGAAAGCACAATTTGTGTATCCGTGACTCACTCTGATCGCCACTAAGGGAATAGGGACAATGTCCCATTTGTTTTTTTGACGAAAACATTAAGATACCGTGTAACGGGTCGCTGATTCTGTACTTTAGTTTTTCTAAAGGTGGATAGGCTAATTAATTAATTGCTACCTGTGATGTTTAGTTTGTGCATGCCACAGAGAATCTGATCGCCAATAATATTGTTTCAACTGTTAACTTTATTGCTTGTCATCTCTTATGCTACCTTTACTGTTTTTTACTCTGTTTCTCACATCTCAATCTCTCTTTTGATAATCGACTTCCTTTGATTTCGAACTTGTTTTATCTTGGAATCTCAATTTCTCAATTCATCTTTCCTTCAACAATCTACTACAAATTGTTAGTTTTTTCTTATTCTGTAAACAACCATTGTTAGTTCTCAAAAAAAAAAAAAAAAAAAAAACAAAAACCTTCATCTCTTTTGCTATCTTTACTGTCTTCACTCTGTTTCTCAGATCTCAATCTCTCTCTCATACAATCATCCTTTTGGTCATTGAGTTCCTTTGTTAATTAACCGATATTTTTCCTCTTGAAATCTCAATTTCTCTATTCGTCTTTCATTCAACAATCTACTACAAATTGTTAGTGTATTTTTTTCTGGTTCTGTACACAACAACCCTGCTACTTAGAAAAAAAAAAAAAACCAAAAAAAAAAAAAAGAAAAAGAAAAAGAAAAAAAAAACAGAGAGATAGTAAGTCAGAAGAAGCAAATCTCGATGGAGTTAGCTCTTTCAACTGTTGGTGAATGGTTCGGGTCTGCAATCATTAGCAAACTACTCGACACGGCTTCTTCCTACTTGGGCGAGCATATGCTGCCTGCTGATACTAAATCCGAGCTACGTAGGGTGAAAGCAGCTCTTCCAAGGATTGCAGCTGTCGTGGGTGTTGGCGAGGCACTAAAATTGAAGCACCCGAATAAGGGGGTGAATGCTTGGCTAGAGCAATTCAAAGAAGCTTTCTTAGCAGCTGAAGATGTGCTTGATGAACTCAAGTACTGGGAGCTGGAAGACATGGTGAAAAATCGAGATCAGGTTAGTGGATCTTCCTCTTCAATAATTGGTTCGCTGAAGAGAAAATTTACTGGTTCTAACATTAGTGAAGATACACTGAAGAGGTTAAGGGAGGCGGTAGAAATGTTAGATCGGGTTGCCGCAGATGTTGGCCATTTCTTCCAATTTGCAATGGCACTAGATGTTCATGGCCATGCAAAACCAAATAATGAGCCAGTTTACACTTCTAGTCAAGAAACTACATCCTTTTTAACCGAAAGCAAAGTGTTCGGCCGTGAGAATGAGAAGGCCATGATAATTGAATGGTTAAAGAAACCAGCATCTCAGGGAAATATCTCTGCCTTTTGTATTGTGGGGGCAGGTGGATTAGGGAAGACCACTCTTGCACAGTTAATCTTTGAGGAAATTAGCAGAGAGAACCATTTTGACAAAACAATTTGGGTTTGTATTTCAACAAACTTTAGTGTAAAAGATATAACAAGAAAAATCCTCGAAGACCTTGGTGAGAAAACCCATAATGGTGAGTCATTAAATGGCCTATTGAAAAGCTTGAAGGAGAGGATTCTTTCAAAGAAAGTTTTTCTCATTCTAGATGATGCTTGGAATGACGATAACAGGGGTGATTGGGAAAAATTGGTTGCACCCTTAAAGTTTGTACAACAAGGAAGTAAAATTTTACTCACCACAAGAATGAAATCAGTGGCTGACATGTTTGCTCATGTGCTAAATGGTGAACGAGAAAATCTAGTGTTACAAGGCTTGGTACAGCAAGAGTTGTTAGAGCTGTTGAAGAAGTACGCATTTTACGGTTATAACCCTGACTATCATAAAGATTTGCAAAAGATCGGAAATGATATTGTAAAGAAACTCCGAGGTAGCCCCCTTGCAGCAAAGGTGATTGGAAGCTTGCTGAATTCAAACGTTAATTTCCAATACTGGAAAAGAATTTTGAACCGTGATTCACTGATCAACTTAGAACAAGCTAAGGATATGGCAGATGTGCTGAAATTGAGCTATTACCATCTACCAGCACATTTGCAAGAATGCTTTAGATTTTGCAGCATATTTGCTCAAGATTATGAGTTCGACAAAGATGAGTTGATCAAAATGTGGATGGCCTCGGGATTCATACGCCAAGAGTTACATGGAGAAGAAAGACCTGAAGATATCGGAGAAGAATACTTCAACTACCTTTTTAGAAAATCTTTCTTTGAGAAACAGTTTTGGTCTGGAGAGCGGTTTGGGTCTGAAGGGTACTATGTTATGCATGATTTGATGCATGATCTGGCTCAGAATGTATCGAAAGGAGAATGTTGCAGAGTAGAACCAAATGGTGAATCTGATAATATACCTTTAACTGCACAACATGTCGCTGTTCCAGAAAGTAAAATTGAAAGGATATTCAATCTTACAAATTTACGCACCTTGGTAATAGCCTTGATTGGAGATCGATTTGTTCCCCCAAATGATTCACTTAAGAAAACATTGCGTTTATTGGTCATACAAGGAAGAGGTAGATGTGAACTGCCGGAGGAGATTGGTAGTTTGTTGCATCTTCGCTTTCTAAAGGTCAACGAACATGTGAGACAATCATATAGATATTTGCTTCATAATTCACTTTATAAGCTTTACCATCTTCAAGTGCTAGAAATGATCGGCGATTGCAATAACCATTCAGATTATGAGGGTATTGAAACAACTGGAATTACCAATCTTGTTAGTTTACGCTATATGAACCTTCCCAACGAGGTAATGCAAAAAATTCACGGAGTGAACAAGTTGACCTCTCTACAAAAGTTAGATTTTTTTGTTGGACGGGAGAGTGGTCAGCATATAGATGAACTAGAGATGCTAAACAATCTCCGATACCTTTCTATTAACAAAATTGAGAATGTAGGGGATCCACTTGAAGCTACAAATGCAAACATATCCAAAAAGGAAAGTCTTATATCACTATCCCTGAATTGGACTGAAGGGAGCAATTATCATGACCCTGAGCAAGTCGTTGATAACCTCCGACCCCATCCAAATCTCAAGGAATTGACCATTGGGTATTATACAGGCCACAGGTCTCCAATTTGGACAAGTGATTGTGCTTTGGAATGGCTATATTGCTTCCGCATGCCAAAATGGGAATCCTGGGCAGGACCACATATTTGTTATGGCTTTCCAAATCTAAAAGAACTTGTAATCTACGACTGCCCAAACCTGACCAATATACCGACCATTCCTTTTTCTCTTTTGAACTTTCACGTATGTAGGGTGGGGCTTAATTCCCTTCCAGATATGCACCACAGTTCTAGCATTACAGATGAAGCACCATCATGTATGAAATCATCGCTTAGAAGAGTACTGATTGCTGAATGTCCCAAATTAATATCATTGAATGGATTTCTGCAGCAAAAAAACCTAGATTTACAATCTGTTGAGAAACTAACCATCGAAGACTGTGAGAATTTGGTTCAGTTACCAACTATTGCATTTGGGAACTTTGTGTCACTTAAACACTTAGTTATAAAGGGAAGCCCAAAGCTGGTAACAGTTGATAACCAGAGCATCTTGCTACCTGCGAAACTAGAATATCTTACAATGGGAAACTGTGGTGAACTTGATGTGTCATTGTTAGAGTCAGCATCACACCTCTCTACACTTGCTACTCTTAATATTGTAAACAGTGCAAATATTACTTGTATCCCTTCCTCTGAAAATGCATTTACATCGCTCAGAAACCTGACCATCCGTGGATGTGACAAGCTCATTGAAATTTCATCTATGCCGCAAGCACATACTGTCAACCAAGGAAACAACTTGGTCTCTTTAAAGATCCGTATATTGGAAATTGATCACCTCTGCCTCCTTCGTATTGAACCACTTAGATGTCTAAGTGTTAGTTTTATGGCAGTTGGCAAGTGTTCAGGGATGGAGGCCCTGCCAGAGCAATGGTTGTTACAAAACAGTAGTACCCTCAAGGGATTGACCATCTTGGATGCAAGCTCGCTGCGGTCATTGCCTAGTACAATGGTGATGCTCACTGCCCTTGAGCGACTTCACATTGGCAAAGCTACTTTGCTGGAAGAAATCCCAGAGTTGCCTACTTCGCTGACTTCTATACACATTGAAAGCTCCCTTGTAAGTGTTATCATGATTATATTTCCTGCCTAGTTTTTGTTTGTTCCATGCTTTGTTATTTCAAGTTTTGAATCCTCTCAATGGCTCTTGCAATTGATTAAGTTCTCATTTGCAACCGTTGGTCTTTGTGTAACTTCTTGTAGATGACTCACGCAAACACAAACTGTTGAAGTTACAAGCTAATACGTACAACAACGTCCACATCCGATCCAGAAGAAAATGAAGAAAGAAGGCAACATATATTCTTGGTTTATACGGCTGGACAAAAATATTGTCATAATTGATTGGTGTGTAATTTACTTTCAAGTTTAGATTGAATTATGATTTGTTTCTAAGATAATAGAGGTAAGCTGTAAGCCCTATGATAAAAATAAAATACTCTCTATACAGAGAGGGTAGTATGTAAGAAAAACAATTCTGTGATATAAAAAATAAGGGAGGGAAGGGAGATTCATGGGAGTTTTGTGTTCTTGATTTGTTCTATTAAATTTGACACAAACATTGACCCCACCAACAAGTACGTGCCACATTGCTGTTGTATAGGTGTGATCAAAGTCCAAAGAAGTAGATGATGAAATTATGCACACTGGTGGAAAAAGTACAATTAGTATCGGCCCATCAGTGTCGGTTATTTAACCGTTCCTGATTAGTTCTACTATCTGTAACAGCTGGGTCAGTGTCGCCTCTAGGTCCGTTCCTGATGCGTGTTTTTAACCGTTCCTGATGTGTGTTTTTCCACTAGTGGCAAGCTCCACTTCATTAAGCACATGGAAAAAATGTAATTACATAAATACCATGTATGAGATACGTACAAATAACTGCGCGCCAATGTGGTTTATTCATGTAGGTATATATCTCTCCTTGTTCCCAATTTATTAATTTCTGTTACATATATTTATTTTTAAATTGAAATTTCAGAGATAATAACACATTTTCAAATTAACTCCGCCTATATCTAAATGATGTAACCGGTCATTATAACAAAATTATTAAAAAATATTTGTATTTTAGTTCAAACAAATTAAGCATTAATTAGTAATAATCAATTTACTAATTTAATTTTTAATTGATTTTTACAGTAATTGAATAACAAGTATACGAGCAAAACCCTGTTATGAAAAAATAATTAATAAGTTTTGGTTATGTTATTATTTAATCTACTTTATTTAATTATATTAATAATTATTAATATGTATAATTGTTTTGATATCAAGCATTTTAGAAAAAAAAAAATATGATTTCTCACAACTAAATCAACGGTATAATTAACATTCATTCCAGTACATTCTCATAATTATACTTTAATACATATCTATGAATGTATAAATTAATTTGTGATTTTTATACCCGTAAATTTCCATCATGCATAATCTCGTGACAATCAAATTAATATGTCTTAATCGTAAAAATTAGAATGGATTTTATTTTATAATTATTTAAAAAAAAAAGTTTGACAGATATTTTAGATCAGGGAGGCAAGTTTTTTTTCTGTGTTTGTGTGCGTCCATCATTGATTTTGGCATAGTATGATTATCATGGGTTGTGTAGATATCTATTTGAGCTCATTTGTTCTAGTATTGATTATCTTGGGTTTTGTATATATCTATTTGAGCACATTAAGTTTAGATTATTAAAAATTCAAATCGCTTGAATAAGTGGTCAAATATGAGTCAAAATCACATCATTTTTGTAAGGCATGTTAGATTTTCATTTTTAACTCGAATTTTAATAAGATTAAAATTATTAGAATAGATAATGATCAAGTAATCTCTCCCTTTTAATTTTACTTTTTGTTGCTGCTATTACCAAAGCCAGTATATTAATTGCAGCTTAATTTTATCACATATGAATTTCAAGTAAATATTTTACCTTAATAAACTGAAATTATGGACGCAAATTTTTATTCCTTCCGGATGCAATTTAAATGTTCAATTAGAAAGGGACGAGATTTTATTGTCAAATCAAGTTAATAAAATTAGATTAGGTTTGTAGGAACCAGTGTACAAAATGTCAGTTTGTTGTGCACCGGGTGCAGTAAAAAAATGCTTTGGCGATTCGTCTAATAGAAAATGAGGAGAAGGCTTCTATTGGGCCAAATCAGGCCCAAGAAATACTCCAACTTGATCGTAATTCGTTCATAAGCGCTTTGCTTAGGCCCAATCAGGCCCAAGAAATACTCCAACTGAGATCGTAATTCACTTACAAGCAGCAGGTGAGGAAATCATATCTCCGAGTTAACTCAAAACATGAGATTAGATCTGGACTGTCCGATTGAAATCCGCACGAATATTGAAGGTCCTGCGCCATTAAAGACGTGGGTTGCATTGGATTGAATTCTGCAACGAGATCAATCCAATTTGGGGGTAACCGTTGAGACGGAATTTTCAAAGGAAGAGGATGTAATAAAGAACAGTGGGGTCATCAGGAATGGTCAGAAACTCACTAAAGGACCTTTCACTGACAAAAGGGCCCAAGAAGAGATGGGAAGAGAAAGTGTGTTAATTAACACCGTGACTGATAATTGGACCCCAGGGAGACAGAACAGGAGAGGAAATGGAGAAGAGAATGGAGGAGTCTAAAGGAGTGAACCGCTCACAACAGTTTCCAGAGTTTGTTAGTGCTGTTGCGCCAATTCATAGTTGCTGCTAACATGGCGAATAGAGAATAAAATCCATCTTTTCTGTAACTTTTTCTTTTACTTCCTTTTACAAATTACATCGCCTATATAAGGCAAACTCCACTATGGAGCTGTATCCACAAATTTTGATAAATATAATAGACGAATTGCTGCTTGCATTCGTTGCGATGGTTTCTTGTTAGAACCTCGCTTTATCCCAAATTAGTGTTCAATTAATTCAGATTTTCTCTTCTTTTGTTTGATTTACGCAATTGAGCATTGAAGCTCGTTGCAAATTCTGATCGGACGGTTGAAAGGTAAACTCAAACGGTGCGTTAATGCAGAGGTTGAAGAATCATGAAACCCTTGCTTTCTACAATAACATGGAAAGGATGAGAGGTGCGCCGTCGCTTCGGCGCTGGTGAAGTCGAGATCTGAAATCCCTCTGAAGAATTTCCTCTGAGATTGAAAGGAGAAGAAAGGGCAACAATAAAGGAAGTGGAGGTACAGCTAGAGGTTCTTCATTGTTGGTCTTTCTTCTCCTTTCAATCTCAGAGGAATTGATAGAACGTCCATCCAATGTAGTTTTGAACATGAGCTACAGTCATCTCATGATCAGATTTTTCTCTCAGTAAATAAACTCTTTTCGTTATAATATATAATGTGAGTAATTATCAATTTAGAGTACTAATTAAGGCTTGCTTTTACTGTTCAATCACAATAATATCACCACTGGTACGGAACTTATCCAGAAACATCAAAAGTTCATAACATCACCACTGTTACCTACTACAGCATCTACTTAGCTAATCAGAGTTTACAAACTAAAAACACTACACAAAAACTGCAATATAATACCAGAATCAGTTACAAACAGAACCATCAACAAACACTTACAAAAACATGGTACTGGTACTGCCCAACCCTAAACCAGTACCAGTCAGGCTTCACTGCGGTGTAGTCCATCCACTGTCCCCTGCAAAGGTAATAAAAGAGATAATTCAATGTAGATCCATCACCTTTAACCTCAACTCAAAAATTGGCAAAAGATATAATATGAGCACCTACAGATCTAGGAGTAAAATGACAAATGATAACCCCAACAGATCATAATAAAAGAGCAGAATTTTGAAAAATATGTATCTTACATCATTGATAAAAGAACAAAATTTAAGTAAATGCAATGCATTTCTAGTTTAAAAAACAAAATAGATCATAGAAGAAGTAAAAGTGTGAAACTACAAGACATATTATTACTTACCAGAAGATTTTTCACGTAGGTTGGGTCATCTCATTATCTTCTATTTTTGTATGAATAAACTACAGAAATTAATTTTTAAATACAGAATGTATAATGTCTACAATAAGATCATGTGATTATTGTAATTAAAATAAAGCTGGCAGAAGAACCATAAAGTAACCCTGTGGGCAATGGAACTGTGATATTTTTGTTACTATAAGAGTTTGAGAGAAAGATGAATGGTTTTGTATTATGTCCTTGATACAGAGTACATCGCTATATATAGCAAATACCAGTAGCTGTTATCTGATATTAATACTACTTACATTTGTTTAACAGAAAGCTTAACCGAAATATTAATTGCCTAGGATATACTAACTGCCTAACAGCCTTGATTAGTCTTTAACTGCCAGCATCACTTTTGTTATTCCCTTTAGTTACACTAGGTAATTCAAACTTCTAAACTGAATTACTTTGTGTGAATTGATGATTGGTGCCTAATTCAATTAGCTTAAGTTATGATGTGTGTGCTGTGATTTTTAGGCTATTTGAATTTTCTCTCATTCATGTATTGTGCCCTTTCTTTTGATTTATGCAGTTTTTTAATTGAATCCTAGCAAAGCTATTGGAAGCGGGGCAGTATACAGCAGACTTTTCTGGTACGTACTGGTACAGAGAAATGCTGAAAACATAAAAAACTGCTAGTAAACTTAAACAGATTTCTGAAAACTGCTCAATTGTATTTTCTCAATTCATCAAATTACAGAAATTCATACATATTTAAAGGACTACTCTATACCTAAAAATATAATTTAATCTAAATATAACATCTATATTTCCTAAAATACCCCTGCTGTGCAGTATGCTAAAATTGCAAATTATAGATATGCTAACTAATTTTGGAATCCACTAACTCCACTATTGAATCAATATTCAACAAAAGCATCCTGCCTTTTGTTTCGGGTTTAGACCCAACTGCTATGAGCTCATGTCAATTCTCCTCAATTACTGGTATTGATTCGAATTTGTGATCATTTACTGCTAGAAATGTGTATTTTCTTCTGTAACTTGAAATTACAGTTTATTACTCTCTGTGACTAAAATTAATCAACACCAGATTATGAGTTGATATTTGTTAGAATTAATGATCAATTGAAACTCGTCTGAGATACAAGTTGAATAATTATTGGTTTTTCAGGGAATTTTGATACTTCCTCCTTTTCATAATTGCCTCCTTATCGGGTTTGAACCCGAGTTACTACTCTCAATAGATTTCAACCATTTTCTTGCTGTACCAACTGGCAAAGTTTTGTACCAGAATTATATATATATTTTTTCTAATCTTGGCAATCGGAGTCCAATCAAATGGAATGCAGATCCACTTAATCAGGGCAGAGAGCGGTTTGTTGAGCCCAAACAGGGGCATATATAATTGGGCTGGGCTTGGATTGACAATTCTATAATTGGGTCAATTTGGGCTGCGTCAAAAAGAGGCCAGCTGGATTGATAATTCAACAAAATTAGGCCGAATGAAACAAAAATCAAAATTTAAGATATGTTTCATGAAAAAAACTAAAAGATAACAATTTAACCATTCAATCATAATCCAATTTCCCTGAATAGATCAATAATAAAGGGCATGCACATTGCAAAAATGCTAGTCCGGAGAATTTTGATCATATGATATTTATGTAGAAATAAAATATAGTAATTTGTGCAGTGGCTGAACATGATCAAATTAACTCTAAATTTATTTGATTTGTTTGGGAGGCGAAAATTAGCAGCTTAGTGCTGATTAAACTAACAATGGTTAACAACTTGCCTTTGATCTAGTGGCAAAGGTACTTGGCTCCCATGTGGAGGTCATGGGTTCTAAATCCACAAAGTGGAGAAATCCTCTATAATATATATAGGAGTTTGAAAGTGTGTTGGGTGGCTTGACCTCCAACCCATGATTTAAAAAAAAAAAAAATAATAGTTGGACATCTAATTTGCTAATTTATTTATTTTGTAATATTTGAATTATGTGCAAATCTTGACGAACTAGACTAAATCTTCCAAGCTGTTTTAATCCAAAAATGAATATATGGCTCACAATTCCACTTCAATTTTTATTTGCTTTCTACTTCAATCCTCCACATCAATCTTGTTTTCAAGTTTTAAAATTCGGATTAAAATGGAATCACAGAAGACAATCACACACTGTAAGTATGTTTTTTATCCCATGAATGTATATATAATTTTTCGTTGATTTAGATAAATAAACAAAAACGTGGTCGATTTTTGATATTACCAGGCCATATCTGATTATTTACAGTCTCTTTTTACTAGGCTCATAATGAGTGAAAAGTACCCTTATACACTGCTATTTTTAAGGCCAGAACCAGCTGACATTTCTATTAAAGCTTAAAAAAACTGTACATGAGTTTTTACTACAAGACACCCCTCAAACACCGAAATTTTTATTTATAACATTTAAAAAAAATAAACCAAAACATTTCGAAATCCGAGTTTTTTCAATTCTACCCAAGCCGCACCGGTGACTTGAGGCCCAAAATACTGGGAGCCGCACAATGCCCCTGCGGCCCCATTTTTTTGTTTATCAAAAAGGTACCAGCAAGGGGGTACCAGCAAAACCAGCAGCAACAGAGACAGCAAGCCCAAAAAGGTAAGGCAAGCATCCAAGGAAAAACCAAAGCAAACAGCAACAGGAGGGGGGGGGCCATTACCAGTAAACCCGCATGCAACAGAAACAAGCCAAAACCACACAAGGCACGAAGGCCACAAGTCACAGAACAGGCGCAAAGGCCGCAGGTCAAGCAAGAAGGCACGAAGGCCTCAAACAACACACAAAGTCACAAGCCGCAAGGCAAATCACAAAAATCAAAGAATCAAGGGTTACCCGGTAAGAGAGCAAACCGCACGGTCCGTGTACTCGACCGGTTCCAAGGCTCCGCCTCACCTCCGGCCATCGAAAATAGGCACCGATCGTCTAGCCAGCGGCAAAGAGCACCCGCAACACGCAACAACAACACTCGGGCACCCAAGATAGCAAGAGCACAGCCGCGCCCAAAGAGCACAGAGAAGGCTCGGGAAAGGGAAAAAAAGACAACCCGATCACCACCTCCAGTCGGAAATCACACAAGGCACAAGCACAGAGAGGAGGGCCCGAAGGCAGAGAGCAAGAGAGAGCAAATGAGAGAGTGAGAGAACGGAGAGAGTGGGGAGAAATTGAAAGAGAGAGGGGTGGGGTTTCTGTCGCCAGAGAGAGAAGAGAGGGGGGGTGTATAGGGGAAAATGGACCAGACCCGAAACTCAAACTCAAAAATCCAACAATTCACTTTTTAGCTATTTCAAATCCGATCTGAGTGATCAATCGTGTAACGAGTCACTCATTCAACATATTAAATTTCTGATTTCGTTCAACCACGTTTAAAATAATAATTATTTTACTCGACTAATTAATATCGAAACTCGTTCAATCCATCAAAGTCAAAATTTTGTTCATATCCTTAATTAAATTTCGTTAATCAATTTTGCAATTATTTTGAATTTGAAATTTATCTATTTTTAATAAATTTGGTTTGTACTATTTAATTTAACTAAATAAATTTTATTAAACTACTTGGCTAATTATTTATTTATCTTTTATTTGACTAGTTAAAATTATCTTAAAAATTTTAATTAAGTCTAATTAGTTACACCTAATTTTACGGGTTATAACAGTATATATCTCTCCTTGTTTCCAATTTATTAATTTCTGTTACATTTCCTTTTAAATTAAATTTCAGAGTTACTAACATTTCAAACTTTTACTCCGCCTATATCTAAATGATGTAGCCAGTCCAAGCCTGGACAAGAGGAGGAGGGTTATTTAAAAAGTTTGAGAAGTGTCTATAGAATAATTAACAATTGAATGTGAAACAGTGAAACGAAAAATTGACAAGAAAGTTAAATATGGTAACATAATATAACTTGGAAATGGAAATTTGAAGTTTCATCTGGGTACAACATTTGTTTGAATAATAAGATATTTGATGCTTACATATATATGAGACCTATTGAGACAAAATGATGCACCATCTTGCTGCTCTTTTACTCAATTTAGATAGCATTTAGGTTAAGTTTCTTGTAGCTAAAAAATAATATCTACAATTCCAAAGGACCAATGTGTAAAATTACCAAAGTGAAGGGCCTAAGGTTTAACTCAAGCACCACTCTAACTGACATAAGTTTGTGCAATTTGTCTGTTAAAGAACCTATTTTAACTAGATTAAGTGCTTTTGATCTGATCTTTTCTGTTTCATTTTGTGTGCAGTAGTGGTACCAGTATGAGTTGTTGTACCTGGTTTACTAATTTAAGATAGTGGAGGGCATTCAAGTTT
Source organism: Carex parvula (assembly GCA_025461045.1). NCBI lineage: Eukaryota > Viridiplantae > Streptophyta > Magnoliopsida > Poales > Cyperaceae > Carex > Carex parvula. The sequence continues at coordinate 244,901 of JAJGRW010001123.1, forward strand.
CATTGGATTTTTTTTTTTGGTAAACCTTCCTGTTATGATTTGTCCTTAATTGGATATGTTTATTATGAACCCAATTTCAATTTTGTGGCAGCCTGAGAATTTTATGAACTTTTGATGAATTTTGAGGATTTTGAGAAGAGAAAAATACTGAAAACAACCAAATTAGAAAATAAATAGAATAATTTCTTCATAAAATCTAGCTACAACAACACAACATACATTGTTAGGTTCAAGACCTAATTTCACTCAGCAATTTGCAAATTGTACAAAAAACTCAAGAATCGAATCAATTTTTTAATTAATCAGGAACGCAGATACAACAATAGCAAAACGCAAAGTCTGAGGTGAAATAACAAAATTAGTAATTAATTTAATAAATTGAATCCATACATCGATTCCCTATATGCTCACGAAACTAGAGAAACAACAATCATTCAAAATGGTTATCTAAACCTTGCAAATCAATAGCGACACAACGGATCTTCTACAGAAGGCGCCAGATGCTCTCCAGTTGCTCCCTGCATATCTTCTCCTGTTCTGCCAATGCGGGGCCCTTCTCTCAGTGACTCGATGCCTTCAACGGTTGCGGGTAGGTTATTAAACGCGGACCCCAGTCGCAGGGCTTCATTTTGAAGAACCTTGGAACTATCCAGTTCCATTTATTTCTGAATTATTTTCTTCTTGTTTTATCTCTTCTCCATTTTAATTTTCACTGACACCACCATTATCTTTATTTTATTGTTTTTGATAATTTTTTTGCTTATTTTAAAGGAATCAATATTAGACCCATTATTTTTTTATTCAGCACCTCAATTTTTAACAAATTAATATTTCACCAACTTTTACCTATTTTTTAGTACAAAACAAGATTGCTGAAAAATAATCTGAGTTATACAATCTCATTCGGTAGATTCCAACTGATTCTAATTCTATGATCAAATAACTAATTCCTATTCCGATTCCGATTATGAGAACTATGACTAAATTAACGTACTTTCTAACTCGCTCCACAGAGAACAAACCACTGTTTTCGCACAATCTTACTCCCTATACAACAGAATAGCAATAAAGTAAGATCAATTTACACGGAGAGTTGAGAATTTATATACACACACTCAAAATTGGAAAAGAGAGGTGTACTATTGTACCAGGGAGGTAGGACAAAGAGCTGGTGTGAGCTTTAAACAAAAATATTTTACGAAGCGAATGGATGACGGATGTACGATCCGGCCTGTTATTTCAACTAAAGATAATTGGGCTGAAACGATGGAGTTAGTTAGTAAACTGGTAAAGGCCCATAAATTATTCCAATTTAACAAGAAAAAATATATCTAAACCCTCCTGGAATACTCACCTTGGAAATAAAAAGCGCCGAAATTTTATTAATATCCAAATAAAATATTAAATTTCAAAATCTATACCCTATTGGACAAGATTTCAAAAACTGTTCAAACCGCACATTTATTTTCCGGTTCCAAAACCGCAAAAAAAATTTGAGGTATTGGTTTTCGCTTTGTGTCAGACAAAGGTGATTTAAATAACTTAATTTTTTGTTTTTTCAAAAATAGAAGGATTATAATATTTTCCGTATTTACGGAGAAGTGACTTTTGAACCGGAATTAATAACTCAGATTCAAAACATTGTTATTTTCTTTTCCAATAATACACAAAGAAATATTTTAATTTTTCTTACAGTCGCAAAAAATCCGTCCTGAAAAATGTTTATCCAGGTTATTTGTCGTAGTCTTTCTAATAAATCAAATTATATAGTATTCCATCTATTTTCAAAGAAATATATAAAATATGTCTAATATTTCAATACAAAAAATAAATAAATTATAAACATTTATGTTTAATTAAAAAAAAAACATAGAACCGGGGATTAATTATCTAGTTCTTAAAACTAGGAATTTAATCTCCGGTTTCGAATTGCCTAGAATTGGAATGTTTTTTTGCAGAAAGTTTGTATGAAATCGGGAATTTAATCTCCGGTTTGGACAGATTTCGAAATTCCTATGCATGAGATGTAGATTTTGAAATTTAATATTTTTTTGGATATTAATAAAAAATTCGGTAAAAAGCGGTGCCTTTCAGTGGTGCAAACAGCAGGGCAAAAAAGGCGAAAAGGGCGAAAAGAAAAAGAAAAATTATGGCGGCTCCGTTTCATTGATTATTGAACTGAATCTCATCTATGCAGCCTGTGAAATAGTCAATCTCGTGCTGCACTAGTCTCGTCGTGGTGGGTATCGGACTGAAGTAACGGCTCAGTCGCTAGTACCTTCTCCTCTTCGGCGATAGAAGAGCGAGTAGTCTCCCATCTATGTACAGGAGATATACCTTCCGTTTTTTATATATCTTGTGTTGTTGTTTGTTGTTGCGCGTGGTTTGTTTGTGTTTTTTGGTATTTCCTGCTCTCCCTTCTGCTTCTTCTCCCCCCTTTTGCTCTAATAAACTTTTCTGGCTCCAACTCTGGCAGCTTTACCTTTGAGAGGCAACTGTCCTGGTCCGGTTTGATTCAGTGTCTTTTCGGCTGCAAACTTCTTTGAGCGGTGACTGTCCTGTTCCGGTTGATTCAGTTTCCGGTCCGATTTGATTCAGTGCCTTCTCGACCGTGCACAAGGAAAGGTTCAATACGGTGTAGTCTGCCAGAAGGACCAAGACAAATATGCACAGTGAAAACAATCACTAGGCTCCTCTTATTACAATCAAGCAAGAATAATTAAATTTGTATGATACACATATTCTCTGTGTGTATTTTAATTGTTTATAGCTGAATGCTTTTAAAGACACTTGTTATCTAATATCATGTAACAACTAGTTTGTACTCTTTTCAATCAATGCAATTGCCTACGGGCTTTCAACAAAAAAAAAATTAACAAGAAAAATCATCTCACAAGTTTAGTCATGCTAGAACTGAAAATTTACTTAATATGAGATGAGGAAGCATTTAAATACTTGGCTATCAAACGAGCCAGGTGTCCAGAAATTACGAATAGTAGACAATTTCTTACTTGTGAGTTGGCCTCTTAGAATGTGACAACTCAATGAGATTAAAGGCAATCATAAAGCCAAAAAGCCAAACAGTATTATGTCATCAGATTATTAGTTTTTATATTACCAAAAAATTACTAATATTTCATAGAAAAACATATAATGAATGATGACATATTTATTTGAGAACACGGTATGGAAGTATGAAACAGATATTTTTCTTGATTTATACAATTTATAAATTAGCTCAATAACATAGGACTCTTATTTAATTTCCCAGATAAATATGTATTATTTTGGTACATGCATGAAACATGTAACGGAGACAATTCTCCTTTTGATAGCAATACATATATCATTCATATAGCTTGTCGTATTATATATAGTTTGGCACAGCGTCAATCAATCAACAAAGTTTCACTGTCTGGAATTAAATTTGTCAAGAAGCAATTTTTTTTATCAGAAAATAAAAATCAGATTATTGAAAAAGGAATTAATTAATTTTTTTTCCAAAAAATAGTAGAATTAAATAATTGTTTCCTTTTAATCAAAATTATTCGGTCCCACTGGTTTTAGCAATAACCACAACAACAACCACAAAATTCAGAAACTATCAGATCAAACCATTGATTCCCAAAACCTGCAACACATGCACAACTTTAGTTTAATTTAATAATATCAATAATAAAATTAAAAGTTCTGAAAACTACTCCCAGTAGTTTTCTAACTTTTTTGGCCAAGACACGTTCCAAATTCTGAAAAATACTAATACCGAATCATTGATTTAGTTTCAGAAAATATTCAGATGGAACAAACTAATAATTCAATTCCATATTCAGTGAATTTTCAGTTCTAGCATGACTAAACTGAATATTCCTCATCTCATGCTAGAACTGAATTTGTCTACTATTCGTAATTTCTAGACACCTGGCTCGTTTTGTAACTCTGTTTTACGAATTGTATGCATATATATGCATGGATGCCATTTTTTATTTTACGGGAATAAGTTTCTCGTGAAAATAAATTTGATGAACAGTTTGCATTTATTATTTAAATTTTAAGTTTTGAAATATAAATTAAAAATAAAATTTTAAATAGACATAAAAGAGACACTACATTGTATCCTTTTCTTTAATTTTTTTTCAATAAAAGTGGGTGTAAGCCCACCGATTTCCATGGAAACCATACACTAGTGGAGAACCAGATATCAGCAACGGTAAAAAATATACATCAGAAACGGACCTACGTGCGATACTAACTCAGGCTTTACTGATAGTACCACTAATCAGGAACGGACATATAACCGATCTTGATTCTATTATCAAGAACGGTTGTTAGTATTTAGCCGTTACTAATTCAGACAATCAAGAACGGTCGTTTCATTTAGTAAATAGCCAATCCTGATTATAGAATAAAGATCAGTCATTTAGTAAATAGTCGATCCTAAATTGTTTTTTTATTTTAAAAAAATATTTTTTATATTTGACCAACTATCATATTTTTTGCTGGCCTATATGAAACAAGCAACAATATACGAAACAAGCAACAATATATGAAACAAGCAACATTATACGAAATATGAAATGAAACAATCTGAAATATAGATCAACACATACTTAAAATTAAATATGTTCAAGTTCACCAAATTACATAAATCCTAAATTATTCTAAATAACACTAATCCCAAATTGTTTTACTTTTCTTACCACAAATCATGATGTTTTCAAATTAAAATTTTGCCAGGCAACACAAATCATAGGTGCAAAATGGCCTCCTTGACTTTCCTTGATATAATTGACAAAACAATTTTTTGTGTATTTATCCACAAAATAGGATTGAAAATCACTCTTACATACCTCGCTTCCTAGAAGTTCAAACTTGGAACTTGTGATTGTCTCGAAAAGAAAAATGAACCTAAAGGCAATAGAAAAGATATGGTACTTCATTTTTAAATCACTAGTATATTAATTGTATATGAAGTTAATGATCTGTACCAGGTACAACCTATTCTCCAACTTGTTCATATATTTTTTGATTGATTTGTTGGTCTTGTAATTGATTTTCGCTTAGAGATTTTTATTATTATTTTGAACTAGCTAAAGAGAATATAAAGTTGACATCATTTTCCTTTCCTATCAAAACATAAAAATAAAGTGATTTACCGCCATGCAAGTTCACATACAATTTCAACTGGTGCATCTGGCAAAACTTGAAATACAATTAACAGATATAATAAAAAAATTATCCGAAGAAAAGAAAAGTGCATATATATTCCCTGTTTCAGAGAGAGAGAGAGCCGTACTTTATCTTCATATGGGTTGCAATTGTTCTTAAACTATAGCTTCAGAAACTCCTGTGATAAAAAATTAAAAACAACAAATAAGTAATATGTAAGTTTATCAGATTGGAATTACCTTATCAACATTTTTAGGTTCAAGGCCAGATTTAAATCTTTCTTCATATGAGTTTGCAATCCAATATCGGCTCGAATCTGCAGGCGTATGTACCTGATTAGAAAAAAATAAAATAAAGTAAAACAAAACCATCATACAACACAGGACTCTTAAGCACAAAATCACGCAGAATAATAATTAAAGCATACCTCATCGATCAACATTATAGTCCCATCATTTGGTTTCCCGAATTCATATTTTGTGTCAACAAGTAGTAATCCATGCTCCAACGCCACTTCCAGTATATTGGAAGAATATTTTTATGATTTTTATTTTTATGAGAAAAACAAGAAAAAAATAAAACTTAATTTTCAAAAGGTAAGAAATAAAGGTATTGTTCACCTGACCAAATGCAAACAAGTTCATAGCCTTCTGGCTCACCTCGTCATACTCATGAAAAACAAATTAAAAAGAAAAAGAAACACAAACCTCATTTGGAGTTACAGGGACATCATGATCAACACACTAGCAGCGCCTGGTGTTGTGCGACGCGGGATGGAGGTGCTACACCTGGTGCCGTGCGACGCTAGATGGAGGTGAGCAAAGGAGAGAGGCAGAGAGAGAGAGGGAACCCTAGCAGCGGTGATCAAAGTCAAAATAATGATGATTTACGTAGGGTTTTGGCTTAGGTTTTGCATATTTTCTCACACTTATATTTAATTAATTAGAGAAAAAGGCTACTGTCACCCTTCTTTATGTTTTATTGCAGAAAACAGGTTTTGGGACTATTTTACACAAAATGGAGCTAGAATCGAGTCAATCGAATCAGCGACGCTTATCGACGAAGTCTCTGTTACGGTCCGTATTGCCTAATACGGACCAGGCCTAGCACAGACCAGGAGATAGCGCTGGAAGCATTAAAACCCTAACCGTCAAGGTCCTAATACGGACCGTATTACCTGATACGGTCCGTAACCGAGGCTCCTCTTGGGGAATAACTGCCGACAGTTGTATCCAGATCAGTTTCTTAGCCCCTACTCAATCTCCAGACGTCCCTCCACTCCTATATAAGGCCCCTGGGCAGAAGAACAACTTATCTTTGTAATTAGGGTTAGATTTGATTAAAGAGAGAAGAGAGGAGTGCTTGTAACAATGCCGTTTCGCGGCTAAGTTCTTTTCTTAGGGCTAGGCAGTAAACCTTGTTACTCTTAATGTTTTGATATATATATTTCTGTTGATTATGATTTCTTGTTGTTGAATCTAAATGTTTTTGTGATTTACTATCTCTTCATCTAACTTTAATGATCTAGTTTGAGTCTGTTAGGGTAGTGACAGTACTTTAATGGTAAGCGAAACTATTTGTATGAATTAGCCTCGTTGAGATCTATTAGGTTTATGTGAAGAAAACCTTAGCGGGGAAATCATAAACCAGAACAACAAAACGCGAACCAAATTCCATCACTTGCGTAAAGAAAATCGCAGTGATCTGTGTAGTAATTTGGGGTTTTTAGATATCAGTCATTTAAGTAAGGAAACTCGCAGTGTCCTATGTAGAATCTCGATGAAAGATCTGTCATTCTTGCGTAACATAAATCGCAATGACCTATGTGGTGTCTTTCATAAAACAACAACAGGAAATCAGACGCAACAGGAATATATTGTCAAGGCAGATTGAGTAGCAATGGTGTGCCGAAATCTTAGGAATTCTCATCTCTATCTTTATTTTAATTACTTTTAAATTGCTTCCTAATTTACATTGATCACAACAACATCTCTCAATTTTCAGATTTTGTCTAACCTTTCGAAAGATTGTGATTCGATCGCTCAAAGCACTGAACCAATATTCTCTGTGGATCGACCTCGAATATACTACTCGATAGGATTGTGCGCTTGCAGTCCGAACCGATGGCATTTCCGAGTTTATAAATATTAAAAGAAACATTGCTCTCTTTTGAGTGATCAAGCGCCAATGGTGCTGGACTGAAAATTTGAGAGAGAGGCCAAAATGTTGAGATAATTTGAAAATGAGGAGCGGGAGTTGGCTAAAATGGTGCACGAAATTAAAAAATTTGCTAACTGGGAGAAGATGAAGGGCTGCTGAGGTATCAAGATCAGACAAATAAATAACTGATCTTGATATAACGTTACAAGTACCGGTTACAAAGATTCAACCGATCCTGATATGCTGATACTGATATGTACACATCGAGATCGGACAATTAGGTACGGCCGATCCTAATAGGTGCACATCAAGAATGGTTGTTTATAAATGATCGATCCTGTTTTGATCTGGATAATTAGGGACGACTTTTTATAAAAAACCGTTCCTAATACCTCTTTCAAGGTCGGCTATTTAAAATGCCCGATCCTGAAAGCTATCAGTATCATTCTTTTTCCAGAACCGATCTTGATGGGCAGGGGTGGAACATAGTACAAGCTGGGGTGCTAAGCCACCCTATCATTTCAAAAAGTTATTATCATGTATATAAAAGTTCAATTGAGTTTAATTTACTTTCATATAAAGTAGCCCCCTATGAAACATTACAAACTTATAAGGTCTTGAATGAAAGTTTGAAAAGCAAACTTGTGACATTTTTCTCATTTCCATATAGACTTCGATTTCCGCACCATTTATATTTAAAAATAAATCTTTCTGTTTTTGGAAAGCTGTCAAACAATATGGAAGAATATTTTTATGAGTTTTATTTTTATGAGAAAAACAAGAAAAAAATAAAACTTAATTTTCAAAAGGTAAGAAATAAAGTATTGTTCACTTGACCAAATGCAAACAAGTTCATAGCCTTCTGGCTCACCTCGTCATACTCATGAAAAACAAATTAAAAAGAAAAAGAAACACAAACCTCATTTGGAGTTACAGGGACATCATGATCAACACCCTAGCAGTGCCTGGTGCTGTGCGACGCGGGATGGAGGTGCTACGCTTGGTGTCGTGCGACGCTAGATGGACACTACTAGAATTTTGGTTTCTTACATGGACAAAATTTCAGTCGTTGCATGAGCTCACTCATGCAACAAGTCCGAAAAAGGCTTGTTCTATGGGTTACCCATGTAACAACTACCCATGGTACAAGCCTTCATGCAAATACTCAATTTCAGACTTGTTACATGGGCTACGCATGTAATAACTTTTCCCAATCATCTTACATGAGCCTGCTCATGTAAAAAGTACGCATGCAACAAGTCTGAGAATTGGCACCTGCAGAAAGTATTTGCAAGGATAGAGGGCGTGGATCTCATCTTAGTATTTGCAAGGATAGAGAACTAAATATTTGCAAGGATAACGAAGGTGAGCCCCACCTGATTATTTGCAAGGATAACAAAGGTGAGCCCCACCTGATTATTTGCAAGGATATCATTGGTACTTTTTCCATGCTCTATAATTCCTAATATTTGCATGGATATTCCAACGCAAGTAATGACCACATTCAAGCATAATATTAGAAACATGCAATAATCAATAACAATCCCAGAAAACATAATCAATCACAAAAAACATAAACATAGCACAACAATTGATATTAACATCACATAATATAAACTGCACTATTACAAACATATATACCACAAATGTACTTTAAGTTGTAAACATGCAATAATCAATATGAATTTCCAGTATATTAATAACACCCTCTAAGCAAAACTAAACATCAAATAAAAAAAGAACTTGAATTGCATAATGTGAATGAATGGACCTTAAGACTTCTCTGCTGAACCTTGAAGTCCCTTGAAAGCAAAAAAATTGAGATCAAATTGAAGGATTGCTCACGTAAAAAAAAATAATTAAGGATTGAAAATGGCACCTATTAATTGCACAGTATGAAAAAAACCAAACTGTGAATGGTTAAATTTCTCTTTCTTCAGTTTGATTGGTCTCTAAAGTGAGACGGATTGAGTTTCATTAAAGGTAAATTGACCATTCTTCAATTTCATTAAGGGAAGTTGAGGTCAATTAGTTGGCGAATTGATGCTTGTACCAACATGTAAATGCTGGTACAAAACTCTAACATTTTAGTTACCACTTGGAATCTAAGAGTGAAGACATTCTTACTCCTTAACCTGATATGCATCGTAACAAGATAATACCAATACAAGACAAGTCCGCATGGAGGTGTCATATACTAAAGACAAAAAAAAAGGAAGCTTACCCTTCTAGCAAATTTTATGCAAGTGTCGCGATCCTGTTTTTCATCTGCATATAACAGATAAACCAATTACTTGTTGTTTTAAAGTACACCAAACAAAGAAGCAAAATTAAACCAAACATTAAAACACATTAAACCCTTCTAGCAAATTCGTTTTTTTCTTTCATTATCCAAAACCTTGTAGGCTTTTTCATTAATCATGAGCGAATGCTAGGCATTTCTCCTACTAATTCAACAAAAAACACAAAAAAAAAATTTGGGAGGAAGCTGCACACACACAGTTAGTTTACAATTTCAAAAGGTAAACAAATTATATGATATATACACTTCTAACTTCTCTTTTTCTAGAAGCAAGAAGCATCACAATTGATATAAAAATAAAAACTTATCTTACTTCTAATTGCAATTGAACCGAGTTTAGTTGCGGAGAGAGAAGACAGAACCGAGCAAGGTACTGATTGGTGTGCACACAACACCCACAATAATAATTTTTTTATCATCTTGTAATGCTTTATAAGTTTGGATTTTGTTGAACAAATTAAGAAAAACATGACTCTTTTCTTCATAGGATATAAGAATAATCTAAAATAGGAAGCAACTTACCATATCCAAGTAGAATCAAATTAATTGAAGCAGGAGTGTTTGATTCAAGAGGGATCCCTCAACTTCTCCTTTGTAGACCCAATCCTTCACATTGTCAGCTTTAACTACAATCTCCATTCTTTCACTCTTTGACCAAAAGTCACTCATGCACATAAGAACATGACATGAAACAAACTTAAGATGAAATTAAAAAACTCCCATGCACTTTTAAATTAAAATAAAATTTGTTTCATATTTACTAATTTACATGATTTACATTAAATTTACATTTCTAATTTATTTCATATTTACTAATTTACATGATTTACATGAAAAAGAGAAGTTATTTAAATTTTGGCAAGAAAAACAAAGGTTTCAAAAAAATAATTTCATGGAGGCAATCCATTGAACACCTTGTAAGCAAGAAGGATATACATATGAACCTTTTGACATTTCCTAATTTAGAATGCCTTTGTAAGATTACTAAACAACTGGACCGAACTACGATGGCTCAACCCACATGTCAGCACGAGCATGACTGAGACAAGGAAAAACAAAACGGATTAGGCAGATTTAGCGTAAGTGCTTTCAAATCGTAGTTTTGACGATGGTGGAGAAGGCCGTGCCGACCAAGCCTTGGTACAAATTTCAAATCACAGTTTTGACGACGGTGGAGAAGGTCATGCCGACCAAGCCTTGGTACCGATCCCGCCTGTCAAATTTCAAATTGCAGTTTTGATGAGGATGGAGAAGGAAGTGGAGTGGGTTTTGACGAGGGTTTGAACCGCAACAGAGAAAAAAAATATGAAATTTGAGAGGGAAAGTCATTTTGGGAGGGATAAGAAATTAGTGGGGATTTAGGGTTTGGCGGGGAGAGAAATATCACAGGGAGAAACTGAAAATTGAGGCGGGGAATGAAATATCAGAGAGGGAGAAGAGAAAATTGGAAAATAAATCTGCTGTTATTCCAGATTCGTGCATGGAATAACAGGGTCCTGTTATTCCGATCCTAACCATTTAATTTTGTTGAGATTCGTGCATGAAAAAGTTATTTATTTAGATTCGTACATCAAAAACTTTGAATGGTTGGAATTCAGAATAACAGGACTCTCTTATTCCATTCGAATAACAGCAGATTTATTTCCTAAAAATTGAGGAGGGAATCAAAGTTTTAGTGAAAATTTAACAAAACTTAGATTGAATTAAATATTTTTATTTAATATTTTTCATTTGAGAAATATTTTTTAGTATTTATCTTATTCACTGTAACATTTATATAAAATCAAATTTTGAGGAATTTTTTATTTAGAAATATTTCTTATTTTTATTTGAGAAATATTTTTTATTTCAATTTAAATAGTTGAGTGGCATTTTATAAAATTAAAAGTGAAACAAAATATATTTTGTGATTTACATATGTACAACAAATAATATGAAAAAGAGTTAAAAATATATTTTCATATTTTTTACGGTTTCTATGCCAAATCATATTTATAATTAAACATAGTTTGTCCCATTATTACTATTTACTATTGTATGTTTTATATTTAATGTATAGATTAAGTCAATTATGTTTATTTGTTTAAATTGAATTTCTGGATATAATATATATTTATTGTTCCAATTTATTGAAATTTATGTAATGCATGTACCACAAAACAATATGAAAAAAATTAAAATTTTTATTTTTATTTTTTCACAATATGACCAGATTATAATTCTATGGCCAAAATATTTTTTCTCGAATTTGGTTGTGTCTAAGTTTCGATCTAATGTGAAGTGTTTATAGCCCTTCGATGTTTCAATATTCCGATAACCGGATGGATAGGTAAATGAAAATAAAATTTGAACAAAATTATTGGTTCAATTTCAAGAGACAAATAACGATGAAATTATACACAATTGACATTTATAAGTATTATTTGGCATATAAGATGTAAAAAGAGTAGAAAATATTTATTCTGATTTTTTTCATATTATTTTCTGTACAATTATTACCTAAATTTAGATTTGTAAATTATAACCGTCCGATGAGAGATGAATGGTCTTGATTTCAAAAGAGGTGTCCATTTTAGAGGCTGTGGGTGGGACCGTGGGAGTCCATATTCTGAAAGGTAACTTAATATTTCTGTTTAAATTCGCCAAAAGTGAAAGGCAATGGATCCTTCAATATTCGTGCTAAAACTAATCCGACATCTCCTATGTAAAATTGAGAAATTTGGTTACCTCAGGGCTCAGGCGATACAAATATTAGGATGTCTCTAAGCAAATGCGATACAGAGAGAGTTATTTGTTCGCTGGGATACTTGGTTGTTTTTTCTGAAATCCAAACCCATCCCCTCTCTTACAAAATCAAATCGAAACCCTCCATCTCTCATTTCTCTAAGCAAAGCTGATCGCAGTCGCCGTCACTGACCTCTCCACTCTCTCTTGGAGACGACGGCGATCACCAAACCACTCTCTCTCGACCACTTTCGGTGTTGCTGTAGATCGGAGAAACAGGTACGAAGATTAACTTTAAAAATAAACCCTTAAACTGGGTTGTTAAATTAGGTTGATTAAACTAGGTTTTTAACTAGTTTAATAGAATTGCTTTGTAAATGTGTTGCACGGAAGGTATTTGTGGAAATGCCTAAATGTTTTGTTCATGTTGTTTGTCAATCACTTACTGTACCAGTATAGGTACCACTATTTCCACTTTAGTCATATGTGAATAAGGCAACTGGTGTGGTATTATGAGGCTGGTTTACATGCTTTGCGCAGTGGTTAAATCATGAACACTCATAGTCACATATTTTTGGGTTTATTAAAATGCTTTATCTACACAAAATAAAAGAAATAAAAGGGGACCATACCAGATGAATTTGATATATCTGCTTTAAGGTTATCTCAAATAGAAACATTTATTATTCTCCTCTTCTTGTATTATATGGCTTATTACTTTATTTTAAACTCATTTTTTTTAATCTGACATGTAGTGTATGCTAAAACTATTGCTATCAAATCTGGTGATGTGTACATTCCTTGTGGAGTATTTGTCCCTGCTCTTAGTTGAGTATTTCCATAACCTAACAACTTAAAACTACCATACCACAGTATATTATTTGGTTTGGGCATATTCGTACAAGCTGAAATTTATATGGTGAATTATGTAGGATTTTAGCATGTGCCTTCTTCTATTCTTTTTCAAAGCTAGTGTTTTTCTAATATACAGAAATAAGATTAAAAAAAGAGGAGGGTTCCAATGCCTCAGTTTTTCATGCCTCCACCATGCCTCCATTTTTTAAAACTTTAATAACTCAAAATTTAAAACTTAAAAGTCAAAATAAAACCGTTGGATATGATCTACATCATTTTATCTATGTGCTCATAAAAAATTATCACATTTTGATTTTGTTTTTATGTGAATCAATAAGTTGAAAAATCAACGTCTAGAAATTATCCACATTGGTACGCTTTTTACAAGCTCTTGATGACAACCAAAACAAAATTGAAATGTCATAATTTTTTACACGTGCATAGATAAAATAATATAGATCATATCCAACGGTTTTATTTTGACTTTTAAGTTTTAAATTTTGAGTTATTAAAGTTTTAAAAATGGAGGCATGAAAAATGGAGGCATTGGAACCCTCCTCTAAAAAAAATAGTGTTTTTCAAAGTTAGTGTTTTAGTATGTGCCATCATTTTTTCTACGATCTAATTTCATCCTTCTCTTTGCCAAACAGGGAACCGAGGCTCCGGCCGGACCCCGTTAAACTGGGAGACTCGAGCTAACATCACCTTGGCAGTCTCCCATAGACTCCACCACATCCACTCAGTGGGACCCACATCCTCCAACGTGCAAATACAGTAATGCATTGAATGTAAATGCTTCACACTATGATTAATAGAAAAGCTAAATTTAGAATGTGCAGCTCTAGCTAAAGCTCACCCCCAAATTGCATATGTGTGCTGGTCGTGAGATACAACTGTGGTCATGCCTCAACAAAAATATAACATGTGAATACAAGATTAAATAAATAGCTATATGTAATACATGGCTGCTGCCAACTCAAAAATGTAACCTCAAACCTCTCAAATTCCAAACCAAAGTTTTTAATCTCTCTCATGATTTACATTTGATCATTTGTGCCTTTGTTTTAGCTTGGTAGCCCGTTATCTCTGCCTTGAGGATTGTATGTGCTAATATGCCAGGGAAAGCATAAGAAACCTTGAGTTAACTATTGCATAATTTGCAAATGGCACACAACATTTCTTTTATTGAACTACCACACATTTTGGATTATTTGCGACACATGTTTGATCATTAAGGGAAACAAATGCCAAGTAAGCAAGAAATTGAGCAAGTTGTAAAATAGCAGCACTTTTGAAATTATATTTAGTCGTGTATGGCTTTTGATTTGAAGAACCAATTTCAGTTCTCGAAACCAACCTTGACTTGGGCCCCTCATATGCTTTCTGAACCTAAATAGCTATATAGCCTTGTGCACTTCTTACTCAAATTCCTTCTGGTTCCTTTCTTTTATGGATAATTTCATATTTGCACAACTGTCCCTCAACTTATCTTTATACTCATCTCATCTGAGAAGTACATAATTTTGTGCAGTTCTCTTTTGTACAGATCGGATTGCATAATCAATTAGGTCTTTAATACCTAGAAACAATGCATTGATCTTATAAAAAAATATAAACAAAGCGTGACTAAAAGAAATAGTAGAAATTATAGGGGTTTAGTTGCATCTTACCTTCTTCCTTCTTGTTAGACCTTTATATCAGACCTATTATAAAGATGAAGTTTATTATGACCCATTTGCATGTTTTTAAATTTTGGTACTGTGGTGAGTTTCAGTGACTCAGTCCTCTTCCCTATAGGTATTTTACCTTTTTTTTATATATGAAATAACCAGATTAAAAGAGAACTTAATGTGTACATATTTTACATATTTTGAAATAAGAGAAAGAATAGGGATTGGTTTGTAACTTTTACATTACCTCATTGTCATTCACCCTTCTTAGATCCAGTTCAACCTAATGTATTTTTTTTAATATGTTGTGCACATTGGTAAAGACATGGTCATGAAAAAGTTGCCTTTTTCTAAATTACTTTTTCTAAATTCCTATATTGGTAGAGACATCAGTATTTTTTTTTTTTAACTAATGTTTGTTGAGGAGTATACTTTTTTGTGATCAAAGACATTTGTACTTCTATTTTGGGTTTTTGTTAGCCTCTTTTACCTTAATCAGTGTTAATCAATTTCTTGAATCAATTTTGAATTTCAATTAGTTGTTATGAAGTGTTGTGAAGAGTTTGATTTACACCTTGAATTATATTTATCTGACATAAAACAAATTCCTACAAATACATCATTATACCTATATTAAATAATCATGTTTAGAATTGCACCTATAAATTATTATTACATTATCTTGAAAAATAATGGTTTGGATCTAGATTACTGGTTTTAAAGCAATAGTTTCGACAATTCAGATTAATTACATGGGGCAGTGTAGAACTTCTTACATGGATCTTTAGAATAAAATAATAAAAAAAGAATCATCAAAACTTGTTATATGGAAAGCCCTTGCAATTGTTGGGTCTCAGTTCTGCAAATTTGTGACATGCGTACTTATTTTGGTTTTTCCATGGACCTTCATTAAAATATAATATCTGGCATGGCTGGCGGGTCATGGGTTGTCAATTATTAGTTGCATGGGTCGGTAAGAGACAATTGCATGGTTAAACATCAAATCTTTTACATGCGTTACTTTTTCCATGGAACACCCATGCAACAGATACTATTGTGTCAGAAACACTAATTCTTTTGCATGGATCTTCACATCCATGTAACAACTAAGTGTTACGCATGTAATAAACCAAAATTCTAGTAGTGGGAGGTGAGCGGAGGAGAGAGGCAGAGAGAGAGGGAACCCTAGCAGCGCCAATGGTGCAGGACTGAAAATTTGAGAGAGAGGCCAAAATGTTGAGATAATTTGATAATGAGGAGCGACTTGGCTAAAATTGTGGGCGAAATTAAAAAATTCGCTAACTAGGAGAAGATGAAGGGCTGCTGAGGTATCAAGATCGGACAAATAAATAACTGATCTTGATATAACGTTAAACGTATCGGTTACAAAGATGCAGCCGATCCTGATATGCTGAAACTGATATGTGCACATCAAGATCGGACAATTAGGGTCGGCCGATCCTAATAGGTGCATATCAAGAATGGTCGTTTATAAACGACCGATCCTGTTTTGATCTGGACAATTAGGGATGGCTCTTTATAAAAGACAGTTCCTAATACCTCTTTCAAGGTCGGCTATTTAAAATGTCCGATCCTGAAAGAATTCAGTATCATTTTTTTTCCAAAACCGATTCTGATGGGGTGATACTATTTGTACATTTTCCAATAGTGATAATGAGAGTTTATGAGCATTTCATTGTATCCTTAAAAGAGGGAAAAAAAATACATAATGTTTTTCTCCTCCCATGATCCCATGCAGTATATTCCAAAATCATTTGTGAAATTCTTGAAAGGATCCATAAGTGAAATTAAACATCAAAATTAAATTAATTCCAAGGTTTCGTATGTTAGTTTTTTTCTAGGAACATATGTTAGTTTTTGTGCGAGAGCAGCACAAATATAAGAGTTCATTAATTATAGATGAATAATATTTCTTTTCAGGTACAAACTCATAGGCATTACGATCTGTATTTTATTGTTGCTTTCAAAAATTAGAAGAATTTATATTTTAATTGGGATCAATTTATTCTGTTAAGGAAAAATAAAAATTGAATGAAAATTATTATAGATTAATAACACCAAAAAATAGGAACCAAACTAAATTATTGAAAAAATATTGGTTTCGTAGCAAAGAAATGATTTGGGTTTATGAGTGTCAGCATATGCAAAAAATTATTGAATTTGTTTATTTTTTATTTTTAAATATGCGGGGCTCAGTTTAAAAAACAAAATATATTACACCTTAATAGAATGATTTCTTTAAAAGAAAAAGAGTCAATTAATGTCATTGACTCTGATTGGATTCGCAATTCATTGCTTCGGTTGAAATTAAACCAATGGAGACTATAGTTGCTCTTTTGGTTGTCCATATCTTTCATTTTATATCTCTATTGCTCTCACGAGGAATATATTTACTTGCGGTTCAAATTTTATTTGGTCCTCAGTAGCTCCCTGTGCCTGGATGCCTGCGCAGCGGGTCCCATAGACCATAGAGCCCTTCTTCTACGTGTAAACATTGGGATTCCCTTTTGTTAATGGCAGACAAGCAAATCCTTGGCTTTATTCTTAAAAGATATAATCCACTACTACTGGTAGCTTTTATCTTTAATCGGTGGCTTTATTCCAGGGATGGTTCATGTACTCTACAATTATTTATCATGAAATTTAAATCGTAGATATTGAAATCTATTTATGTATTTGTAATTTGACAAGGGAAACTTATCAAATTATTTATAGAAATCATTACCGGAGAAATAATTTTTATAATTGGAGTTATTAGTTAAAACATATGCTTGTAAATTAGATGAATTAAAATAACTATGTATATATATAGTTTAGTTGGCTTGTTATCAATAGTATAGCGACTTCTCATACTACTATCTCGAAACCTATTAGATCAGAGGCCGACCCACATAGTGCCAGGGGGGCAGCTGTTCCTCTTGAATTTTGAGTTTTAGTTGAGATCTATCGGTCTTGACCAACTTTGGCCCCCCTGAAATTTTTTTTGCCCCCCTCTGGATGTTTGATTTGTAATTCATATTAAATTTAGGGTTAAAATTGAAAAGTATAAGTTAACGCATTATTTTATATTGGTAATTAGAATTATAAGTTAGAGCATCACTAATTACAAGTCAACGCATTGAAAAGTATAAGTTAAAGATTATTTTGTATCGAGTATCCAATTAGTTAATAGATTTAAATCCGATTAGCTATTTGAACCAGATTCAATATTTTTTGCCCCCTTGACAAAAATCCTGGATCCGCCCCTGTTAATCAAATATGCTTCAAACGACAAAATCAAATCCTTAAAACTAATCTCCTGATGCATTTTCGATGTAAAATTTAAAATTTTTTGAACTTATTTAGTATATAAACTCAAGCAAAGTACTACATTTTATTTGTAAAATCAAACCCTTAGGACCAATCTACTTCATGATTTGATACTTTCTGGAACTTTTTAATTAAAATAAACAATCAAATATTTAATATAAGAAGTCATACTCTAATCAAATACACAGCAGTCTAGTATTGACAATTTTTGTTGCTAAAAATATAATGATCAATTGTAAAGACAAATTGTTGAAATAATTTGAATTTGGTGTAGAATCAGATAAAATAAGATTTCAACAATTTTGATGAGTGCTTTAAGCCATTCTAACTGATAAAATAAAAATAAGCACTTTAGAGGGAACGATTTCTGACGTGTTGGCTACAGGGAACAATTTTATTGTTGATTACACAGTGCTTCTAGCTAGGAAAGCACAATTTGTGTATCGGGTCACCGACAGTGTAATTAAGTTTTTCTGAATGTATTTAGACTTATTAATTAATTGCTACCTATGATGTTTAGTTTGTGCATGCCACAGAGGATCTGATCGCCAAAAATGCTGTGTGAACTCAACTTTATCGCTTTTTCATCTCCTTTGCATCTGCCAGAAAGCTACCATTGTCTCTCCTTGTCTGTCTTTCACTCTGTTTCTCCAAACTCAATCTCTCGCTCATACAATCTGCATTTTTCTCTTTGAATCTCAATTTCTCAATTCATCTTTCTTCCAACAATCTACTACATAAATAATATTTCTGAGTTCTGTACACAACAACCCTGCTAGTTAAAATTTCCGTTCACATCTCCATTTCTAGTCCTATACAAGACACTCCTTGCTAAAAAATTTCTTACAAAAAAGCAAAAAAAAAGTAAAAAAAAGTAAAAAAAAAAAAAGAAATTTGTCTTCCTCTCAAGCAATCTCGTCCTTACAATCTCTCTCCCTCTCTCATCTTTGGCTACTTTGTTTCTCATTTCCCAATCTCTCGCTCAAATAATCTGTCTTTCTCTTGGTAATCAATTTTCATTATTATCCGATCAAACTTCCGTTCGCATCTCCATTTCTCATCCTACTCAAGACACCCCTTGCTAAATTTTTATTCTTAGAAAAAGGAAAAGGAAAAAAAAAAAGAAAAAAAAAACAGAGAGACAGTAAGTTAGAAGAGGAAAATCACCATGGA
This sequence comes from Carex parvula, assembly GCA_025461045.1. Taxonomy (NCBI): domain Eukaryota; kingdom Viridiplantae; phylum Streptophyta; class Magnoliopsida; order Poales; family Cyperaceae; genus Carex; species Carex parvula. The sequence goes on from JAJGRW010001123.1 coordinate 264,281, forward strand.
GGTAGCTCTTTCAACCGTTGCTCAATGGGCGGGATCTGCTATCATTAGCAAACTAGTCGACACGGCCTATTCATACTTGGGAAAGCGTAAGCTACCTGCCGATACTGAATCCCAGCTAAGTAACCTGAAAGCAGCTCTTCCCAAGATCAAAACTGTCATGGGTGTTGCCGAGGTGCTAAAATCCAAGCACCCGAATTCAGGGGTGAATGAATGGCTGGTGCAATTCAAAGAAGCTTTCTTAGCAGCTGAAGACGTGCTTGACGAACTCAACTACCGGGAGCTGGAAGACATGGTGAAAACCCGACATCAGGTGAGTGGATCTTCCTCTTCAACTGTTCTACCACTAGTGAAGAAAAAAATACGGGATAAAATCCCATGTTATCGCTCGCTCAAGAACAAATTTAGTGGTTCTTCCAAAAGTGAAGATATATTGAAGAGATTGAGGGAAACTGTGAAAATGTTAGATCGGGTTGCCGCAGATGTTGGCATTTTCTTCCAATTTGCAATGGCACTAGATGTTTATGGCCTTACAAAACCCAATAATGAGCCAGTTTACACTTCTAATCGAGAAACTACTTCCCTTTCAACCGGAATCAAAGTTTTTGGCCGTGAAATTGAGAAGGCCATGATAATTGAATGGTTAAAGAAACCAGCATCTCAGGGAAATATCTCTGCCTTTTGTATTGTGGGGGCGGGTGGATTAGGGAAAACCACTCTTGCACAGTTAATCTTTGAAGAAATCAGCAGAGAGAATCATTTTGAAAAAACAATTTGGGTTTGTGTTTCAACAAGCTTCAATGTTGAAGATATAACAAGAAAAATTCTCCAAGAACTTGGGGAAAAATGCCATGGTAATGAATCATTAAATCGCCTTCACATAAACTTGAAGGAAAAGGTACTTTCAAAGAAAGTTCTTTTTATTCTAGATGATGTGTGGAATGATGAGAAAATATGTGATTGGGAGAAGTTGATTGATCCCTTGAGATTTGTACAACAAGGAAGCAAGATTTTGCTCACCACTAGAATGCAATCAGTGGCTGACATGCTTGCTGGTGTGCTAAATGTGGACCGAGAAAATCTAGTGTTACAAGGCTTGGAAGAGCCAGAGTTGTTAGAGCAGTTCAATAAGTATGCATTTTCCGGTTATAACCCTGACAATCATAGAGATTTGCAAAAAATCGGAAATGATATTGTAAAGAAACTCCGAGGTAGCCCCCTTGCAGCAAAGGTGATTGGAAGCTTGCTGAATTCAAACGTTAACTTCCAATACTGGAAAAGAATTTTGAACCATGATTCACTGATCAACTTAGAACAAGCTAAGGATATTGCAGATGTGCTGAAATTGAGCTATTACCATCTACCAGCACATTTGCAAGAATGCTTTAGATTTTGCTGCATATTTCCTCAAGATTATTTGTTCGGCAAAGATGAGTTGATCAAAATGTGGATGGCCACCGGATTCACACACCAGGAGTTTCATGGAAAAGAAAGACCTGAAGATATCGCAGAAGACTATTTGAATCACCTTTTTAGAAAATCTTTCTTTGAAAAACCTTTCAAGTTTGGGTCTGAGAGGTATGTTATGCATGATTTGATGCATGATCTGGCTCAGAATGTATCGAAAGGAGAATGTTGCAGAGTAGAACCAAATGGTGAATCTGATAATATACCTTTAACTGCACAACATGTCGCTGTTCCAGAAAGTAAAATTGAAAGGATATTCAATCTTACAAATTTACGCACCTTGGTAATAACCTTGATTGGAGATCGATTTGTTCCCCCAAATGGTTCACTTAAGAAAACTTTGCGTTTATTGGTCATACAAGGAGAAGGTAGATGTGAACTGCCGGAGGAGATTGGTAGTATGTTGCATCTTCGCTTTCTAAAGGTCAACCTTGATGGCTATCAACAATCATATAGATATTTGCTTCATAATTCACTTTATAAGCTTTACCATCTTCAAGTGCTAGAAATGACCAATTATTTTAGTGGAAATTCAGATTATGAGGGTATTGAAACAACTGGAATTACCAATCTTGTTAGTTTACGCTATATGAACCTTCCCAACGGGGTAATGCAAAAAATTCACGGAGTGCACAAGTTGACCTCTCTACAAGAGTTACATTTTATTGTTGGACGGGAGAGTGGTCAGCATATAGATGAACTAGAGATGCTAAACAATCTCCGATACCTTTCTATTGAGAAAATTGAGAATGTAGGGGATCCACTTGAAGCTACAAATGCAAACCTATCCAAAAAGGAAAGTCTTATATCACTATCCCTGGAATGGACTTATGGGAGCAATTATCATGATCCTGAGCAAGTCATTGATAACCTCCGACCCAATCCAAATCTCAAGGAATTGACCATTCAGAATTATACAGGCCACAGGTCTCCAATTTGGACAAGTGATTGTGCTTTGGAAAGGCTATATTGCTTCCGCATGCCAAACTGGGATTCCTGGGCAGGACCACATAGTTGTTATGGCTTTCCAAATCTAAAAGAACTTGTAATAGAATACTGCCCAAACCTGGCCAATATACCGACCATTCCTTTTTCTCTTTTCAAATTTGAAGTAAGTTGTGTGGGGCTTAATTCCCTTCCAGATATGCACCACAGTTCTAGCATTACAGATGAAGCACCATCATGTATGAAATCATCGCTTAGAACAGTACAGATTGCCGAATGTCCCAAATTAATATCATTGAATGGATTTCTGCAGCAAAAAAACCTAGATTTACAATCTGTTGAGGAACTAACCATCTTAGACTGTGAGAATTTGGTTCAGTTACCAACTGGTGCATTTGGGAACTTTGTGTCACTAAAACACTTACTTATAAAGGGAAGCCCAAAGCTGGTAACAGTTGATAACCAGAGCATCTTGCTACCTGCGAAACTAGAATCTCTTCAAATGGGAAACTGTGGTGAACTTGATGTGTCATTGCTAGAGTCAGCATCACACCTCTCTACACTTGCTGAGCTTCATATCGTAAACAGTGCAAATATTACTTGTATCCCTTCCACTGAAATGGCATTTACATCGCTCAGACACCTGTCCATCCGTGGATGTGACAAGCTCATTGAAATTTCATCTATGCCACAAGCACATACTGTCAACCAAGGAAACAACTTGGTCTCTTTAAAGATCAGTTCTCTAGATATTGATCACCTCTGCCTCCTTCGTATTGAACCACTTAGATGTCTAAGATTTGTTAGTTCTCTGACAGTTCGAAAGTGTTCAGGGATGGAGGCCCTGCCGGAGCAATGGTTGTTACAAAACAGTAGTACCCTCAAGAGTTTGATCATCTGGGATGCAAGATCGCTGCGGTCATTGCCTGGTACAATGGTGATGCTCACTGCCCTTAAAGTACTTCGCATTCACAAAGCTACTTTGCTGGAAGAAATCCCAGAGTTGCCTACTTCGCTGACTTATAAAAGCATTGAACAGGACGAAGCTCTCTGACTCTATTTCAACCCTCCTCGTAAGTGTTATTATGATTATATTTCCTGCCTAGTTTTTGTTTGTTCCATGCTCTATGTTATTTCAAGTTTTGAATCCTCTCAATGGCTCTTGCAATTGATTAAGTTCTCATTTGCAACCGTTGGTCTTTGTGTAACTTCTTGTAGATGACTCACGCAAACACGAACTGTTGAAGTTACAAGCTAATACGTACAACAACGTTCACATCCGATCCAGAAGAAAATGAAGAAAGAAGGCAACATAGATTCTTGGCAACATATATTCTTGGTTTATACGGCTGGACAGAAATATTCTGCATTTCCTTTATTTGTCATAATTGATTGGTTTGTAATTTACTTCCAAGTTTAGATTGAATTATGATTTGTTTCTAAGATAATAGAGGTGAGCTGTAAGCCCTATGATGGATATAAAATACTCTCTATACAGAGAGGGTAGTATGTAAGAAAAACAATTCTGTGATATAAAAAATAAGGGAGGGAAGGGAGATTCATGGGAGTTTTGTGTTCTTGATGTGTTCTATTAAATTTGACACAAACATGGACCCCACCATGTACATGGAAAAAATGTAATTACATAAATACCATGTACGAGATACAAATAACTGCGCCACTGTGGTTTATTCATGAAGGTATATATCTCTCCTTGTTCCCAATTTATTAATTTCTGTTACATTTATTTATAAATTGAAATTTCAGAGATAATAACACATTTTCAAATTAACTCCGCCTATATCTAAATGATGTAACCGGTCATTATAACAAAATTATTAAAAATATTTGTATTTTAGATCAAACAAATTAAGCATTAATTAGTAATAATCAATTTACTAATTTAATTTTTAATTGATTTTTACAGTAATTGAATAACAAGTATACGAGCAAAACCCTGTTATGAAAAAATAATTAATAAGTTTTGGTTATGTTATTGTTTAATCTACTTTATTTAATTATATTAATAATTATTAATATGTATAATTGTTTTGATATCAAGCATTTTAGAAAAAAAAAAATATGATTTCTCACAACTAAATCAACGGTACAATTAACATTCATTCCAGTACATTCTCATAATTATACTTTAATACATATCTATGAATGTGGGTACTCATAAATTAATTTGTGATTTTTATACCCGTAAATTTCCATCATGCATAATCTCGTGACAATCAAATTAATATGTCTTAATCGTAAAAATTAGAATGGATTTTATTTTATAATTATTTAAAAAAAAAGTTTGACAGATATTTTAGATCAGGGAGGCAAGTTTTTTTTCTGTGTGTTTGTGTGCGTCCATCATTGATTTTGGCATAGTATGATTATCATGGGTTGTGTAGATATCTATTTGAGCTCATTTGTTTTAGTATTGATTATCTTGGGTTTTGTATATATCTATTTGAGCACATTGAGTTTAGATTATTAAAAATTCAAATCGCTTGATAAGTGGTCAAATATGAGTCAAAATCACATCATTTTTGTAAGGCATGTTAGATTTTCATTTTAACTCGAATTTTAATAAGATTAAAATTATTAGAATAGATAATGATCAAGTAATCTCTCCCTTTTAATTTTACTTTTTGTTGCTGCTATTACCAAAGCCAGTATATTAATTGCAGCTTAATTTTATCACATATGAATTTCAAGTAAATATTTTACCTTAATAAACTGAAATTAAGGACGCAAATTTTTATTCCTTCCGGATGCAATTTAAATGTTAAATTAGAAAGGGACGAGATTTTATTGTCAAATCAAATTAATAAAATTAGATTAGGTTTGTAGGAACCAGTGTACAAAATGTCAGTTTGTTGTGCACCGGGTGCAGTAAAGAAAATGCTTCGGCCATTCGTCTAATAGAAAATGAGGAGAAGGCTTCTATTGGGCCCAATCAGGCCCAAGAAATACTCCAACTTGATCGTAATTCGTTCATAAGCGCTTTGCTTAGGCCCAATCAGGCCCAAGAAATACTCCCAACTAATATCGTAATTCACTTACAAGCAGCCAGGTGAGGAAACAAATCCTCTGGGATAACACAATATTTGAGTTTAGATCCTGACCATACGATCTGCTTTGGCACGGAAATTAATGGATCTCTGTACGCTCCATCTCGGATCGAATCAGCCTGGATTCTCATCGGACGGTCCGGACTCAAACCCAAATATTGTGTTACCGCAGAGGTTATGAATTCGCCAGGTGAGAGCATTATTTTTCAAAATTGAAAAACAAAATTAAGAACCGAAAGAGAAAGCGAGGGAAGAGACGAGAGAGAGCGAGAACGGAGGAAGAGGGTGGTGGAGCACGGCGGCGATTGAGAGGTGAGCCTATAATGCATTCTTTGCAAATAGACGGGATCGATCGATCGATCTCAGTATCTCAGTCACAGCTTACTCCCTTCTTCGTAATTTCTAGTGTTACTCCTTCATCTCTTCCTCCTCCTCTAATCGAAATTACAGTAAAAGAGGATCGATTAAAAACAAAATTGAAACGGAATAGTGAAATTTCATATAAACAAATTGACCGTATATTTCCAGAAAGCACAATGACACAAATCAAATGGTGAGATGAGGTTAGCATAAGTGCATTTCGGCATTTATTTAGGTGGTGTGAGTTTTAGCATCCTTAATTACTCTAGTAATTACTTCCTGTCAAAAATCAAATGCTATTTGTATTCATATATTTTTCTTGCACATATATGTTTGCTTGTGGTTGTTGTTGTAGGAGGAGCATGGAAGTAGACAGCAAGGGTCGACGGAGATGGAGAGTGACTTACACAAAACATTTAAAACAGAAAAGAAAGGTTTATCACGATGGTTTTCTCGAGCTTAGTGCATCTGGTGACAAGGTAAGTGAATAGTATTGCTTTCATATACCACTTAGTATTTCCATCTAGAGTGAGGCTATGGTACTATGCATAAGGCAGATTGGTCCGTTCTACTAATCAAAATTTCCGTTAGTCCAAATAGATGATCTGAACTCTTCAACATGATTTTCATATGAAAATGTACTTGCAGACTAAATTTTACATTTTGTAGATTTTTTTACTATTTCTGAAAATAGGTAGAAAATCACTACTTTTCAATGGTCTAGAATCTTTAGATCAAGTGATTTTGTACCTATCTAAAAAAATAGTAAATTTTTTTAAAAAATATAAAATTTGATCTACAAGTACATTTTCATATGGAGATCATGTTGAATGGTTCAAATTGTTTGAACTTTGAAAATTAAGATATTGATCCATAGTACGGACCAATATGTGTTATGCATAGTACCATAGCCTCACTCTTCCATCTATGTATTTATTGAATATGTCTGATTAAGTACACTATGGTTCAATGGAGTGCTTGAATTGTGGATGCACACATCCAGGTACGGTTGTATGATGAGATCGAGAACCTGATAGAGGTCAAATTTCTGACCATGGTTGACTCGATTGAATGTGGCAACTCCTTCACCATGGATTCTCACCTTGTTGACATTGCCGATGCCGTCAACCTTTCTTCCAATCCTACTGTTACTCCCTTTGCACAACAAAATGGTAATCTTTTGTTTTCTTCTTCGGGCTGTATCATTCTCTAAAGGTGATAGCATGCTCTCGCTCACTGGTATAAAAATCAAATCGTGCAGGCAGCAAGAGAAACTCTTTCCACAGGAAACCATTGCACAAGGTCCCCAATATGATGCAAAGCAACACCAAAGGTCAGTAAATACCATCACCTGTAAATGTTTCTTGGTTTCTGTTTTTTTTTTCTAAAGTGGAGCAACGTTTACCAATTTCATTACCAGAAACCAAACATACTGTTTCTACAAGAAAAACATGGTACCAAGCTGGTACACAATTGCCTAAAACATCACATAAGCAACTTTAACCCTAACAAGTTCTAGAATAACCTAAAAAACACCATAAAGTTTCATACAAAAGATAGTGATGTATTTAAAACATATCATAAGTTAATCTTCTGTATGAATTTAAATTTTTGGTGATCGACAGGAAAGAAATCTGAACCTTGCACCACTCCTTTGCCATCAATCAATTCATCTTTTCCACACTCGCTTCTTGAAGGTTTTTAACTTTCTCTTTTCCTTTTATCTCTCTTTTCCTGTTGCATTTTATTTATTCTTCATGGCTTTGCATTTAATGTAGAGTGGAGCATTCTGTATACAACCCAACTAACACAGAAGGCAAAGAAGTACCATGACGGCACATTGCGACTTTCTCAACTTGGTTCCCATGCAAAACAGGTTAAAATTTTTGCTGGGCATATCTGATTTCAAATGTGAGTTAAAACTGTGGTGGATTGTATAGTTTCTTCCATTCAATGATGCAAAATGCATACTGGTACAGTGTAGAGATACAGAGAGATGATAAATTGACTAAATGATACTTTTGTATTTTCATTGATTGATTTCTGTTGAATAAAATACTGTGTATTTTAGACACAGGGTTACACAATTACAATAGCCTAAGTGTACTAACTAACTTCTGTTAGGAGTCCTAATCAATCTTGTTTGGTCCAGTTGACTTGGTCAATGCTGATGATTCTTCTAATAAATGGGTAGCAATGGAGCAGGTGCAGCTATATGATGAAAACGAGAGGCTTCTAGAAATTAAGGTCTTAGGAAAAGATGACGTGCTCGAGTCCGGCCAAACTCTTATCATGCAAGCTCATCTTGTCGACATCAGTCTCTCTACAATTAAAGTTGGGAAAGAGAACTGCTCAGTCTCATCCTTCAGAAAGCCATTTCAGAAACCTGCTTCTCCTATCCACAGTTGTGTTGACAGTACTAATCTCTTTGTTTCATTTTTACACTATTTTTTGTTAAGAGCTTATTTTTGATAAAGTTCTTCTTGGGGGGGAAATTCATGTATACCCCTCAAAAACTTTAAAATTATGTATTTCCTCTAAAATTCATAATATCATATTTACCCCTTATAAATTTCAAAAACTCACAAATTTACCCAATTTATTGACTTTTCTAGTACCCATCCCCCTCTAAACTAATTTAAAATTTATAAAGTACCCATCTCCCTCTAACCTAATTTGAAGTTTAGAGGGTCAAATACGTAATTTCGAAATTTTTGAGGGCTATACTTGAAAATCCCCCTTGTTATATTGCAAGGTAACAATAGACTAAAGTTATCTACTGACATAAGTTTACGGTGCAGACAGGAAGGAGGCAGCCTCTGTTGAGCCTAGTAGACTGGGAAACAATTCTGTTTTGAAAGGTTAATATCCCTTGTAATTTCTTGTCCATCACTGCATGTGCCAGGTTTTGTTTTGTTAAAAAGTAATCAATATCATACAGCAATTTCTTTCCAGCCACGGAAATTCTTCCTACTGATCTGATGAGTAAAATGTTCCATGCATACATAAGTAGATCTATGTAGAGAGGCTATGGTACTATGCATAGGACGGATTGATCCGTACTATGGATCAATATCTCCGTTTTAAAGACCAAACAGTTGATTGAACCATTCAACATGATCTTTATATGAAAATGTACTTGTAGATCAAATTTTAATTTTTTTACTTTTTTTACTATTTTTTTAGATGGGTATAAAATCACTTGATTTTAATAATTCTAGATCATTCAATAGCAGTGAGTTTCTACCTATTTAAAAAATAGTAAAAAAATTCTAAAAAATGTAAAATTTAGTTTGCAATTACATATTCATATGGAGATCATGTTGAATGGTTCATATCAACTATTTAAACTTTGAAAACGAAGATATTGATCGATAGTATGGATCAATCTGCGCTATGCATAGTACCATAGCCTCACTCATCTATGTATTCTACTTCTGATCTCAATCTCTCATGGGGCACATACTTTTACTGTTTCAATGGAGGATATGTATTAGGACTTGTAACAGAATTGCCCTTGAATGAGTGCAGAGTGGAATGTCTTGTACACAACCCAACTAAATAAGAAGGCTAAGACATATCATGACGGCATCTTGCGACTTTCCCAAGCTACAGATTCACTCACAAAAATGGTCTATACTGTGAATTTTACTATGAATTAAATTCTTCTTTATGGTAAATGAATGTCTTAGTTTCCTTAGCTATTTTAATCCTTTTTCTTTCCAGATCACCTTAACAAGTGAGGATGGTCAAATATTAGGTAGTCGACATATGAAGTCATTTGAATGTATAGAAAGCAGTGCTGAGTGCGAGCTACCTGGATATATGGTTCAAATTTATGACCTACGCGTCTGTCAAGAAGGTTATTGTTGTCTTCATTCTACTTTGTTTAAATATGTGTTGGTCTTACTTCAAGCATACTAGAAATAAAGTGTAGGTGGAACAGCCATTTTAAACAACTCATTTGTCGAATGTTAATTTGTCCCCAAGTAAAATGGGCAGGGGCGGATATTAATGCACCCCAAAGGGTGCTTAGCTACCCCTATCATTTTATATTTTTTAATTATATATGTTGAAATTTGATTGTTTTTTTTTTCTCTTAAGTTTTTATATAGTTTAGCCCCCCTCATGAAATATCAAATGTGTGTTGTAGCCTAGTGGTTAGAATTTCACATTGTGATTGTGGAAACTTGGGTTCAAATCCACATACTATACATTAAACATTTTTGCATTTTACGTTTTAGCCCCCTCAATCTAAATTGTCTAGTTCCGCCCCTGAAAATGGATAAAACTTCCCTTGTTATTTTATCAGATAGGACCGAAAAAGTGACTGTGGCTTGTATTAAATTTCACAATAATCTTAATGTATTCCAGCTTCTATTATGCCATTGGATAAACATGAATAAGCTGTGTTTAAATGTAGTAGTATATACAGGTTCCAATCAAAGGAGCCCTTTGAAGCAATTTGTGAAGTCAATGACATTGATGAAAAGCATACCTGCAAGTGAGAAGTTAAAAGTATATATATTTTTTGCTTGCTCAGTCAGAAATATTACCAAATAGGATGTTTAAGGACCTTTATTGTATTTTTTTTTTCTTAAAAGATGGTGTAGACTATGGAACAAAGAAAGAACAAGAAAAGAGTACGAGCACACAGACTGGTAACGGCACGAAGATGAAAACATTGATGAAAAGCATACCTACAGGTGAGAAGTAAAATATAATATTTTTTTTGCATGATGAGTCAGAAAAATTACCGAAAAGGATATTTAAGAACCTTTATTGTATGTGTTTTCTTTTAAAGATGGTGTTGACTATGGAACAAAGAAAGAACAAGTAAAGAGTATGAACACAGAGACTGGTAACAGCACAGAGATGAAAAAATCAACAAACACTAAGGATTGCATCACTGTTGCTAGACGAGATGGTGTGCTTTCTTTATCACATGATGTTTTCATATTCTGTTAGGAGTGAGGCTATGGTACTATGCATAGCGCATATTGGTCCGTACTATGGATCAATATGTCCATTTTCAAAGTTCAAATAGTTGATCTGAACCATTCAACATGATTTCCATATGAAAATATACTTGTTGATCAAATTTTTCAATTTTAAGAATTTTTTTTACTATGCATAGTACCATAGTCTCACTCTTCTGTTAGTATCATGATGTTTCTGTATTCTGTTTGTATCAATTCGTGTCGTCTGTGCAATTAATCTATAAACCTCAGGATGAAATAACTACTTTGTGAAGCATACTCAATTCTCTTAAAATTACCAAAGAGGATGTTTAAGAACTTTTGTTGTATTTTTTTTTTTTTAAAGATGGTGTAGACTATGGAACAAGGAAAGAACAAGTAAATAGTACAAGCACACAGACTGGTAACAGCTCGGAGTTGAAAAAATCAACAAACACTATGCAGTGTGTTACTGTTGCTCGACGAGATGGTGTGCTTCCTTTACTTATTTTGTTAATATCATGATGTTTTCATATTCTGATGGTATCAGTTCATGTTGTCTGTGCTTAACCTCTAAGACGCAGGATGGAATAACAACTTTTGTGAAGTCTCCAGGCCGACTATTCATATATTTTTTTTTTTAAAGATGGTGTAGAGCATGGAACAAAGAAAGAACAAGTAAAGAGACGGTGTGTGCTTCCTTTACTTATCATATGACGTTGTCATATTTTGTTAGGGTTTAGGGTTTATAGGTCTGTGTGATTAACCTATAACATCCAGGATGAAACAAATACTTTGTGAAGTCTTTAGTAATTACTGACTATTTATACACTTTTACAGCTTGTCAGATAATGTCAGTGCTAAAGAAACCTACAGCAGTGCCAGAGAGAGAGACAGTGCAAGTAGCGAAGAAGGCTCATCTCTCTTCGCACATACAAATTGATGACAGTATAGGTGAAGAGAAGCTTCCAACAGTACAAGGGTCGTATGATAAAGATCGGAATGCTTATCACAGCTCCTTGACTTCTCTACCTTCTATGTAATAAGCTTCATGACTCTTTTTTCTATATTTGCTCATGTGAAAACTTAGCAGTTTTTGCTTCTGCCAGGGTTTCAAAAAAAAAAAAAAGTAAACTTAGCAGTTTTTATGTCATCAGCTTCAACTGTTCAATTGAAGCATACCCAATCAGTGTTTTTGTGCAGAAGGCAGGCTGTTTTATTTTTGAAATATCATTGACACAATATTAATTGCAGGCTCCATGAGATAAACAGAAAAAGAGTGAGGCTATGGTACTATGCATAGTGCATATTGGTCCATACTATGGATCAATATCTTCACTTTCAAAGTAAAAACAATCGATCAGATTATCAGAACCGTTCAGCATGATCTCCACATGATAATGTAGTTTTAGATCAAGTTTTACATTTTTCAGAATATTTTTACTATTTTTTTTAGATAGAGAGAAACGGACCAATCCGCGCTATGCATAGTACCATTTATAGCTTCACCCAACAGAAAAATATATTTTTAATTAGATTAGTGTAGATTACCTAACATTATGTTATGTTTTTACTTTTTGTTGGATATAGGGAATCAGGAACCCAAGCTTCAGAAATGCAAACGAGTGTCAAAGAGAATTGTACCAGTTCCAGCATACACAACAGTTCATCAGGTTAGAATGTCGACAAATGAGATTATGGAGTTTAATTAGCTCTAATCCCTTCAACTTTATGCATTCCTTTATTTTACGAATATCAAATAAATTGCAGTTTTAAGTGATATTACCATCTCAGCTTCATACGAGGGCAGATGCGAAAGCATAAACTTGGTATGAAACCTTATATCCTAAGATAATAAATACTTCCACATTGTATCAGATTGATGCATATATTATTTTGATTTTTGTTCTAGCAGGATTTGGAGAAGGTAGACGGAACAGCAGGCACTGTTGAAGTATTATTTGCTGATTCTGACAACATTGATTTCCCTTCATTTGACCTTGGATTCTAGGTATTAATAATGTGGGATTTTATTTGAATTTTTGTAACTTGTTGAGTTTCAGAAATGGATGAAAATGTTTTAATCAAAGAATTAGATAGTTTAGATTAGAAATTCAGTCTAGAGAAATACACATAGTCGTTTGCTTTTTTTTTTTTTTTTATGTTGATCCAAGTATAATTCTGATTTTTATTTAACAGAAAATTTTGTTTGATTGGCAACTCTCTGGATTTGTTGATTTAAGAACGAAATGGTTATTGGAAAAAATAAGATCTCCAGAAGCTTAAGAGGAAAATAGTAAAGTACAAATAGCTTTTCAAACTTTATTTAATTTTTTTGTAATTCTAAATAATTTTCAAGTATGGAACTTGAAATTAAGCAACTGTTTATCATGTCGTTTCAACGCAAAGTAGAGCCAACATCAACATATTTCGAAAACTACAGCTCTTATTTATAGTTTGCCATCATTTACAAAATTACAATTCCAAACCATTTATTAATAATTTTTGCGACTCGATAAACTTAAAGCTGTTGTTTATTTAAAAAGAAGAATTTGATTATAAATTAGAGGGTGTAAAATGGAATAGATATTACTTGTAAAATCATCATCCATATCTGCATAAGTACCATTTGTATATGTATATAAATATATATAAATTATTAGGCAAATCACTGTTTTTTTGGATAGGTAGAAAATTATTGTTTTTTAACAGTATAGAACCAGTGATTTTGTATTTATCTTAAAAGATAGTAAAAAATAAATTCAAAATTATAAAATTTCTTCTTCGAGCATATTTTAGTATGGAGTTGGTTCGGATCGACAGTTTGGACTTTGTAAACAAAAATATAAAATATAAAATATGAAGTACGATAAGATATGAAAGATATGAGATATTGGAATGATCGTGTAAATATATATAAATATTAGCCAAGGTTAGGATGATGTAGATCAAATATATAAAATTTATTCGTCTTTTTTATTAATAGGAAAAACAAAAAAAAATATCAATAATGAGGAATAGTTTTGCTTGATTTTGAAAAATAGAAAAAACGTTATGGTTCGTAAGGGCACTGTACTTGACCGTTATGGTCAGTAACGTCCAATTAATCTGATTGCTACAGTGTTTTTTTTTGTTAATTAGAGATCATTAGTGATCAGATTAACTGCACGTTATGGTTTATAACGTCCACCTATAGTGCCCTGGACATTACAAACCATAACGTTCTTCCTATTTTTCAAAATCTAGTGAAACTGTTCCTCATTATCGATATTTTTTTTGTGTTTGTCCTATTAATAAAAAAAACGGTAAAATTTATAGCTCCTTCAAATGATTTGCTGGTCCGAACTATTAGTATCTATACCCACATTCATATACATCATAGATTCGTTTTAGCAAGGATATAATTTCGAATGTTGACACCTGTTAAATATCTGTATTTGCATTTGAAAAATTCATAGATGTGTTTTAAGATTCGTGCCAATTTATAGAAAATCCTATATAGGGCAACCAAAAAAGCTCGTAGTTCGTGATTCGATTGACTTCGATTCAAAAAAACTCGTTCGATTGAAGTTTGTTCTAAAACAAATCAAACTAGTTTGGTTCGAATCTTATTCAAACTCAAACTCAAACTGGGTATAGTTCGTTCGAAATTGGTTTACAAACTTTTAGGTTCGAATCTCAAATTAACATGTACCATTCAAATTAGAGCAACGCCAGTGGCTCAGTGCAAAATCAAGGTTTCATTTCAAATAGATACAAATAGGTATCTGATATGATCAGATAAAATCCAATGCAATGTTTTTTTTTTATGGTTGGCGACGAAATGCCGCCAACAGATATATTGATACTAAAAAAGTTATTTACAAAACTAAATTATAAAACATCAAAATCCTAAAAATACAAAACTATTCAACTCGCAAAAATAGCCAATCCAATGCAACGCTTAGTTTAAGCTATCCAATGTTCAAAAAAATAACTAAAGGCGGTAGGGCTGTCAAAAAAACTTGTAGTTTGTGATTCGATCGACTTCAATTCAGAAAAAAAATTCACAATGAACTCGTTCGATTAAAGTTCGTTTTGAAACAAACTAAACCAATTCGGTTTGAATCTTTTTCAAAATCAAACTCAAATTAGAGTAAGCTTGATTTGATTTGATTCGTTTGCAGACCTACTCCTATGCGAGTCCAAATGCCCAAATAGGGCAATTGGTAAAAACCAATTATCCCTTCAATTCACAAAATCCGTGACGCTCTCTCTCATACACGGGTCCAGATCTCTAAAGTAACTCAAATTTTGAGTATTGATTCGGACCGTCCGATCAGAATTCGGATCAATTCGGTCCAGGCCACAGCAGATCGAAGGGATCAGATCCAAACTCAAAACTTGGGTTAATCTAGGAGATCCGAATTAGGGTTTCATGATTTCGTATCCTCCGAGTTAACTCAAAACTTGGGATTAGATCTGGACAGTCCGATTGAAATCCGAATGAATATATTTTTTTTATCATTGATAAAAAAATATTTACATCTCATTAGTCCTACAAATTAACACTTAGTAATATTAAACTATTTACATTTGTAACTTAACTATTTACATTTGTAAATTAGGAAGCAATTAAAAGTAATTAAAAGCAATTAAAATACTTCCACAATGTATCGGATACCTCATTCCCAGCATCATCTTCAGTAAGGTCATCCATAGAGAAATTGGGGTTGGCCTGCCAGGCAGGAGCTCCATCATGCATGTAAACAATGTTAGTTTTGCTACATATAAATAACTAGTAAATCAATTAAATAATAAAGTTTTGCTACCTCGCCAAGCTGCACTGGAACTCCATACTTGTTGTAGTAAGCGTTCCACATGTTGTTATTCAACACCCATTGGTGGACCGCCCAACCTGAGTCGTTCTCTGCAGAATTGAAGATAACTTAATAATAATTATAATTAGATAAATATTATAAACCTTAGTATTTTTAATTATATTTTTATATATTTTTTAATAAATATCCGACTCGATTCAACCATATCCGTCTAATATCCGATCTGTATCTGTATTCGAAAAATTATAAAATATATGGATATGATTTTACCACTATATGCTCCGTATCCGCTCCATTTTCACCCCTAAATTTATTTAGGAGGCTCCAAAGAAAATTCAGTATAGTATATTCGGAATTCCTCGAGAAATCATGTCTTCAATTTGGCTAAAATATTTAATAGTTTAATGAAATTGGGGGTTATATATAGATTGGTGTTTCAAGGTGGTGGCCGGTCAAAGTAAGGTAGTGCTCGGTCTAGGACAGTGCGGTAGTCCGACTGTTTGAACTTTCAAAACAGAGATAAAAGCACAATAAGACATGAAAAATGTGATGTATTTGAACCATCATTTTATATTAAATGGATACAAATTGTATTGAGAGCTAACAAAATCAATGAACTTAATTTTCTTGATTTAACCCCTTCATTTGATGGCTATCGATATAATGTCAAAATTTTCATGATTTTTTGTATGGATGAAATTGAGATGATATAAAATATATTTAACGATATAAATTTATTAATTTAAATATGAAAAAAAAGATTGGTGGCAGGACAGAATTGATCGTTGATCTTCTTGGGAAAATTTCTTTCTTTTACTCTTTGAAGGGTACAATTTTGAGTTTTTTGAAGAGTATATATACATGAAATTTCCTCTTTTTTATCTTTTTTATTTTTTTGGTAAGTAGATCAGACACACAGTAAGCCATATGTAGGTTACTCGAGTCTGCCGGAGAAGGATTTATCTTTTATTATGTTTCGTGAGATCAAATTATCATTTTTCAGTTCTTTAGACCAATACCAATTTATCATTCTTCATACTTCGGATCCGAATTTTTTTTAAATCATTCTACCACATAAAAAATGAAGCCACTCGTTCTATTTCCCTTTATTGTTTAATATTAATCTATATAAATAAAATAAAAAAGTTCTGCAATTTAGCCTTTGTAAAATTTAACTGGAAGTAGTATTATTATATATATATAGAGTGGCTAATATCAAAACGTTTGTTTCTAGCCTCCGGTGCAACCAAGTTGTTTTCGGATTTTCAAAGTCCAAACGGTCGATCCGAACCGTTCAGCATGTTCTCTATATTGAAATGTGCTTGGAGACTAAATTTTACATTTTTTGAAATTTTTTTACTATTTATTAAGCCACTTTGAAAATTGCTGATCACATGGTCCATAATTTAGTTGCACTGTTTTTACTGTTCACCCGGATCAGCAATTTTCAAAGTGGCTTAATAAATAGTAAAAAAATTCCAAAAAATGTAAAATTTGGTCTCCAAGCAGATTTTAATATAGATTAAACATCTAACGGTTCGGATAGACCGTTTAGACTTTGAAAACCCGAAAACAACTTGGTTGCACCGGAGACTAGGAACAAACGTTTTGATATTAGCCACTCTATATATATATATATATATATATATATGTGCAGTTGTCGCCTTTGACCAAATGCAGACTACCCTACAAAAAATACCAACATAACCAATTAACTTCTCAATGTCACAGAATTCAAAATTTTATTAGTATTTTTCTATTTTAAATCTGTATTTAAAAAAAAGCTTTGCAGTTTGCATGCAGCTTATTCCGTTTAATTTATATACAATCTAACATATATGAAATAATCAATACATTTTTTTAATTTCATTTGCAACTCTGTATGCTTATTCCCTTTTTTTTTTTGTGTATCTGTGTATGGTGTTTTTGGTAGTCCTTTTAAAGGAGTTCTCTATCTCGGGGACTCTATTGCTAACATGTATGCAAGATTATGTTTTTAGAGCAGCAACATAAGCTCCTCCCAAAGTAATACTAACTTTCATGTACAATTTCGATTTCGGTAGGCCCAAATAAAATATTTAACTCTAAATAGCACTTTGTTTGTGGCCTAAATTGAAGTAGCAAATGAGCCCACCAAAAACCAATTGAGTTAGGAATGTGAAACCCAGAGCAGCGCTCCCCCTCTCAGTCCCAACCCTAAAATCAGCAATGCACCGGCAGGCCATCCCAGCCTCTCATCTCACGATTGATTGCGCTGTGGTCGGTGAGCTCTTTCCGAAGCGAGGCAAACTCCGAGAAGAAACAAGGGGACTGGTATGATCCATTATGCAACACTCCTTTGTGTGTTGTTGTTATGCAATAACGGATCAAACTTCTCCCCTTGTTTCTTCTGCAAGTTATCAAATGAGTTTCAACAGAATGCCATTACAAGAAAGAAGAACAAATTTTGTCCAAGGGTAGCTAAAAGATCATACAGGTTACAATCAGGCACTTTCCTTCCTGTGAGTCTTAATTTACTGGTATCCAACTCAATTTATGGTAACAACAACCAAGGTCCAAGGTTACAAGTTAGAACACAAGACAAGACTAAAAGAAGTATCCTGTTAATTAGTAATTACACCTACAAATCATGTGTCTCTTACTGACATAAGTTTGTTCAATTAATCTGTTCAAGAGCCTATTTTCATTAAATTAAGTGCTTTCAATCCGATCTTTTCCTGTTTATTTTGTGTTCAGTAGTGGTACATGTGGGTGTACCAGCTTGAGTAAATGTACTCTGTTTTACTAATTATGGTACATGTGGTTAATTGTTTTAATGGTGAATGGAGCCGTGAAAGATTCTAAAGCATTTGGTTCCAACACTACAGAACTCTTTAAGCATCTCCTATTAAAAAGCATTTCAGGTTTGTAGTTTTTTTTTTTTTGTGGTAATCTTTTCCTATTACAGATGTTATTATAAAAGATGTTATTTTCTAGGATTTTTTCTTAAAATTATTTATACCAATGTTATTTTCTACTGTTTATGAAAGTTTTTTTGCCAGTTTGGAGACCTAGCTTTGGCTGTTGTTTAATATGTGTTTCGTCAATTTAGCTGTTTGGTATCTTTCATGGAGAAATATTGTTCTGCCATTTTGTCGAAAAAATGAAGCGCTGAAATTCGCGTTATATTACAGTTCTTGTGTTTGTTTTACAATTTAACTACATGGAAATTTACTTTTGAAAACTGCGAAATTCTCCTGTTACTCAGACTGTGTTACTGTTATCTGTCATGTAAACTCTTATTTGACATGAGTTGAAATATTTCCTCAACCGAGCAGCTCTGAGTTGCATTATTTGCTGCAGCCTGTTTATATTATAAAAGAACATATCACATAAAGAGTTTACTGAAAAGAGAAGGGAGAAGACAGAAAGTATGGAGATTAATAGTAGATGAGAAGCGTTAATTACTTCAATAAGAATATCAGGGGACTACTTTAAATCCAGTCTAAAGAATTCAACAGAGACATTTCACCCAACAATGACCCTTCAAGTGTGCTGATGCTGACACGTGATGGAGATACATAGCAGCCCCAACACATTAACATTTTACTGTTTAAACTTTCTATGTTTGAATCATCAATTTACAGCTGTGAGCTGTCGACTCAATTCAGATCGATCAGCTGATACAGTAATATTTTGTATATGCTCTTATTTGGAAACTACGTTGGATGAATACGGGAATCCAGGTACGGGTATCGAATAGGATCAATACGGGATACGACGATACGGTAATTTTCAACGCGATATGAGTACATGCGATATTGGTACAGGTATTGATACCTCAATATGATACATATCTGATATGATACGGGACCCATATATGAAGTATCGAGGTAACATAGTTTGGAAAGCCTAAAGCCTAGTAGCTGCCTGATTTTTTTTTTATATCCTCCATAAATTAAAAAATTCTTAACATTCCCTCGATTTCTTTATTAAATTGCCTCAACAGACAGAATTCCTGGCGGTTGTTATCTCTTCAAAAGAGGCCGCAAAATTTGTATTGCACATTTAAGCTCAACAGAAGAGGCCGCAAACACATATGTACTACTAAAAAAAATGTTTTTTAGAAAATTTTATTATATACAAAAACTTAATGCTTGTGGTTTCTTTGAGCAGTGCCAGCCCTCCAGTCTCAAGTGTTTATATTAAGTCGAGATTTGTGTGATTATTCTAACGGATCATATTCCTTTTCGATTTTCTCTCAATGCTTTCGATGGCCCTGGTTGTGAAATTTTCTGTGTAGCGAGCGGATTTGTTGAGTTCATGCCCTCACGGATTAAAAATGTAAGAGGTATGTCGTCCGGTAAAGCTCCTGTGCTACAGAAAATCACTGAAGATCAGTCTTGAGGAATAGCAACCTGAACTTTGGGGCCTTGGTGGGCTTCAGAGGCTCGGCGCATGTGCTGACCCAAATGGGAGGGGTTGTAGGCTGTCGGATGGGACTGACTGAAGAAATATAATTAATCATCCTTGTTCAGTTAATTTAGTCTTCGCGCAATTTTTGTGGTAAGTAGTATTGTGTGCACTAATACGTGGCAGATGCCCATTGGTTGGTAAGTGATAGGCCCATATGCCAATGGCCCTTAAAAAGCCCAAGCCTGGCCCAACTAAACATCTCCAGATTTAAAATTCACAGCAAACAGGCCACGGCCCAAAAATTACTCAGGATTCGGACCCCCTCCCGGGGCCAACCCGAGGTCAAAAATTACTCAGGATTCGGACCCCCTCCCGGGGCCAACCCGAGGTCAAAAGTTACTCGGGATTCGGACCCCCTCCCGGGGCCAACCCGAGGCCAAAAGTTACTCGGGATTTGGACCCTCTCTTAGGGCCAACCCGAGACTAAAAATAGCACGGCAATCGGAACCCTTCCCGGGGCCAGCCTGAGGCCAAACACAAATGAAGACTCGGACCCTCCTAAGGGACCGCTCAAAACCAAATAAAACAGGGCTCAAAGCCTAACACACCGAACAGCCTAAGGAGGTCGACATACGACCTCGCTGATTCGGCTTGAGACATACTACATGAACTTTATAGCCTAATATGCGGACACCCTCAACAGTATGCGGATCTTTGTCATTAATGCTGACAAGACCCGGCTACAGTAGGGCATACCCTATATAAGGCAAAGAACCCCCAGAAAAGGGGATCGCATTTATCACACCCTGGAGAGGTATTTAAAAGGGTTAGAGCGTTAATACCCCTCCAACACCCCGCGTGCCCGCTATCTCGACCCGTTTCACTCGAGGCAGGACGGGCTGCGCACTCAGCAACTAATCTCAGCACGGCCTGCTTCCCAAGAACAGGACGTGTCCGCACCTTACTGGACCAAGTCCAAGTACGGCCCGGCCCCTTCGGGAAGGGACGTATCAACCACCGTGGGGCCCCCTGCCTCAACTGAGTGAGATGACCTCTGCATCAAGACAAGCAGATATAGGCAAAACCCTCCCCGAGGAGATTGCTCAGCGGACGGAACGATCCGGTCAAAGACCTGACAAGGTGAAATCCCTGACCAACCCAACCTCGAGTTTGAAGCCCAAAGAAGTTTCAAAGAATACTCCCCCGGGTAACCCAAGAGTAGGGGTGACGAATAAAAGTCCCCTTGACCAAATGGACCCAGAGGCCCTTGGCACTGTAGTCCCCCCGACTCGCTCTTTGGGTATGCCGCGCGAAGGGATACCGACCACCCAACCCATGATGGGTTTTGAGTCCCTCGGAGTTTCCACACCAGTTGTAGGACCAACCGACTCGACTATCGTGACCGCCCAAGCCACTGGGCCAATCGGGTCGACCCCCCAAAACACCCAGAGCCAGATGATCTACGCCCAATACCACTCTCCTTATGTTCCACAGTACATGTACCAGCCTCCCGACAACCACCCTCCATACCCGCAGTATGCCTCTCCATACCCACAATACCAAACCACTCCTTTGGTACACTACCCTCCACAAACGGATCACAGCCTGCCGCACTATCCCCAAACCCCCGTTGCAGCTCCGGGAGTCCGAATGATTCACCCCCACCACCTGTAGTGCAGCTGCTTCACCCGGCACCCGGGTCGAACGACCCGGTGCCCGGCCCGCATGATACAGAACGCGATT
This sequence comes from Carex parvula, assembly GCA_025461045.1. Classification (NCBI taxonomy): domain Eukaryota; kingdom Viridiplantae; phylum Streptophyta; class Magnoliopsida; order Poales; family Cyperaceae; genus Carex; species Carex parvula. The sequence continues at coordinate 286,034 of JAJGRW010001123.1, forward strand.
CTGGCAACCCCGACCCGGAACTCGAGACCCTCGCCGGCGAGGGGGAAACTAGACAGGATGGTGGACCGAGGCGGAGGTTGTCTTTTGGAACTGAAGAGGAAGAAAGTGAAGGCTCGTCCGCGGCGGCCAGCTCGAGAAGAAGCGCTGGCCGAGCAAGGGCAGAGCGAACTCGGGGAGACCCCGGCAGGCAGGCCGGGGAACAGTCCCGCCACTCGAGGGGAGATGATCAGTCCCGCCACTCGAAAAAAGACGACCAGTCTCATCATTCGAGGGGAGAGCATCGCCAGACATCATCCAAAAAACGGCGAAGGACACGTACCACAACGGAGGCCGGGCTAGATATGGCAACAGTAAACGCAATGATTAAAAAGGGGGTGGAGAAAGGAATGGCCGACAGAGAAAGAAAGAGAACAGGGACTCGTTCCGGGTCGACAAATATTTTGGAAGGACCATTAGCCCCGGAACTTTACAAGGCCCCTATGGGTGATTTCAAATACCTCACCGGCCTTCCCTGTTTCCAAGGCAGCGGAGACGTTCAGGACCCGCAGAACTTTGTGTATGGGTTCTACAAGAGGCTACGATTGCATGGAGAATCGGATGCCGTCGCGTGTCGCATTTTTACCACTTGCCTTACTGGAGAGGCGTGGGAGTGGTACATGAGACTGAAGCAAGGATCGATAAGGACCTTTGACCAACTAGCGAGAGCCTTTTTGGCCCGCTATGACATGCTTCGATCCCCGCGGGCGACTTGTGACTCCCTCTTAAAATATGTCCAGGGACATCAAGAATCAACCCGGACCTTTGTAAATAGGTTCGTGAAGGCCTCCAGGGAGGTCCGAAACTACAGTGAGGATATCGCCTTGGCAGCCGTATTAAATGGACTCTGGCAAGGAGGACCGGGCACCCTCCGGTATGACGCCTGAAAAAGAGAGTTTAAAAGTTTACCGGAGTTCCTGGCTTTCACCGAGGGATACATCAGGACTGAGGAGGATGCCGTTCAATCCGCCAGGCCGCGGTCCAAATCACCAAAACCACAGCAGCGTGACCGGCAGCCCAATGGCGGCCCGTCTCGAAGGCGAGAACCGCAAAAGAGAAATACTCCACAGGACCCCCGAGAAGAACGGCGCGAAGATGGCAGAGAGGGCTACCGACCCCACTACGTGCGATATGCCCCCTTTGTGAAGAAGAGGAGCGAGATGTATCATATAATAAAGGACATGCCCGACGTCCCAAGACCGCTACGCAAGGGCATTTTTGAGAAGAAAGATGGGACTGCGAGATGCTTGTTCCACCGTTTTAACGGGCACTCCACAGGAGAATGCCTCCAGCTGAAGGACGTGTTAGAGAGAATGGCTAGGGAAGGAAAGCTGACCGAGTACATTGTGCCGGAATTTTTCCAAAAGTTTGCGAAAGAATACAATGGGGAAGCCCAGTACCAAAAGAAAGCTTCCTACCGGGACGAGTACAAAGGGCCCAGGCACTTGGGGCCCAAACCCGAAGAAGACAAGGGAAAAGGGCCGAGAGCATCCGGTAGGCAGCTAAGTATCGAGATCAATGTTATTAGTGGAGGACACAAGGTGGTGGCCCCTGAAAAACACAACCGAAGTAACACCAAGCCGTACCCCACTATATTGAATGTGGAAAAATCTCCCGAGAGGAAGAGACCTCGGATGGATGAAGCCATATGCTTCTCTGAGAAAGACTTCGGCACCATCGTGTGGCCCCACGACGATCCCGTAGTGCTGCGACTCAAAATAGAAGAATTTGGGGTCAAAAGAATCCTCGTCGATACGGGGAGCTCGGCCGACATATTATACCTCTCAGCTTTTGAGAAGATGGGAATGCAGCTTGGCGAGTCACGGAAAAAAGTAACACCGCTAGTGGGGTTCACTGGCGATTTCCTCCGGCCGAAAGGGATCGTCCAATTAAAAGTAACGTTTGGGTCCTCGCCCCGTACCACCGAAGTCATGGTGGATTTCCTTGTCGTGGACGCCCATTCCGCCTACAATGCGTTTATTAAGAGGGGCACACTCAACAAAATTGGAGCCATAATGTCTTCCCCCCACTTGAAGATCAAATTCCCTACCAGCTACGGTGTGGGGGAGGAATGTGGACAGCAACAGGTGGCCCAAGAATGCTACCAAACTTCCCTCGGGGGGCGAGGGGGGACGGTCCATCAAGTGGATATGAAAGCAAAAGCGCGATCAGGTCCCGTTGGCCCACGCTTGCAATCCAGCAGGGAATTCTTACCCCCACATACACCTATGGTTTTGGATCCCACCGAGAAAGAATTAGGTACATCTATTGAGCCGGCCGACGAGGTCGACCAAGTCGACCTCGGTGACAGCAAAATTTTGAACATTGGCAAGGTCATCCAAGGAAGCGCGAGAGAAAAGTTAATTGATTTCCTCCCGGAAAACCTGGCGGTGTTTGCATGGACCGCCGCAGACATGCCCTGGATTCCGGGATCTATAGCCGAGCACCGATTGCACATTAAACCGGGAGCAAAACCTGTGATACAGAAAAGAAGGAACATGGGAGCCGAGAGGCGCTCGACAGTTAAGATAGAAGTGGCCAAGTTACTGGAAGCTGGTTTTATTAAGAATGTGACCTGACCCGAATGGTTGGCGAACCCCGTGCTTGTTAGAAAGGCAAATGGGGATTGGAGGATGTGTGTTGACTATACTGACCTGAATAAGACGTGCCCTATGGACCCATTCCCCTTGCCCAAGATTGACCAACTAGTAGATTCCACCTCCGGACACGCATACCTGAGCTTCATGGATGCGTTTTCGGGATACAACCAAATCAGGATGTGCCCGGAGGACGAAGATAAGACTGCCTTCACAACCCACTCCGGGTTATACTTTTACCGCGTGATGCCTTTCGGCCTGAAAAATGCGGGGGCTACCTTCCAAAGAATGGTGAACAAGGTGTTCCACGAGCAAATAGGTCGGAATGCAGAAGCCTATGTAGATGACCTCCTGGTAAAGAGCATGTCCGACCTGGACCACGTACAGGACCTGCGCGAAACGTTTGCGACACTCAACCAGGCCGACATGAAGCTCAATCCCAAGAAGAGTTTTTTCGGCCTCACGGGGGGAAAGTTCCTCGGATTTATGGTGTCCATGAGGGGCATAGAGATACACCCTTCCAAATCACAGGCCATCCTAGACATGAAACCCCCCCGAAACCTCAAGGAACTTCAATCACTCACAGGCCGACTAGCAGCGCTGAACCGATTTATCGCCCGATCTGGCGATGTGTGCTTCCCGTTCTTCAAAGCTATGCGCAAATCCGCCAAATTTGAGTGGACCGGGGAGTGTGCGGTAGCTTTTGACAAGGTCAAAGAGTACCTGGCCAGCCCGCCCTGCCTTAGCCGACCCGTGGACGGAGACACACTGGTTCTGTATCTGGCCACAACTAACCATGCGGTTAGTGCCGCGTTGGTACGAGAAGAAGGGCGGGAGCAGAAACCTATATACTTCGTATCGCATGTACTCAGAGATGCCGAGACTCGATACACGCAGATAGAGAAGGCGGCCTATGCTCTCATCATCGCGGCGAGAAAACTAAGGCCCTACTTCCAGTACCATCCCATCAAGGTGTATACCGGGGTGCCCCTGAAGAAAGCCTTTGCGAACTTTGACTCCTCGGGCCGCGTGTTGGCCTGGGCGCTAGAACTGACAGAGTTTGATGTCACGTTCCACCCTCAGAATGCCATCAAATCACAAGTGTTCGCGGACTTTATCGCAGAGTACTCGGGAGCCCCAGAAGAATTGGACGGCAAGTGGACACTTTATGTTGACGGTGCCTCCTCCCTCCAGGGAGCAGGAGCTGGAATAGCACTCACGGGTCCTCAGGGAGAGGCACTTAACTACGCACTCCATTTCCAGTTTCCTGTAACAAACAACACAGCCGAGTACGAGGCCATGATAGCCGGTCTCAAGTTAGCTGCGGGATTGGGGGCTCGGGAGGTCCATCTCCACAGTGACTCCTGTAGGGCGCAGAAAGTTGCACAGCTGTTGGTATGGAAGGTGTGTGTGCATGTGTATTTAAATGCCTCAGGGTTCAATGCTCTCTATTGGTTAAAGAACATCGAACTTGAAACATTCATTTCTTTCTTTCTGCTATTCCTTCCGGTTCACCCTCGACAGACCTACGACTCACAATCAGTCCGTCGAGAGAGTTTAATGGTTGTGGGGACGTTTAACTCCCAGCGGGCGCAAGCCACCGCTGTTAATTACATCAGATGACCCTTCCAAGCCATACTGAATACCCCGTTCATTCCAGGATTTGAAGCCTATTTGTTGTGAATTGAATAAAGGGGCTAAAAGTGGAGGACTCATGTACTTGGTCTTTTTGTGTTCTTTTGATTATCATTGTTTTAGGTATTTAATTAATATGTATGCACAAGATGCAATGAATATTATTAAAATACATTTATTATACCCTTTTATTTTATTTTAGAAACATATTTGTATTTGAGAAAATATATTTGTGTTTTATTTATATTTTATTTAAGAGGAAATGATTTAAACATGAAGAAAAGGGTATTTTGGTCACTTGGCAGGTTGTATGTTGTTTGATCATGCTTGATTTCGATTTAGAAATATGAAGGATTTGATTTGGGTTCATTTAGAGTTGGTTTGAGTTGATTTGGATTTGAAATGAAGAAGTTATGACCAAAAAGGGCTGGAAAGGGCTTGTTTGTGAAGTTTTCTGTTTTTCTGAACTGCTGAACTTCGAAGGTCGATTCCTGCCAATTGGCTACACCAAATTTTGTATCCTACATATGAAAATGTTTGTTTAGTCATGATCTATATGCATGTATAGCAGTTTTGCAAAACTCTATTCAGAGCTATGCCAAATGTGTGTTTTCGTGCGGAGGTGCCTGCTGGTAGATGGAGCAGCAGTTTTCTGTTTTGCTGAACTTTGAAGACCATTTCCGACAAATTGGCTAAACCAAATTTTGTATTCTTTATATGGTTTTACAGAGGAGAATTCAATCTATAACTCTATGGAATTTCATAGGATTTTGAGTTCTTTTTCTATGCTTAAAGGCCATGCAAAGGCAGGGGTGTCTGCTGGTGTTTTTATTTTAAGCTGCTGTTTTGCCATTCTGACGACCAATCTTTAAAGATTTATTCTGGACAATCTACAAAGTCAAATTTTTGGTTCTTTTTATGAGAGTGTAGAGAAAAGTCAACTCTATACGCATGCCAAATTTCAAGAGCTTTGCACTTTCCTAACCATTTTTAACAGGTGCTTGAATGCAGAGATAGATTGGTAAAAGATGCAGATTTTCTTTCTACAGTTCTTGTATTTCCATTTTGAGAAGCTGAACTTCAAAAATCCATATTAAATCGAAATAAAATCCAAATAACATGATCTTTGTGTCCAACTTGTGTGTTTTGAAGTTATTTACATCTTGGTGCAGTCCATTTTGCATTTTAGCCTTTATTCTGGTCCAGATTAATCATTTTACCAGAGATGATCATTTCAGTCTAGTACCAGTTTTGTTTGCTGACAAGCATTTTTGTAAAATTTGTGCAAGATAGACTACAACTCCGATTTGAGTATTCTTGGTACCAAAATTTTCAGGAAAGCACAATCTATGTCCTCAAAAAGTTTTAGAAATTTAGAAGGCCTAAACCTATTTTTAATTTGTGATTTTGTAGGAGGCATATTCTGGGACAGCAAGTTTATCTATCAGTTTTTGTGTATTTTGGAAAGCCAACTTTGAAAATAGCTAGTAAATCGTATAAAAATGCTATAAATGTAAAGTTTGAGTCTAAATTGTGTGTTTTTGAGTCCTCTATCTGACTGTATATTTGGATTTCTGGTTTGAGTTTCGTGATCAGTTCATATTGGCCGGTTTGTGACAGCAGGTCATTTTGAGACATTTGGGGTATCATATCATGGGGTATTTGGTTTGATTAGACTATATCTAAGCCCTTGTGTCAAGATTTGGTCATCAAAAATCAAAAGAGGCATTGGCATCACAATATGTCACTTGCCAATACCATTTTGATTTTGCATGTGAGTCCTATGTCATTTGCATAATTATGTGAAGGTCCTTGAGCATCATTTCATTGGGATTGATTATTTCCCTCTTTTCATTTGCTCTCTTCTTCAACAATTATGCATCTAGGCCCTTTTTGTTGAGAGAATAATAGGGGAAACCTCATGGCTCAACCCTACTACCTCTTGTGTTTAATTTTTTTATTGTCACTTTATTATTCTTTTAACATCCCCACAAAATAATTAATATAGTTTTCATATGAAGGGAGACCTCATGGCTCAACCCTCATACTTCTACTACTTAATTATTTTTAGAAGAAGCTAAAGGAATTTAGAGAAGGAAAGAAATGGAAAAGAAAAGAAGAAAAGGGAAGAGGAGTAAGAGAGTCACAAATATTTACATATGCATATATTTTATTTAGAATCATAGGCTTGAAAGCTAGCTATAAGAGCTACTAATGCCTCCTCTATTTCATTTGTCATTTTTAAACCTTTTAATATAATATTTGATTATTATATAAAAGGGGTTTATTTCATTTACATGATTTCATGCTTCTAAACTCATTCATGTGAGTTAGAAGCATTCAATCTTCATCAACTTCGAACATAAGAAAAAGAAAAAGAAGGAGATTAAAAGGGAGAGATTAACAAATAAAAGCTCCAATTGCATAAAAGGAAAGAAAGAAGATCTCAAATCAAGAACATCTCTTTATTTCTTCATGATTAGCTTACATGAACATCAAGCTCCATTGAGCTTTTACATTGCAAAATCTCTACCTATTTCTATTTTGAGTTTTGTAGAGAAAGAAGAAGAGGGTTTCGGCCTTAGAGGGTTTTTTGTGTGTTTTTGTGTTGTGTGGTGTATATGTTGTGTATGGTGTGGTTTCTATATATATACTCTTCTCTTGTATATATTCTCTTCTTGTGGTGTCCTCTTCCTTCTTCTTCAAATGAGGGGTTTATATAGGCCATGGCAAGGGGTAGAGCCTAGGTTTAGAGGAGCCTTGTTGGCGTGATCCCCACCACTCATTTGCATCAACTCTCATCCAAAGGTTTAGATGCATCCAAGTGTCATGCTTATCCCTCAAGCTTGAAGAGAATATTCTTGGCATTTTAGCATCTTCAATGGCCATGTGACATGTGTCCATGGGGATAAAAATATCTAGAGCACATTCTAGAATATATTCTTCCCTCCCATTTTAGCATCTTCATTGGTAGTGTGACATGTGTCCATGGGAATAAAAATATCTAGATCACATTCTAGAATATATTCTTCCCTCCCATTTTGGCATCTTCATTGGTAGTGTGACATGTGTCCATGGGGATAAAAATATCTAGAGCACATTCTAGAATATATTCTTCCCTCCCATTTTGGCATCTTCATTGGTAGTGTGACATGTGTCCATGAGAATAAAATATCTAGAGCATATTTTATCCTCTCAAATTGGGCCATGCAACAATTGGGCTAGCCTATTTAATTTCGGCCAACAGCAGCCCCATCAATTTGGTTCGGCCATTTAGTAGCAGCCCCAATTTTCATCAATTAAATTCGGCCCAGCTCCAAATATTTTTGATTCGGCCATTTAATTAATTTTATTTTTTTTTCTGACTTTTTAGGGTCAAACAAATGCCCCCCACCTGGGTGAGGTGCGAAGACCTTAGGATTGAACAGCTTAGCCAGGTTCCCCCAGTGTGCTTCTCTCTGGGGCCTTTGGCTAACCAGGGTTGGTTTTAGCTGTATCTTGGGGTCTTCCTGGCATATCAGGTTGGGATTTGGTTTTGGTTGTAGTTTAAAGTCTCCTCGGACTGTTGGTGTAGTTTAAGGTCTTCTTAGACCATGGTTCTTCATTGTTTGATTGATCGTGCAGGTGTTCTTTTCACCTGACACAAGCCTATGACGGGCTTTGCATTTTTCCATGGGGAGGTGGGAGCTCGCACCTTTCTTCGCTTTTACGTTCAGTTTGGATTCCTTCTTATCCATTGACGAGGTCGTGGATCCTGAAATCAAAACATTCCAAACCTCGGCAGTATCCAAATCTTGAAGTACTTTATTTTGTTGGATGTTCATTTTGCTTTCATCATTATCTTGCCTTTAAGCAAATCCGCATAAGGAATTTGTTAAAGATGTTCACAGAAATGAAATTTAATCATGAAATTTTGGACGTAACTTATAGATTTTGGAAGAACATTTAGGTTATACCTTGGGAAAATTTTACGTTCATCCCACGAAGTATCTTACTCGACGTCCCTTGAATAAAATGCTTAATCAACATGTTTCGTAAATTTTCTTGGATTGAAGGTGTTAAAATTGATATTTTTCTTTATATATCAATGCTCGAGAAGTTTTTCAATTTTACTTGCTGGAGTAAACATAACGAGACTCTTCCCTACTCATCCTAGTATTACCACGTAGAATAGGGTGCTATGCATACTCATGACTTAAAACCTTTCCATTGCACGGATACAAACATGGGGTGATGCGTCACGAATGCACCCATGAACTTTATCGGGTCTAAATCAGCGGAGTAGTGTGTCGAGAAAATTACTCCTATATTCTTTCTTTTCATTGTTTATTATTCTCCCCCCTTTTTTTTTTATTTCTTTTTCACAATTTTTTCCTTTTCTTATCTTCACTTCTTCTCTTTTTTTTTTTTATATGCATTTGTGTCCCCCCTTTTTTTTTGAAATCGAATTATTTTTCCGGGACCAATTTACAAAAAGAAAGATATATCCCAACACCTTTAGTCTTAAGGAGTTTATACAAAACCTATCAAGTAAGCTATTTATACGAGGGACCTCTTTCATTTAATATGGGATTAGCCAAAATCATTCAAAATATCAGAAAATGTTCTTGGAAAATTTTCAAAGTTTGTCTTTCAAACTTCATTTTTGCAAACGACTTTCATAATTTTCCATTTGCGAATTGCTTTGTTTTATTTTCTCAGATTAAATTTTCTCTACTGCTTTAGAAATAAACTGAGAAATTTTAAGGAGAACAAAGGACAAAGTAGTACTCACAATTTTCATTGCCCGATGAATTCGATGTGTTCTCCTCTTGACTCCTTATCTTCCATGCAGAGTCAGATTAGGTTGTAGCATGCGTGCTTAACCACAGGACCGGAGGAATTCTTGGCTGCCCCCAGGGTGTTCTTGCGGTGGCTGGGTTCTTGGTTAGCCTTCGTCATGGGCTTCTTCCCTTGCGCTTAGGGGACAGGGGTGGTCTTAGAGCCCTACATGCCACATCGCTGTGCACATCAGTTTGGCTTAGACCAGTGCATCCCTGCTGATGTCCCACTGTCTGATGACATCCATGCTAATTTGGCAGGGGCAGCCAGGTGTTGGGTATCATTCTTTCGCATAGAGACACAGGCGCGTTTTGTCATGCCTCGAGCTTTTAGACCAGTGACCTTCACTGTCTTATACGAGCGGTGGTATAGAGACATGATACAGGTCTGTCATATTGAGACTTTAGGTGGGTGGATGAAGAGAGTTTTGCCTGGACCAGATGATCACACCGGCCCGAGGACTGTACCCCCTTTCGAGAGAGTTCCCGGCATGTGCAGCCGGGATAGTCGTTTCTTCACTTCTAGGGTTATGGGTGGGGCCCCCCCTAGAGTTGATATGTTTTCTTTATTGATATTTCTTTTCTGTGTATCTTGTTCAATTATACTAACCTTCATTTATCCGCTTGGTTAGCATTGCTTGTACCGGAGGGCGAGGTGTTGACTTCTTTTGGGATCCCTAGCAGGATTCTCCAGCGTTCTGACCCTCCTCCCCAGAGGGTTTCTCGCGTGAGGAAGAAGCGTAAGGCTAGCTCTTCTGTTCCAGTCACAGAGGCAGATGTCCGGCCAGGTATTACTAGCTTTATTTCCTTCTACCTCATCACTTTTGTTTCTTTTTGTGACCCGTATTTGTCTTTGCAGGGCCAGGTCAGGGTGCTACAGGTTCCTCTGACACTAGGGCAGGAGGGGTCGTCGACTGCCCCCAGGGTGTCTCTGCGACTGTGGAGCCTTGCTTGGCTGTGGTACCTTACGGCACCTTCCTTTAGGTTCCATTTTGTGGGTTCGTTGTGAGAGTGCGCGCCTTCGAGCCCACTCCTTGTATATGTATTTTGGTTTTGGTTGATTATGCTTGGATATACATATTTGCGGTAGGTGTTTGCTTTTGTAGCTTTCTCATTCTCCTTCTTGTTCCTCTTTTTGGTTGATTTATTCGAATCTTCTCTGACCGGGTTCTAAGCGATCAAATAGATTCGTCTAAATCGGTTTTTTCTCCCTTATTCTCCTTCTTTCTCTTTTTGTCTACGAGTTCTTCAAGTCTTCTCCAATCGGGTTCTAAGCGATCGGATAAACTTGCCTAACTCGGTTTTTCTCCTGAACTTTTCAAGTCTTCTCCAATCGGGCTCTAAGCGACCAGATGTACTTGTAGAGTCAGGGCTTAATCCTGAATCTTCTGAATCTCCCCTGTCGGGCTCTAAGCGACAAGGCATCTTCATTGAATTCAAGCTGCATCTCAACCTTCTGCGTCTATTCGATCGGGCTCTAAGCGATCAAACGTCTTCAGCTGGCTTAGGTCAAGTCATGCGCCTACCTACCTGGAGGGTAAAAGCGGCGACATGGTTTCGTAAAACCGTACCACTTAAGGGTAACTTTGGTCGTACAGGGACCCGTTAAGGTCGAATTTTCAAGCGCTGCCTTCGTTTAAAGGACAACATCAGCACGTATGATTTCGTAAAAACCGTCCCACTCAAGAGTGATACCGGTCATACGGGACCCGTTAAGGCCTGATCCCCACACACAATATCCCCACGAAAGGGATACCCCGGCATGTGTGGCTATGTAAAACCGTTCTGCTCAGAGGCTTCATTGGTAATACGGAACCCGTTAAGGTCGAATCCTCATTCGCGCTACCTTCGTTTAAAGGACAACATCAGCACGTATGACTTCGTAAAAACCGTCCCACTTTACTTCGGTCATACGGGACCCGTTAAGGTCGAACACTCACGCGCGCTGCCTTCGTTTAAAGGACAACATCAGCACGTATGACTTCGTAAAAACCGTCCCACTTTACTTCGGTCATACGGGACCCGTTAAGGTCGAACATTCACGCGCGCTGCCTTCGTTTAAAGGACAACATCAGCACGTATGACTTCGTAAAAACCGTCCCACTTTACTTCGGTCATACGGGACCCGTTAAGGTCGAATTTTCACGCGCCGCCTTCGTTTAAAGGACAACATCAGCATGCATGACTTATGTAAAACCCGTTCTGCTCAGAGGCTTCATTGGTCGTACGGAACCCGTTAAGGTTAAATTTTCACGCGCCGCCTTCGTTTAAAGGACAACATCAGCACGCATGACTTCATAAAAACCGTCCCACTTTACTTCGGTCATACGGGACCCGTTAAGGTCGAATTTTCACGCGCCGCCTTCGTTTAAAGGACAACATCAACACGCATGACTTATGTAAAACCCGTTCTGCTCAGAGGCTTCATTGGTCGTACGGAACCCGTTAAGGTTAAATTTTCACGCGCCGCCTTCGTTTAAAGGACAACATCAGCACGCATGACTTATGTAAAACCCGTTCTGCTCAGAGGCTTCATTGGTCGTACGGAACCCGTTAAGGTTAAATGTTTTACGCTTCTCTATGAGGTTGATGCGACATAGCGAAGCGACGCTTCTTTTGCGAGTGAAGTTTAGCTTGCTTGTCATTGATTTCATTCTAGCGTTTGAAAGGTATCCTCTGGTTTCGGGTTCGGCTGTCACCCGTGAGACGTATATCAACAGGGTATGCTGAATTTATACTTGGGTCTTAGGGTATTTGTTTGTCATTCATGGGGTCTTGGGGGTGTTTACTTGCCAAATTGTGGGTTTTAGTCTTTGGAGTCAAAGGTTTTTTGTTCTTAAATTCTAGTTTGGATTGCAGCCTGTGGAGCATTGGTCCATAGGCGTATCATTCATGGGCGTTGACTTGGCGCGATGCCTTCTTTTGTAGAGATCAGTTTGGTGAGAGCCCGATTAGGGTTACTGCCTTTGGGCTCTCAGTTTCTCTTGTTTTGGGCCATAATAATTGTTTTAGTGCTCACGTGGCCTAGGCACAACATCAAAGCCTTATTTTGTTCGGCACAAATATATAAAGCCTGCTCGTCTCTTTAGATGACTGGTTAGACGAGCGTACCAGTGACAATTGTTTAAAGGGCACAATTTTGACAAAGCCCATTTTGTGCTTGAGGCTTTCTTAGTGGGCTTTATATCTCTCCACTCTTTTATATTGTGATGTGATTTAGGTGCATGCATGCACTTTGATTGAGGGTGGCGCCTTATTCACTCCTCTCGTGCCTTCTTGAATAGCCTATATGGCCTCAATCCTTAGGCGAGGGTATCGCGGGAAATGCGAACACCATTGTTTTGAAAACTTTGTTTAAAAGGGATTTTGTGCCTTCAGAATGTAAATAGTCTAAACGACCACTTTCTTTAATCTTTTGATTTTATTTGAGATATCATCATTAGGCACTCCATTGTTTAAAGGACAATGAAGAAACCTTGTCTCTCCTTTTTTCGAACTGGGGGGAAAGACAAAACCAGTGATAGTTGTTTTAAATGGGCACAACACCAAAGCCCATATTTTGTTCAAAGTACAAAATATAAAACTTGTTTGTCCATATTCAGAACTGGCTGGACAAACTTTGCCAGTGCTAATTGTTTAAGGGTACAAACTTAGCAAAACCCATTTTGTGGCGAGAGGCCTTTATGGATTTTGTGGGTAGTTGGGGGACCTCACTTTTCGCTCGAGACAATTTCACTCATGTAGCGGTTTTAGGTCCCTTTATTCGTAGAGGTTTTCATTTAGGTATTTATCGGGATATTTTATTTGTGGATATTGGGATTTAGATTTTATTGGAACTTAGGATATTTGTGGAATTTAGATCTTAAACCTTTGGAGATCGTAAGGCAGGATTTGAAGAGAAGACTTCGTTTGACTTATGTCCCTTCTTGGCTTTGTGCTTTCGAATTTGAGTAAAAAGTCTAGCCATAGACCTTGGTTTTGATACAAGCTTGCATCAGGTGTCGGTTTAAATGGGAGGCCTGACCATGGACCATGTTTTGATGTAAGCCTGTCTTGGGCGTATATTCGATTAAGAGGCCTGGACATGGGCCTTGGTTTTGACGTGAGCCCGTGTTAGGCGCTGGTTCGGTAGAAGGCTTGATCATGTGCCTTATTTTAATGGAAGTTCCTCTTTTGGGCCTTTGAGAAGCCTCCCTACAGGCTTCAATGTGATGGAAACCCGATTGGTGGGTTTAGATTTGAAAAGTCTCTTATGGGCATAGGTTTCGAGACACCTAACCATGGGTTTCGGTCTGACAGGAGCCTAACATAGGCATGGGTTTGAAGAAAACCAATTCATAAGTTTGGATTTGAAGAAAGCCTCTCATGCGCATAAGTTTAGGAAGGCCCGTTCATGGGATTTGAAACTTTCTCTCTTGCTGATACTGGTTTGAAGAGAACTCGTCTTGTGGGCATTGACTTGACGGAAACCCGATTAACGGGTTTAATTCAAAGAAAGCCTAACCATTGGCTTTGAACTTAATAGAGCCTTCTATGGGCATGAATCCTTGGGGAACCTTACCATGGGCTTCAAATTAAAGGAAACCCGACTCGTGGGTTGGTTTGATCAAGACCCGATTAAAGGGTTTGTTTTGAAGAAAGCTCGACCATGGGCTTTGGAGTGATGAGAGCCTTATGCGGGCGTGAATTTGAAGAAAACCCGATTCATGGGTTTAGATTGAACAAAGCCTAGCTATGGGCTTTGATTGGAACGGAGCCTCTTATCGGCGTAAGGTTTGAGAAGTCTAACCAGGACTTTGATTTGGCAAGAGCCAATTGATGCCTCATTATGCGACTTCCTTGAGGACTTTGATTTGTAACTTTCGCCCTTCTTCTTGTTGGACTTGAAGGCTTGTTTCTTCTTTTCTTCCTTCTTTGTATTTCCTTTCATTCTCTTCAGCTTCAACATAGCGCTTGCAAGGCGTATAATAACAATCGAATGATCTTTCATCATTTTTAGGTTCTATTTTCTCTCGGTTGTGCACTGCGAAAGAATTTCTATGGCATCGATTGCGATTGAAGCCTTTGCTTGCTTTTTGTTGTTGCTTGGTTTGTTCTGGCTATAGTCAGAGCAGACGTTTAGGGCTTTCTTTTGCTCGAACAAGCCTTGAATAGACTGTGTTCCATGTGTCTTCGGAGCATTGTCCAAAGGATGGTTTGATTTGGTTTTGACCATCTAGGCGGATGAGCACCTCCTTTACGGTTCATCTTATGGCCTTTTTCGTGATCACTTCACAAGGCCATTCCTAAGTTGGACTTTTCTTTGTATTACATTTAGGTCGCATGTAGGTGACCCCATGTTTCTACAATTTTATACGGGGATGAACTTGGCATTATTGAACCCGACATTGGATTCTTCGTACTCGAGATCTCGAGTATTCTTTTGATTTCCCATCAGGGCCTATGATCATGATGTCGCAATGAGTCAACATTTTCTTGAGTTGCTTCGCCCTAAAATGGGTTATTAACATTGGGCTCATGGTTTCGAGGATTCTGACTAACCTTTCAGAACACCATGGTGGGAGAAAGCATTTCATCTTGCGATGTAGGGTTTTATCTTCCATAGGCTATTCATCATGGTTCATCAGAGGCCCGATAGAATACAATAGGGCCATATTTGATGGTTTCGGCTTCAGTGAATCCTTCTTTGAGCGACATTACGAATATTTTCAGTTCAATTTGTTTCACCTCTCTTCGTGTAAGGTTTTCGAAATGGTCTTTGGGTATTTGCTCGATCATCGAAGATGACTGATCCGGTTTCTTCTTCATATTCTGAAGGGATCATGTAAGACGAGAAGATCACCTTTTCATTTGCATCATCTCCCAAGGAATAGTCAGTATTTGCTATGTACAGCACAAGTTTCATAACTTGTTGACTCTTTGAATTTTCATCTTTCCTGGCAGGTTTATCCAAGAAGTATTTCACGTCTTTCAACCCGATTTCATGCGCTTCACATGGTTTTATTTCTCCATCAATTTGCTTGACTTCGCCATCCTTCATATATTTCAGGCATAGATGCAAGGTCGAGGGAACGGTATTGTTCTTATGTAGCTATGGTTGACCTATCAGAGCATCGTAGATTGTTTTGGTGTCGATGACATAGAACTTGTATATCACCAATTTTGAGAGGCAGGCTGATCGCCCCCGTCGATTGCTCCATTTTATGATTGAAGCCATGGGAAGTAACTTTGTCTTTGGTGTGGAACTTCGTGCTCAAGGTGAGACGTTCTAAAGTTCGCTTGAGCATAAGATTGATAGAGGAACCATGATCAATCCTCATGCGAGT
Organism: Carex parvula; assembly: GCA_025461045.1. Lineage (NCBI taxonomy): Eukaryota > Viridiplantae > Streptophyta > Magnoliopsida > Poales > Cyperaceae > Carex > Carex parvula. Next base: position 301,448 of record JAJGRW010001123.1, read on the forward strand.
TACCCTTTGGCCTTCACACTCACCAGTGAGAAATAGTGGTCCATTGTGGTTAGACGTGCCTATGGGATCATCATCATTGAACGTGATAGTTGGATTCTTGTTGTCCGCTAGCATTATTCCTTGCATCTTCTTTTCAGCGAAATGCCCTTGAAATTCTCCTGGGCGTTGAAGTGCATAGATAAGCACTTTTCTCACTTCAGCGGACACCATCAAGATATCAAACATGCTGATCGCAGTTGGTATTTTTCTAAGCTGTGCTAGGATATTGTAAACTTGCACTATATATTTCTCAGGTGCTGGTTCATCTTGTACAGCGGGTTCCTTTCCTTTTGCCTTAGCTTTTGACCTCCCAACCTCATCTTCTTGGGGTGGCTGGCGCTCAGGAATATTCATACCCGAGCGAAGCACTGCTTGGCAATCAGATTTCTGGGTTTTGACAAAGACAACTTCACCGTCATTTAAGTCACTGGAGGGGCTTCCTCCATAGACAACCACATTGCACATCTCATGGTCATCATTATTGTTTTCACTTTCCTGAGGAGCTTTGCTCGTTTCCCCTTTCTCAGCCTTGAGGCCCAACATTAAGGCCAATACGTCTTCTGTTAGGAAGTCTAGGAGAGTCAGTGGTAGCGGGGTACCTTGTCTATGATTCTCTAGTGTTTGTATGTGCTTTTGAATTTCAGAAGGCGTAGGCAATTCTATTGGTTTGGGCAACTTCTTGCCCTTTTGGCTTCCATTCTTGTTAGGTTTGCGGTGGATGACCCGTCTTGGGGCCTTTGGCACTATGGGGTTTAGATTATTATCCCATTTGACTTGAGGTTCTTTCAGGAGCTGTCTCAGCAACTTTTTAGTTTTCTTGGAGAGGTGGAATTCCCATGTTTCATCTGCGGGACTTTCCAACCTCCTTTCCTCAACCATCTCACAATGAGAGACAACATTAACCTGTTCATGAGGCTCGGGTTGTTGCACGGCACTTGTTGCTAACTGTAGACGACCCTCTCGAATTCTTCTTTCTATCAAGTCTTTAAAGACCCAACAGTCTTCTATTTTATGACCTACCAACCTATGATATGGGCAATAGTTGGGGTGATCAATCTGATTTGCCTGGTCGGGGCGCTTGCTTGGAGGCAATTCCATACCGTCTTCCAAGGCTTGTTTGAAAATCTTTGCTGTCTTCTCCTTTTTGAAGGAGTATTTCTTGCTTTTTTGTTCTTCCAATGACTTGAAGTAACGGTTATCTTGGTTGTTGCGAGGGACTGGCCGAGCGGGTTGGCTATCGACTTGCCTTGCCTCTTCATCGGAAGAGTCAGAATCCCTGCCCTCGGCTTTGCTGGTCTTGTTAGCTTTGACAGCGTATACAGTCTTCGATTCTTTCTTTCTTGGGAATTCTCTTCTTGGTTTAAAGGAAGTAGACGACTTCTCTTCTATGTCCATTTGCCCCAATCTAGATACGGTATCTACCAGATCTTGATAACTGTTGGGGTTGGCAACGATTAACATTTCTCTCATTTTGCCGAATGTACTTCTTATGAGCAAATCAACTGCCTCCCTTTCGGGTATAGGATGGCTTGACTTATTGCTCATGTTTCTCCAGCGATTGACATATGCCAGGAGAGTTTCGTTTGGCTTTGTTTGGCCCATTCTAAATCAGCAAGCCTTACAGGACTACTCGCAGTGGCGAACCTGTCTATAAAGGCACGTGCCATTTGGTTCCAAGATTTCATACTTCCTGGTTCTAGAGAGCAACACCATTGAAGCGCTGGTCTTGAAAGACTTCTAGCGAATTGGCGACAAAGGAATGCTTCGTCTCTTGATGAGTTTCCACATTGAGTCATGAAGTGGCTGACATGTTGTTCAGGTCCCGTCTCATCTATCCCATTTCCTGAGAGCTTGGAGAATAAGGGAACAGTGTATGTTGGGGGGTATTTTGGTATGTCGAATTCGGGAGGGTATGGTTTCCCTATCCGCAGTGCTGTCTGTTTTGGGGCAATCCCCATTTCTTGTAACTGACGGCTGATCATTTCTTGAACTTCAACCGCAGTAAAGATTGGGGAGGTTTCTCGCCTTTCATCTTCCCAATGTACCTTACGCCTTTCTTGAGGGTTTGGTATTTCTATCTTTTCAAGCCCGTTTACGGGGCTGGATCGATTTGATGTTTCTCCTCTTTCGAGTTCGGAGTTAGTGAGGCCTCTCCCTCGAATTTCAGCTATCAACCTTTGTTCCCTTTCATGGGCTTGATGCACCTCAGCCTTGAGATTTTGTATTTCTGCCTGCATTTGGTTGAAGGCGGATAACATTTGTTCTTGCGTTTGTGCACCAGTTTGGTTTTCACCAGCACATGGAGAGGTTGCCGAGACCGTATAGAAGTTACCTAACGCGGGCCCATCCATGTGACCTACATTTGAGCCACTTACGTTCTTGGGTTTGGCATTTATGGGAGGAAGGCATGCTGCATCAGACCCTTCCTCGTCGTCACTCGGATCTTCGACGATGGGGTCTTTTCCCTTCTTCACCATGCATACGGTGGGGTTGGAGGGTTTGACAAGATGGTCATTTTCTTCTTCGAGGCCTTCATTAGTGGTTATCATGAAGACCGTCGCTTCTTCTTCTCGCTTAGGGTGTGTTTTAGTGACCCTTCGCTTCTTGTGAGTGGCATTTAGCGCCACTATTGTTAAACTTCCAGTGTTGGAGGGGTGGGGATATATTCGTGCCCCCAGCCTATCATGTACACTGGCTGGTTTTCTCAGAACTTGAGGGGTTTGATTCGATCCCTCGTTGTTACTTGAGTTTTGAGAGGTGCTTGCACGTATCTCTCGATGGAGTTTTGTTTTTAACGAGGCACCATGAGGTGCCCCCAGCTTTGGGGCTAAAAACTTTGGTTTTGGTTTTGGAAAGAAGGCACTGTCGCGTGCCTTATTGAGGCTGGGAACGTCAGTCTCTACTTGATTGAGGGTTGGGCATCATTGGATGCCCCCAGCATTTGAGCTGGAAATGTCAATCTCGATTTGACGGAAGAGGGTGTAGAGGTTTCTTGCGCAGGATGCACGTAGTATTAATTCATACGCTGCTTCAACATGCGAAGCTGCTTGTGGGCCCTATGAATGGCCATAGTAGTGTCATCAACCATTTTGCGGTTGGTGTTCCTCCTTTTAGGTTCACGGATGAACAAGGCAGTTTGAGGAACTTCTCCCGCTGCACGTATGTGTGCAGTAGAAGAATTCCTCCTCACCATCCTGAGTGGGGATAATGAGTTGCGGACGAGAAGGGCTGGTTGAGCTACCAGCTCATCCTGGTAGGCTTGGAGATTTCTTTCCTTGGTGACCGACAGAGGGGTCACAGGAGTTTGGTTGGTCTTAGTTATTTTCTTAGACGCGCATCTTCTTGCGCGCCTAGTTTTGGAGAGGGGAATGAACGTCTTGCCATTCATTCCCTTTGGGGTGAGGAAATAGCATGCTTCCTCATCCTCTTCAATTTCTTCCTCGGTAATGGACCCGAGGGACAGCTGTTCATTCCTTGAAGCAGGAACAGGGGCTTCGAACGCCCTGATTTCATTGATTGGGACCGCAAAAGTCCCAAAGTAAACAACTTCTTCGCCAGCTGGAAGACTGGCAACTTGAGCGAATGAGCGTGCGTTGGTCGCGGTGTAAGCCATTCCTGCAAACAAGCAAACTCAAAATTTCATTAGTCAATTTTCATATGTAAATTCATACATGAGTGTTAGCCCAATTATTCAATCCATAGGCGTCGATATCGAATATAAAAGGAAGTGACATAACTCAAGCGGTCCAATGACTCGTTGTTGGAGTGTTTTAAAGTCATTGGCTACTTGAGTACGTTCCTTTTACCTTCGTATCGGATCCCGAACCTGTGAGGAGGAGAATGTCCCACCGGGCGTGCCAAAACCTGTAGGGCGCAGAAAGTTGCACAGCTGTTGGTATGGAAGGTGTGTGTGCATGTGTATTTAAATGCCTCAGGGTTCAATGCTCTCTATTGGTTAAAGAACATCGAACTTGAAACATTCATTTCTTTCTTTCTGCTATTCCTTCCGGTTCACCCTCGACAGACCTACGACTCACAATCAGTCCGTCGAGAGAGTTTAATGGTTGTGGGGACGTTTAACTCCCAGCGGGCGCAAGCCACCGCTGTTAATTACATCAGATGACCCTTCCAAGCCATACTGAATACCCCGTTCATTCCAGGATTTGAAGCCTATTTGTTGTGAATTGAATAAAGGGGCTAAAGTGGAGGACTCATGTACTTGGTCTTTTTGTGTTCTTTTGATTATCATTGTTTTAGGTATTTAATTAATATGTATGCACAAGATGCAATGAATATTATTAAAATACATTTATTATACCCTTTTATTTTATTTTAGAAACATATTTGTATTTGAGAAAATATATTTGTGCTTTATTTATATTTTATTTAAGAGGAAATGATTTAAACATGAAGAAAAGGGTATTTTGGTCACTTGGCAGGTTGTATGTTGTTTGATCATGCTTGATTTCGATTTAGAAATATGAAGGATTTGATTTGGGTTCATTTAGAGTTGGTTTGAGTTGATTTGGATTTGAAATGAAGAAGTTATGACCAAAAAGGGCTGGAAAGGGCTTGTTTGTGAAGTTTTCTGTTTTTCTGAACTGCTGAACTTCGAAGGTCGATTCCTGCCAATTGGCTACACCAAATTTTGTATCCTACATATGAAAATGTTTGTTTAGTCATGATCTATATGCATGTATAGCAGTTTTGCAAAACTCTATTCAGAGCTATGCCAAATGTGTGTTTTCGTGCGGAGGTGCCTGCTGGTAGATGGAGCAGCAGTTTTCTGTTTTGCTGAACTTTGAAGACCATTTCCGACAAATTGGCTAAACCAAATTTTGTATTCTTTATATGGTTTTACAGAGGAGAATTCAATCTATAACTCTATGGAATTTCATAGGATTTTGAGTTCTTTTGCTATGCTTAAAGGCCATGCAAAGGCAGGGGTGTCTGCTGGTGTTTTTATTTTAAGCTGCTGTTTTGCCATTCTGACGACCAATCTTTAAAGATTTATTCTGGACAATCTACAAAGTCAAATTTTTGGTTCTTTTTATGAGAGTGTAGAGAAAAGTCTACTCTATACGCATGCCAAATTTCAAGAGCTTTGCACTTTTCTAACCATTTTTAACAGGTGCTTGAATGCAGAGATAGATTGGTAAAAGATGCAGTTTTTCTTTCTTCAGTTCTTGTATTTCCATTTTGAGAAGCTGAACTTCAAAAATCCATATTAAATCGAAATAAAATCCAAATAACATGATCTTTGTGTCCAACTTGTGTGTTTTGAAGTTATTTACATCTTGGTGCAGTCCATTTTGCATTTTAGCCTTTATTCTGGTCCAGATTAATCATTTTACCAGAGATGGTCATTTCAGTCTAGTACCAGTTTTGTTTGCTGACAAGCATTTTTGTAAAATTTGTGCAAGATAGACTACAACTCCGATTTGAGTATTCTTGGTACCAAAATTTTCAGGAAAGCACAATCTATGTCCTCAAAAAGTTTCAGAAATTTAGAAGGCCTAAACCTATTTTTAATTTGTGATTTTGTAGGAGGCATATTCTGGGACAGCAAGTTTATCTATCAGTTTTTGTGTATTTTGGAAAGCCAACTTTGAAAATAGCTAGTAAATCGTGTAAAAATGCTATAAATGTAAAGTTTGAGTCTAAATTGTGTGTTTTTGAGTCCTCTATCTGACTGTATATTTGGATTTCTGGTTTGAGTTTCTTGATCAGTTCATATTGGCCGGTTTGTGACAGCAGGTCATTTTGAGACATTTGGGGTATCATATCATGGGGTATTTGGTTTGATTAGACTATATCTAAGCCCTTGTGTCAAGATTTGGTCATCAAAAATCAAAAGAGGCATTGGCATCACAATATGTCACTTGCCAATACCATTTTGATTTTGCATGTGAGTCCTATGTCATTTGCATAATTATGTGAAGGTCCTTGAGCATCATTTCATTGGGATTGATTATTTCCCTCTTTTCATTTGCTCTCTTCTTCAACAATTATGCATCTAGGCCCTTTTTGTTGAGAGAATAATAGGGGAAACCTCATGGCTCAACCCTACTACCTCTTGTGTTTAATTTTTTTATTGTCACTTTATTATTCTTTTAACATCCCCACAAAAGAATTAATATAGTTTTCATATGAAGGGAGACCTCATGGCTCAACCCTCATACTTCTACTACTTAATTATTTTTAGAAGAAGCTAAAGGAATTTAGAGAAGGAAAGAAATGGAAAAGAAAAGAAGAAAAGGGAAGAGGAGTAAGAGAGTCACAAATATTTACATATGCATATATTTTATTTAGAATCATAGGCTTGAAAGCTAGCTATAAGAGCTACTAATGCCTCCTCTATTTCATTTGTCATTTTTAAACCTTTTAATATAATATTTGATTATTATATAAAAGGGGTTTATTTCATTTACATGATTTCATGCTTCTAAACTCATTCATGTGAGTTAGAAGCATTCAATCTTCATCAACTTCGAACATAAGAAAAAGAAGAAGAAGGAGATTAAAAGGGAGAGATTAACAAATAAAAGCTCCAATTGCATAAAAGGAAAGAAAGAATATCTCAAATCAAGAACATCTCTTTATTTCTTCATGATTAGCTTACATGAACATCAAGCTCCATTGAGCTTTTGCATTGCAAAATCTCTACCTATTTCTATTTTGAGTTTTGTAGAGAAAGAAGAAGAGGGTTTCGGCCTTAGAGGGTTTTTTGTGTGTTTTTGTGTTGTGTGGTGTATATGTTGTGTATGGTGTGGTTTCTATATATATACTCTTCTCTTGTATATATTCTCTTCTTGTGGTGTCCTCTTCCTTCTTCTTCAAATGAGGGGTTTATATAGGCCATGGCAAGGGGTAGAGCCTAGGTTTAGAGGAGCCTTGTTGGCGTGATCCCCACCACTCATTTGCATCAACTCTCATCCAAAGGTTTAGATGCATCCAAGTGTCATGCTTATCCCTCAAGCTTGAAGAGAATATTCTTGGCATTTTAGCATCTTCAATGGCTATGTGACATGTGTCCATGGGGATAAAAATATCTAGAGCACATTCTAGAATATATTCTTCCCTCCCATTTTAGCATCTTCATTGGTAGTGTGACATGTGTCCATGGGAATAAAAATATCTAGATCACATTCTAGAATATATTCTTCCCTCCTATTTTGGCATCTTCATTGGTAGTGTGACATGTGTCCATGGGGATAAAAATATCTAGAGCACATTCTAGAATATATTCTTCCCTCCCATTTTGGCATCTTCATTGGTAGTGTGACATGTGTCCATGAGAATAAAATATCTAGAGCATATTTTATCCTCTCAAATTGGGCCATGCAACAATTGGGCTAGCCTATTTAATTTCGGCCAACAGCAGCCCCATCAATTTGGTTCGGCCATTTAGTAGCAGCCCCAATTTTCATCAATTAAATTCGGCCCAGCTCCAAATATTTTTGATTCGGCCATTTAATTAATTTTATTTTTTTTTTCTGACTTTTTAGGGTCAAACAACTCCGAACTTGCGGTCAGACAGATCAACGAGGAATGCCGAGTACACGATGACCGGTTACGCCGGTACCGTGAGCAATTCCATTCCCTAAAAGGGCAATTTGAGAAAGTGGTGATTGAGCACGTGCCTAGAAACAAGAATTGTCAGGCGGACGCCCTCTCGAAACTGGGGGCGGCAGGTAACCTGGACAAGGACCACCCCGTCATAGTGATGGATATCCCCGAATCAAGTATATCGGGTGATGTGAAGGAAACCTATGTCATCAATGAACCCGGAGAGACTTGGTATGCTCCCATGTGGGCATACCTCACCTCAGGGACTTTACCCGAGGACCCGCTCGAGTCCAGACGGTTAAAAAAGATAGCGCCCCTATACTCAGTATTCAACCACCAGCTATTCAAAAGAGGATATGCCCAACCATGGCTTAAGTGCGTCGGGGAAGAGGACGCCGAGAAAATGTTGGAGGAAGTCCATGAGGGACTTTGTGGCAGTCACCAGGGAGCAAAAACCTTGGCAAAAAGAATCCTACGAGCCGGGTATTACTGGCCCACGGTACAACAAGATGCGGCCAATATGGCGCGAAAGTGTGACAAGTGCCAGTACCACTGCAGGTTATCCAGTGTCCCAGGCTATGACATGATCACGATCTCGGGAGCCTGGCCATTCGACCTCTGGGGGATCGACATCCTGGGCCCCTTTCCCATGGCTGTCCAACAACAGAAGTGGATCATAGTGGCCGTCGAATACTTCACAAAGTGGGTTGAGGCTAAGGCGTTAGCCCACATCACAGCTGAGGCTGCCAAAAATTTTGTATGGCGAAATATCATGTGCCGCTTCGGCATACCACACGCACTGATCTCAGACAATGACACGCAATTTAATGCAGATATCACCATGTCCTTCCTGGAAGAACTAGGCATTCGCAGCAACTTTACTTCGGTTAGCCACCCTGCTAGCAATAGCCTGGCCGAAATCACCAACAGGACCATTTTAGATGGATTAAGAAAGAAGGTGGCCTCCAACAGGAAAAATTGGCCCGATAAACTGGATGAAATCCTTTGGGCATACAGAACCACTCCCCGCGAAGCTACCCAGCAAACACCATACTCCTTAGTATATGGCATGGAGGCCGTCACACCCCTTGAACTCATTGCACCCTCCCTCAGGATGATGGCCTACTCTACGGAAAGCAATCCAGAAGCACGAGCGATAGAACTTGAGCTAGTACAAGAGCTCCGAGACAAGGCCCGTATCTGAACTACAGAATACCAGCGGAGAGTAAAACGCGCCTTCGATAAACGCGTGTCACCCCGGACATTCGAACCAGGCGACCTGGTGCTAAAAAAGGTTGAGGCTACCGGACAGCACGTGGGTAAGCTTCAACCCAATTGGGAAGGCCCTTTCCGGGTGATTCGCGCTTGCGGTAAAGGAGCATACGAGCTCGAGAGTCCCGATGGACGAATGCTCGCCAGACCATGGAACGTTGTCTACCTTCGAAAATTTTATGTTTAAAAAAAAATGGTAGCAGGATAGTAGCGGACAGGCCGCTTGTAAAAATGTAATTATTATCTTTTGTACCCCTTTTTTGGACCAGCATGGGGATGCCCATGTAAGGTCAGGGGTGTCGGTGCAACAATATAAGCACGGCCCGGTACCTCGTACCTTTTGGACCAACACGGGAAAGATCGTGCATGGTCAAGGGCGTCTGTGCGATATTATAAGCACGGCCCGGTGTTTGTGATGTTGATTAACAAATTCGGGACCCGACAGCACAAAATTGCCGTCGGGATCTCCTTACAAACAATTGGTCGCAACAAGGACAAACAAAAGCCCACTCGCAATGAACGCTCCGATAAAAGAACAAAACTATTGCGCTAAGAGGATGAACGAAAGCCCAAGGGGCAACGAACACCTCCGCAATAAAACAACAATACAAAAGATAAAAGTCTACGGGCGACATGTCTTAACCAACAGAACCGGAAACTATTACACTAACTCCAGACCGAAGGCCCTTGAGCATAAAACAGCCCGAAACGACTTTTCCGTAACAGCGAGCGTGCGCTAGTCGTGTAAAGTATGAACGAATACTCTGAAAAGATGACGAGTACACACGAGGCGCCCCGCAAGGAAAATTCGCGCTAGTCTCGGGCCAAAAGACCTGAAGCATGAAGCGGCAAAACAATTCTCCAAGGCAATACAGGCGAGAGTCACAGAAGTATGAATAAAAGCTCTGCAAAGAGCAACAAATACACGTGACTCTCGAACATGGCAACACAGGCGCGAGTCATACAAGTGCAAACGAAAACTCTGCAAAGAGCAACGAATGCACATGGCTCACGAAACTAAAGGGATAGTTATGCAAAAAGCGAACGAAAATCCCAACGGGATAACGAATGCGCATAACTTTGCTTTGGAGAGATACAATAACGAAAACCCGTGGGGTAACGAAAAATCTCTCCGAGGATCCCGACACACAGCGTAAGCGAAAGCCCGACGGGGCAACGAACACGCAAAACCGGATAAACATTCCGTCATTTTACAAGACAACGAGCTCGCTTATCAGATAGGCGCAAACGAAAGTCTTGTGGAATGAACGCGAATGATCTACTGGCCTCGCGAGACAATTAAAAGGCATGGCAACATGTCTGAACAACAAGTCTCGCAGGATGATCTACTGGCCTCGCGAGACAATTAAAAGGCATGGAAACATGTCGGAACAACAAAGTCTCGCGTGAATTTCTACTGGCTTCACAAAGCAACCGATAAGCATAGCAATATGCCCGAACAAAATCTCAAAGGAGCAAAACAAAAAATATCGAATACCGACAGGGATGTAGAAACTCCTCCCCGAAATCCCGCAAGCGCGCCCGTTCGGAGGACAAACTATACCAGGCGAACAAAGAGAGGCCCAGGAACGCTATAGGCCAAAAAAAAAAATTGCGGGAAGAAACTGCGCGAGGTAATAAGACTTTTTCTTTCCAAATTGATAAAACTGGCAGTTAAATATCGATAAATAATGAAAGGCGACGCCAAATAATCATACTGGGTGCAAGGTAATCCCGATAAAAATTTCCTGACAATTGAACGGAACAAATCCGCCCGAGATCGACCAACCGTACAGGATCACGCGATCATATTTGAATAACGAAGTTCTACAGAGCCGCGATAAAAACATCACAAACAAGCACATTAAAGCAAAAACATACATAAAACATAATTGTTACTCGGGCGATCGAGCAACCGTCTCGACCAAATTACCCGACAAAAGTTACAACGGATCTGTTTTTCCCAACATCCTGGGGGGTCTACGAATAAAAAAGAAACAAAGAACGAGGCAAATAAATTAAAACTTCGACTGCGGCCGTAAAGGTTATGCCCCTCAGCGGCTTCCCGATTGGACACCTCACCCCTCGCCTAAGGCCTGCATAAACATAAACGGCAGATTAGATTACCCTGATTTAAAAATCGAATGAACATGCACATGTGCGTCAGCAGAGCAAATCAGAGATCATACCTCTTTTACTCGCCATCTTTGTCTTCTTCGATCACCGCCCCGAGGTCCTGCGCATTGTTCCCCTCCGCGGAAGAAAGGACGGGACAAGCCACGCCACTGGTCCCAGCTCCGTTACCAGTATCAACTTTGGGGGGAGGGCGCACCCAAATGTTATCCGGCCAGGTAGCAACGAGACGCCAATAATACGGGATTTCCACCGGCTGCCTCCTCACTAGATTTATATGGCCCGACACCAGTTCACCTGTGGGGTCCCGCATCCTATCTTCTGCCCTGTCCCAAGTATACCCGGTCAGTACCTTTGGCTGTGCCTCCTCTTCCTTGACCTTAACGAACCCCACCATTTCGGGAGCAAAGGGATACAATTTCCCCAGCTTCAACATTTCCCCATACACGAAATGGCGCACGAAATCCTCCACGCACACAAGTGCCGCGCTCCTAAACCCGATGCTGCTAAGGAACTCATCTATCAACTTCGAAGCCAGCCCCCCCAAGTCGGCACGCTGTTGCTCGACAACCCGCTCCGCCTGCACAACCTTCTCCCTTTCGGAGACCAAATCCTCGCCCATCCTCGCTTTCTCCCTCTTCAACTCTTCAGCCTCGGCAATAGCACTCGCTAGCCGCTTAGCTTGCTCAATGGCTTCTTCACCCCTCTTGGACAATTCCTCCTCCAAACGCCTAATCTTTTCGCTGCGAGCATCGAGATCGTTCTGCATGATTTGCTGATAATCTAAAGCCTCCCTGTAACGCTCTTCCAGGGACTCATAACGGTCCTCGCCGCCCTCCTTCCCGAGTTGTGCGTTCTTCAACCCCGAGGTGGTGTCATCCGACACCCGCACTCTTCCCCCCTTCAACAATTGTTCCTCCAACAACGACGCCATAACGCAACCCGCCTCGAAATGCCGACCCAAACAGTTTAGCAGAGCCTGCTCCGGGTCTTCCCTCATACGGCGCCGAATGTAAGCCGGCTCCAGACCAGTATAGGCCCCAAAAGAATAGGCGCCCAAAGTTGGTGGCCTCCTGCTAACCCCTTTGGTCTTCCCTAGGAAGGGGACGAAGAGCCCGCAATGGTTCGGGTCCTTTCCGGGGCACGGATGCTCCCAAATCGATCCTCTCTCAAGTTCCCAGGTGAAGCTTGAACCGCCACCTGGAGACTTGGACCCATGACCTGGATCCCTAACAACCCCGCCAACATTTCCTGAAATGACGCCCCCGGCGACCCCCTCAGGAAGGGTCTCAACTTCGGACACCGGTCCCAGCCCGCCTAGGGCAACTTTGCTCCCCATCATAATGGGAAGCTCCTCCCTCCTCGGCTCATTGGCCCGGGTCCTACCAGAGGCCTCCACAGCGAGACCCTTCCCCTTGTCGACCTGGCTAATCTGGGCCGTAGACCTTATCTTTTTGACTCTGTCCTTCATATTCGCCCCGCCTCGCCTCTTGGGGGCCTTCGGAGGAGACACCTCCCTCTCTTCCACTGGAGGATCTTGCTCCGCTACCGCGACCTCCTTCGCCTCCTCGGTTACCAAGTGCTCTCCTCCTTTCGCCTTGACCCTCCCGGACACGAGGGGGACGACGGGCTTAGGATCCACAACGGCGCCACAAAATGAAAACTCCATAGATGTTTTGGCTGCCAAAGAAATAACATACAATATATATCAATAGTTAAAGGGCTACTGAAAATAGAAATAAAAGTCAGAAATCTACCACACAGTTTGTTAAGAATCCCCAAGGCCCTCCGATCATCTCCAGTCATCGGAAAACTAAGAGAGGGCACCGTTCCCTTCCCCGACAACTGACGCCATGTCACCCGAACACCTTCTAACGACTCAATTCTGCCTGGGTACGGCAGGTATACCCAGCCTCGGTTCCAATCATCTATCTTATTAAGCTTCGGGTTCTCGCTAGAGTCAAACAGTTTGGCATTCGGGCCTTTCCGTTTAAGGACCAGGAAATCTTCAGATGTCTTGCCCATGCTAAAAAATTGCGAGAACAGACCCATAGTTGGCTTTAACCCCTCCAGCTTATCTGAATGATCTAAGAATAGTCTATCAAAACTCGCGACGTAGCACCAAGCCTTGCTAGTCAATTGGGACGGTGTTATATTCAAAGTCTTAACAAAAGATTGACAGAATTCCGACAAGGGTAATTGAAACCCACATTTTGGCATCTTCCAGTACACACACATCCCCTTCTGATGGTCATGCGCTCGGTCGTCCACAGTAGGTACTCGGAAACTTAGGGTATCCAACGTAATAGACCCCCGTGCCTCTTTGCGCACGAACTGACCATAAAAAACCTGCCGCCACCATTCTTCGCGACGACACAAAGGTATTGACGGCCACAAGCGGTCCACTTCATCAAAAATACCGGCCTGGTAAGTAGACCGAGCTTTGTATTTCGGCCCGTCAGGGGTCTGAGACAAAGCACTCTTACGACTAATCTTCTTCTCCTGCGCCCCCACAGGCACGGAGACAGAAGCCTCCCGCGAAGAGGCGACGCGACCCTCGTGCAGATCATCCTCATCATCCCCTTGCACCTCGCTCGGTCCCCTGGACTCAGTGGAATGTTGAACAGACGATGTATCCTCAGAAGCGTGATACCTAGGATCACTAGGAGACAACGGCAACCGCACCTGTCCAGACATACCTTGATCGCGGTCATATATATGTTTGGCTTTGTCATTAAGAGGAAGCGCTACTTTGCCACTGGCAGACTCCTCCCTTTCGGCCAAAAGTATAGCCAAAGCTTCGGCACCTTTTCCCGGACCAGGCGTCCTCGACACCCCCCGACTAGAAGAATCGGTATCCAGAACACCCCGATTTGGAGATCGACCTCCCGAGCTCCCCCCAGTCATAGTTAGAAATAACCTAAGTTAGGCCAAGGCGGTCAGTTAAAGAACCAGCAAGAGAAGTATAAGATAATGGCCTCCCCTTGTCAACCGAGAAACCTGCTCGGTAACCCTGAAAAGAACTAATCCTACTCGCTAACACACTTCTCAACCAAATTGGGGACGGTAGAGGTAGTTTCCCCATTCCCGATAAAACTACAAACTACAAAGCTTTAAATAGAGAATACCTTCCCGAAGACGTAGACGCGACTGCAATAAACCGAGCAGAACCAAACCAAACGACTGTCCGATCACAACGCTTGCAAAACTCAACAAATGACGATGTCCTCAGACGGTCGCGAGCGCCCTTATATAGGCATCAGTACATGGTCATAAAAACTAATCGGCGCTTCCCCCGAGAAGTCCCTCAACCTACCTGGCGCATTCCAATAGGCCTCGACCCCGCGGCGTAGAAAGCCGTAGAAAGATGGGTCTATACAGTAAGCACCGAGAGCCGTGAAACAACGCGCCAATTCAAAATTTGGCGCCCTTTCTTCCCCTCTAAACCCTGACCAGGCGCAAACAAGGCACCCCGATGTCCTGAGTTAGCTACCCCATATCACGATGACGATCGAACGCAACCGAGGCGTCACGCCTTTTCGGATCTCGCCTCTCCCTCCCCTCCAAAGACCGGGCGGGCGCGAACGAAGCGTCGCGCTGTCTCCTTCTCTACAGTAATGATCAGGCGCAGTTATGGTGATTAGACACCTGCATTAAATGCAACCCACTACTGATACCTATATAAACCCCCTAACGTTACAATTCTTAGTTGTCGCTTTCCCAAAAAACGTACCAAAACAATGGCTCCAAAACCCCGTAACAACAAAGGAAAGAAGCCCGCGGGGACCGGCGAGACGAGCAACCCGAAACCAGGCCGCCCGACAAGCGTCCGAGACTTGCCTCCCCGAGTCCGCGCAAACTGGCTCCGCTTTTTCCCAAGGTACCGCCTCGATCAAATGTTATCAAGCCCCAACCACAAGCTCCATGAATTCATCGAGTACCTGGTTGACCTGGAAATACGCTCCTATGAGCATTGCGCCTGCTGCCCGAAATCCCGCCGCAATGCACCACCAGCCGCGTCCCCTCGACGCCCTGCACCCAAGCCTGTCATCCGCAGCACTTGCCCCGCATGTGGAAAGACGGGCAATCGGGCTGAGATGCCCCGATGCCACCGCTGCGGAGAAAGATTTCACCAGGCCTGCCAGCCCGAGGAGGAACCCTACCTGTTCCCCATCCCAGGCCTGAAGCACTGGTACTGCGAGGAATGCACTGCCATCCTCGATTCTCGGGACGATATGCGTGAGGATGACGATGAAGACGATGACGAAGACGGCCCGCAGTACCACCCCACCAGGTCCGGTAACACTGACTCCGAAGACGGATGGTCTACCGATGGCGGCTTCAGTGACTGATGCATAGCACGACGCTGTCCCCTCACCGTATATTTACTACCGCCCTTTTTTGAAATGTGCACGGGTGCTGTTTTTGTTATATCGTCCACCCGAAAACATTGTTGTATGAGAAGGAAAACTCTGTAAACCACTTAATGAACCTATAATTATAACTTTCCTACTTCATGTAAGTTCTTCATATTCATATGCCGCATATGGCCATCATATCGCCAAATCCCGGTAACTAATGCATGTCGGTCGCACCACAGTCCATCTCGCCTTGAATGGTCTTAGAGACAACTCTCCCACTACAAACTTTGCCGACAACGCCGACAAGGCAATCACGAAAAACTTGGTACAACGTTCGATATACCGTAATTTAAAAGATTCGGGTAGGACACAAAAGCCACTTTCCACTCGTTCCAGAGAGTGATCCGAGATAATAGAGACCGTGTCCATAGTTTCGCGGCATCGCCAAATCACACTTGGCGACTATCATCCGCCGCACTAATGAACACTGAATAAATCGACTAATCGGCCTACATACGGCCCCCCAAAAAAGGTTCACGGACGGCACAAAATATCTGGCAGAAAACACCACCTTATCAACCTAATTACGTCCCCTAAACAAAACACCGGTTAATGAAAATAACCCGCCCTAAACTCCTCTTCCTCAAAAGGCAAACACCTGGGAAAGAGCAAATCACCTATTAATAACGCCCCGAAAAACCCGCTCAATAACTCCCAAAAACGCCTCAAAACTAGAGCCGGTCAAACGACAGGCCTACGTTCGTCCCGTCAAATCGCATAGCCTCAACTTTTATGACATAGTGGGACCTGGGCGCAATAACCAATGGCGATACTTCGCCTATATATTGCCACCCTCAGAAGCGAAATTTCTCAAACAGACATTCTCCTTTCAACTTCATAAACGAAGCTCTCATCCTCTCTCTACCCTCACGATGTCGTCGAGCGACTCGGTTAACAAACCCGAGCAGCGACGTCTCAACATAACCCACCGCCGTGCTTCACCTCCTAACCGACACCGACCTGACCTTGCGCAACCACCATTACGAACATTATCAGAGAACGAAAGGTGGGTATTGTTGCAAGACATATCCCACTCAGACTTAGAATGGCTACTAACCCATGAGAACCTCCGAGTTCGGGATTTCCTCGACTTCAAGCTTACTTCATGTCCAAAGTTCACCCCGGAAGACGAGAACGCCATCCAACCTACGGCACCGTCATTGCGCACATGCTTCGTATGCGATGACCAAGATCCCAAGACCGAGATGGTCAAATGCCGAACATGCTTCGAGTGGCGCCACATGTACCATTACGGTATCAAAGGCCGCTCAGATCCCCGCCGTCGGTTTTGGCGATGCCCCCGGTGCATCGACCTCAACTTCGGAGGACCAACCTTATATACGGCTACTAAGGAAGAGCTCGAAGAGGACAATAACTATGAGGACACCGATAACGAAATCCTCGCCTGAACGCTCCCTAAGTAGCGACCTCACACCTGTCTTCCTGCCGAGAAGGACCCCGGAGTGCAACTGACAGAAGTGGAAATGTCTTTTCCGCCTGCCTCAGGCTTCACCTCGGCAGCATACGGGTATACAGGGAACTAGTCGCCCTGAATATCATAATGTATTAGCACAACTGTACTTGTTACCATATCTCCATTAGGACGAACCGTATTCAAAGCATATACTAGTCCGATGTATCAATTTCATGTAATACTTCAACTCTATATGATTTCAAAATATCAATCCATGCTTACAATTCTTGTGGTAACCTCGGTTAAGTGCTCTCCATGAATTCGGGAACGCGCCAAAAAAAAAAAAAAAAAAATCCTGCTTAGTTATCCAAGGATAATAAGCATACCACCACGCCTAAAGATTATCCGAGGACAATAAACAGGTCAACACAATTACGTCGGTATACATATACACCCGAGAAGGGACACAGCAAAAAGTCCCCATCCACGAAGGACAGCGTAATTACGACCTCCCCAAATAAGGGATAACACAAATCACGACTATTTCAAGAACACAGGAAACCCGAGACCAACTCAGAGGTTATTAGCAACAAAGCATAATAACAAATCAAAAATTAGCACAGACCGCAAGTAATCGATAAGAGGAACGCCATGAAAATTATACAGCAAAAACCCCCCGGGGTAGCTCGGGGGCTGACAACAAACAAATACCCCGCAAAACTCCCGGGATCAACTCGGGAGCTAACACTTGGAACGTTAAAAACAAACTCGGAAGCTAAGACAAATAGAAGCGAACTAGCACAAAACAACAATGAGGCCAAAGTCACCTTCTATATCAGAGTCAAAACCCGAATGCATCATACTAATGCATTTCGGCTTCGGGGGCTAATGATAGGCCCATATGCCAATGGCCCTTAAAAAGCCCAGGCCTGGCCCAACTAAACATCTCCAGATTTAAAATTCACAGCAAACAGGCCACGGCCCAAAAATTACTCAGGATTCGGACCCCCTCCCGGGGCCAACCCGAGCCCAAAAATTACTCGGGATTCGGACCCCCTCCCGGGGCCAACCCGAGGTCAAAAGTTACTCGGGATTCGGACCCCCTCCCGGGGCCAACCCGAGGCCAAAAGTTACTCGGGATTCGGACCCCCTCCCGGGGCCAACCCGAGGCCAAAAGTTACTCGGGATTCGGACCCTCTCTTAGGGCCAACCCGAGACTAAAAATAGCACGGGCATCGGAACCCTTCCCGGGGCCAGCCTGAGGCCAAACACAAATGAAGACTCGGACCCTCCTAAGGGACCGCTCAAAACCAAATAAAACAGGGCTCAAAGCCTAACACACCGAACAGCCTAAGGAGGTCGACATACGACCTCGCTGATTCGGCTTGAGACATACTACATGAACTTTATAGCCTAATATGCGGACACCCTCAACAGTATGCGGATCTTTGTCATTAATGCTGACAAGACCCGGCTACAGTAGGGCATACCCTATATAAGGCAAAGAACCCCCCAGAAAAGGGGATCGCATTTATCACACCCTGGAGAGGTATTTAAAAGGGTTAGAGCGTTAATACCCCTCCAACACCCCGCGTGCCCGCTATCTCGACCCGTTTCACTCGAGGCGGGACGGGCTGCGCACTCAGCAACTAATCTCAGCACGGCCTGCTTCCCAGGAACAGGACGTGTCCGCACCTTACTGGACCAAGTCCAAGTACGGCCCGGCCCCTTCGGGAAGGGACGTATCAATATGTTATTAGTATTTGAAAATGCTTAATTCTCAATTTTATTTTTTCATTAAATATATGTGTTACTTAACATGTAAAATACTTATGTGTTAAGAATAAATAAGCGTAGTGTCATGTTATAATAATAAAACTAAGTTAAATTAAGTTTATTTGATAAGTTTAATGAGTTAAATAAATTATTTTTAATAAATTATGATATATATACATAAATTTAATAAAAACGTTAAATTGTCCGCATAATTCCGATTAGTCGGCCGCATACCGATTAATCACTTATCGGTACCCTATCCGTCCGACGACCGAATACCGTTATTTACAACACTGGTTTAGAGTTCGTTCCCTGCCTAGTAATTTCACAATTTTGTCCCTAATACAAGGAAATATGCTAAATATTTACAAGTCTCTTCCAGTAGTACAAATGTCAGAATATATAGTAGCATGAAGGTCTATAGTACCAATGTCAAAACCAACATTAACAAACATCACATAGATAATAGGGCATTGGTACGATGCATTTTTAAATTCATGCCAATCGGTATTTGTAAAGGTTTTGACTTATAAACTTAAAACCGAGATCAATCAAAACTACAAGCTCGTTACATAAAGAAGAATCGTAAAAGTAGTCGGAAAATGCAAGCAAAAGCGGTGCTAGTAATAATCAATTCCGAACGAGCTAATTACGAGCTACGAGTGGTTTTGTCAGCCATAGGCTACGATACTTGTTCCTTATTGGTATTTTATATATTTTCATATTTTTTTATAAATTGAGACCACCTGTGACCATAGTTACAATATTCGCATTTTATTCGCGAATAAAATATTTTTTTGGGGTTTCCGAACCGAACGATGAATTATTCAGTTGACTGAATTTTTACCAAATTATTCAAGAATAAAACGCGAAAAAAATTGTTTTTTTGCTCCCTTGTGGACAGGGGCGGAACTAGAAATTTTTATAAAGGGGCTAAAAATTAAAATGTACAATGTGGTGAGCGAGATTTGAACCCAAGACCTCTCAACTACAAAATAGAGCTCAAACCACTAAACTACAAATAAACATTTGATTATTATATATTGAGGGAAGTTAGACTATATAGAAAGTTCTAAAAAATAAAATTAAATTAAATTTCAATATAAATAACAAAAAAATTCAAATCATAAGGGTGGCTTAGCCACCTTTCTAATGCATTGAGATCCACCCCTGCTTGTGGTACTGAATATTATACTCGAATATTTGACCCTGCCGAACCGAACCCGAATAATTCATTTATCACTATGCCTGTGACAATACTTACTCCACCAGTAGGCCCACTATTATAGACATGGGTTCATTTTCCAACATCTTACTCCTTCATATGGATTAATTTAATCCATGAGTTAAACTACCAAATGAGGTGTAAAATATGAGGAGTAAGGTGGAGTAAGCAATTTAATCCTCATTAACTTTACTCGATAACCAAACATGACCTTAATGTGGAATTTTTTCACATCCGTGTATGATATGTCGTGTATGGTCGTGTTTTCGTACTAATGTTAACTAATAAATGAGTTCCAACAATTGTACACGATTTTTTTATACCAATCGTGTATAAATGCTCCACAGGACTTTTCGGGAAAAAAAAAAATCCTGCTAGTAATCATACATGGTTTTCTTTCTACCAACCATGTAGGAAAGTTCAGTAGGATTTTCTGAAAAAAAAATCATGTTTTTAATCATACACGGTTTTATTTTATGATCTATGTTATTTGTAAGAAACACAAAATTTTCCACGTCATCGATCCCAACCTTCATGTTGTAATGCATCTCTATCTACCTTTTGTAAGGCATTTATATTATTTCTAAAGCACATCTTCCATGTATATGTATATCTCTAAGTTGCATCTTCTAAAGAGACGAGGCTGGAAGAAGAGTAAGATAATTAGGAAGACAATATATTAAGGCAATCAGAGACAAAAAGAACTTCAAACGGGTGTCATTTTCCGCTCGAGCGTTCGATTTTATCGGTTAACCTCAATTCGGAAAACTCACGAGGAGATCTATAATTCTTTTGATGTTTATCTAGAATTGCATTTTCAAGGCCAAAAAACAAAAGAAATGGCCTCAAAACTTGAACTGAAGTTTCCGATTAAGTTTTTTTCATTATAATTTCTATTTTGTACTCATCTACCATATTTTTTGTTAGAAATTGTTAATGTAAATGTATAAAGTCTCAAATCTAGGAATTTTTGTTGTATTTTCAATTTTTTTTAGTCAGAATGTTGTTCATGTAACAATGTGTAATGCTGTTGTAAATGTTGTCTATATTGGTAAATGTAGTGTTTTGATATGTGTTGTGTTTAAATTCAAGGGGTTTTTTAAATAGAGGGAATTTCATGTATACCCCTCGAAAACTTTGAAATTACGTATTTCCCCCTCTAAAATTCAAAATATCATATTTATCCTTCTAAATTCTCAAAACTCACAAATTTACCCAATTAACCACTAACTAAAATTAATTATGTTTAACATTCTCCAAAATATAATTAATCACGTAAGAATTTATCTCAAAAGACGTCTTGTACTAATTGCTAGTTATTGTGTTAATTACCCTCTTCTCTTGCACTTACAACAATTGCAAGGATCGGAAAAGATGTTTCACTAGAACAACACATGGTGTATTTCGTAGACCTTGGAAATTCAAGAAACCTTATTGCTTTGTCGCAAGCACAGTTCTAGGAACTTAGCTAGAAATTTCCTCCCAAAAGCAACGTAGCAATTACATCATGTAATGAGCTCTTGTGTTTCAACTTTCGTTACAGATGTGGGGGTTCAAACCATAGAAGGAAAAATTGGTATCGGGATCGTGATCAGCACCGTCCAATCCCGACCCGGATAGGAAAAATCGGTCGGGATCGGCCGAATCAGATCGGAAAATCAGTCTTTTTTGCCGGAAGTTTGTACAAATTGAAATTCTCATATATATAAATGAGTTGTGTTTTTTAACAACAAATGTTGTATGGTGTGGTGGTAGTTGACTTTGGTTGCTTAGTTAGAGCTTAAAAGAATTTTGGAGTTTGTATAATTTGCGTTTCGTCCGTTTCGGTAGAATCGGTTTATTTCAGTCCAGAACGGCCGAAATTTGACTTGAATCAAGCCAGAACGGACGAATTTTGACTGGAATTAGGCAGGAAAGGCTGAAATTTGACGAAATCTATACTTACCGTGTAACTTAGCCTGAAATCGGATCGGTACCTTCCGATCCCGATCCGGAAAGACCGATTTTTCCTTCTATGGTTCAAACAAGAATTGAATAAGTTTGAGTGGTTTACTTTCTTTCTCTATCCATTGATCCCATCTCAGAACATGCAACAAAAACAAGTAAGAGGTACAACAACCCAGTAATGGCTATCGGGTTTGAATCCAATTAATGGAAAAGAGTGGAAAAATCAAAATACCAAAAAATTCATCAATTGAAATTGTCAAGCAAGCTCTTCAAACTGATATCATTCCAAAATAAGTCTTGA
Source organism: Carex parvula (assembly GCA_025461045.1). Taxonomy (NCBI): domain Eukaryota; kingdom Viridiplantae; phylum Streptophyta; class Magnoliopsida; order Poales; family Cyperaceae; genus Carex; species Carex parvula. Next base: position 323,545 of record JAJGRW010001123.1, read on the forward strand.
TTATTCATTTATGAGTTATAGGGGTGTCAATGGTACCTTTTTAGCCGTTTATCCGACCCGTATCGTATTCGATAAGGTGGGTATGGGTAAGGTTTTTTTTCGTTAGCTTATTGGGTATGAGTATGGATAAGAATTTTTTTTCGTTAACCAAATGGGTAAGGGTATGGGTAATGACTATTTCGTACCCGTTACCCTATAGGGTAATTATAAAATCTAAATATATATTCAATTCAATTTCCAACCCACCTAAATATGTATTCGTGTTTTTGAATTTCTTCCTTTATAAAAAATAATTTAGTTAGAATTGATTGCACATTCATTTTTATTTTTTATTAGAAATGTAATTACATATGTGTGAAATGAATGAGTTTTTTATATTTAATTTGTAAAATATAATAAAACTAATTATTATATTAGTAATATCCGTTATTCATCCGCTACCGTTTCGTTATCCGATAATATTAACGGGTAAGGGTAGGATAGAGTAAGGTCAATTTTTAATGGGTATGGGTAGGATATGAGTAAAGTCAATTTTAATAGGTATGAGTATGAAAATGGCTCCACCCAACCGGTACCGTACCCATTGACACCCCTACTGAGTTACCAAACCCAAATCGGGCAAGAACAGAACCTGAAAAGGAAAAGTAGACAAATTACCCAAGTTCTCAAATCACTACAATCTTCCCGTTTAATCCAAAAGTAATAATTCTTAGCATGTGCGCGCAACCAAGAGAAAAGATTCAAAACCCTTTTTCGGTTCCCAGAGGAGGGGTGGTAGAGGCGGCACGAGGAGAGAGAGAATCAGGGAGTGGCGCGGTAGGCCCAGGTGCGCTGCGATGAGATGAGAGTGAGAGAGAGAGATTCGCTCGATCTGTCATGGTCACTTGAGTGATCCAACAGAAGGGGAGTAATTAGTTAGGTGATTAATTATATTTTAGAGAATGTTAGATATTATTAATTTCAGTGAGGGGTTAATTGGGTAAATTTGTGACTTTTGAGAATTTAGAAGGATAAATATGATATTATGAATTTTAGAGGGAGAAATATGTAATTTTGAAGTTTTTGAGGAGTATTACATGAAATTCCCCCTTTTAAATATAGTGTTTTTGGTATATTAAATGTTGTGTTTTTGGTATGAATTCTGATCTAGGTAACTGTATTTTTTTAATATAAATTATACACAGTTTTTTAATTAAAACTGTGTATGATTTGTATTTTCATACCTGGTTTTAATTTAAAAAACTGTCTATGAATGTTTTGCGGAAATAAATTTGTCTTGTTTGGTGAAAAACGTACACAATTTAGAAACTTGTATAATTTGCCGACACTTTCATACACGCTGCTAGTAGACACAAATGAAAAACCGTGTACAATCAAGAAATCTGTAGTAGTTATTTTTTTTCTAAATAAACAGGCGGGTAAATAAACAATTAGTTCATTTTTATAATATATCATGGATATTATTCTTAACCTTGGGCATCCTCCTCAAAATCATTCACATTTTCTGTTTAGCTCAATTTAACCTTTTTGATATTTTGCATTTAATTTAACGTCGTTCATAATGCCAAGAAAGACAAATATCTCGGCTTGAAAATGGAAAAGAGATCTGAGGAAGTAATCACAGCAAAGAGTTGATAAACCCTCTCCTCGTGGAAACTCATGCGCATAGTAAAAAGTGACTGCTAATTTGTCATAAAATAACATAAACAAAGAATATGCAAACGAATCTATATATATAGCGAATATATAATAGCTAGATGCAAACTTGAGGATATTCCAGTTATGGATGTGGAGACAAAGGCGACAATGGTGGCAAATTAAGCAGTTCCTCCCAGTCGAAACAATCGATACCTGTCCAGCTTGACGGCGTATGCATTCTATCGACCTCTAACTCTACCAACCTCTCTTTCTTTTGTTCCCTTGTCACCTCTGAATCAGCTTCTTCATGTCTCTTCCTCTTTAATGGCTCGGTTTGCTGCTCGGCATTAACTTGCGCTGAATCAATGTCAAACACTGATTCAGCCCATGTACCCAACTGATCATCTTTGATTGTCAAGTTCTGACCCCAGTCAGAACTATCCTGTGATTCATCAGATGATGATGTGTTCTTGGTTGTGATATTATCAGTAGATTTATCAACACAGTTGGTATATTTTCCAGCCAAGATCACTGGTTCACTGCTACAGCCAATCTCATTCGGGAAGTTAAGTATCGCCTTTGATCCCCGCATTCGAAAAGCTGCCAGATCATATGCCTTAGCCGCCTCAATAGCTGTGTCATATGTACCAAGCCAAATCCGTGAACCCCGTCTTTTCGAGTCTCGGATCTCAGCCGCATACTTCCCCCATGGTCTCCGTCTTACTCCGCGGTATTTTATCTGCTCATCTTGGACTGGCTGCACCGTCCAATCGAAGCTTTTTACTTGTGGTAGAGATACAGTTAGCGATGGCTGACCACCGAATTGGAGTACAGTCACAGCTGGATCAGTTGGCTCAGATTTAAATACCATATCGAGATATGCTTCGTCGAGGAGGTGATTTCTGATAAAGTCAAGTGAATTACCATAGTCACCGTTGAAAGCCATGAATTTCACAGGTTGGAGATTACTGGAGAAACAATCAACAGAAACAGTTTTGTTCTCTGTTAGTTAGTTTTGTTCTTAGAAAAATGTATTTGTTGGTTAAATAGACGGGGCAAATGTGTTGTATTTATAAGAGAAGAACCTCAGAAATTGACTTTTGAAAGCTACCTGGCATGTTGACTAAGCAGAGCAAAACAAAATAGATAGGATTCTTTGAGTCGACGATGTTGCTCTGTTCCTTCACAAGGAGAGAAATAATAATAAATGCACTCTTGTATAGAGATTTTGAATTTCCCAAAAAGTGATGGTAAGGTTAATTAATTAGAAATTTGAAATATTAAGATGGTAACTAAAAAAATTTCGAAGATATGTTCCGATTTTTTTATCCATGGCATTTTAAAAAAAAAACTAAATCCATCACTTCAAATTGCCAATATTCACGGACCAGTGAATCCTTATTTTTTATTTTTATGGACCCATAAAAAAACAAGAATCCGTATGTGTTACCTTACTGAGTACAATTAGTTTTCATTAACTCCCACTTAAGGTTCTAAATAGCGATTATCGTGTTAACCCGGAAAGGTTTCAAAAACAGCTATAGTGTTGAAAATGGCTAATAGCGCTACTGCTTTTTAGGCCCAAAAAAAAGCTACATAGCATCTATTGCGCAGCTATAACTAGCTAATTAGAACCCTGTTGATAGCTTTAAATACCTAATTTCATTGATAAAAAAATGTATTTACAATGAGTCAAATGACCATAATTCTTAAATCTATTTTTTTATTCTTATAAAATTCTCTAAACTACTGTAAATATTCTAATCTTTTCTTAATCACTCTAATACCATAATCTTTATCTCGCTCCACAACCGGATCCGTTTCTTCGACCGTCACCGCGCTCCGACGACTACCGGATATACTCACTGTTGCGCTCTAATCGAGATGTTGATCACCCTAATTAATCGCCATCTCGCTCTACAACCGGATCTGTTTTTTCGACCACCGCAGCGCTCCAACGATAACAGGATCTACTCACCATCACACGTCTGTCGTGATGAGGACTCTATGCTCCGAACTCCGACGATAACACACTCTCAATAGGTGAGTACTTTGTGGATTATTCATAATGCAGGCGACCCGCTGAGTACTTGGTTGATGATTCATAATCAAATATCTAATATGGTGGTTGTTATTTGGGGCGTTTGTGCCCCACCCTAGAATACTTCGTCGAAGATTCATAATCATGATAAACTATTCAATATGTTTGTAGTTATTTGGGGTGTTCGTGCCCGAGAATACCAGGAGGAGATCATTCAATCATGCTGGTACCGTACCCATTTCTAGATAAGAAATCAGAACTTGAAGAAGCAATGTGTGGGCACTGTCCTTGCAAGCTCCGCGCCTGACCCGTGTCGTTTCCAATGGTATCGACGAGTCAAAGCTCAAATCAAATATGTAACCGATAAGGTGACCCTGTAGAAGGGTGGGTAAATTTTGAAGACTGGCTTGGTCCCCTTCCAAAGTAGAAAATGCGTGAGAATACATTCGATGTTAACAATAAGAGAGTGTTAGAAAAATGAGTGAGGACTTTATTATTTCTAAAGTGTCACAAAAGTACATGAGTACTTTTTGCTCGAAAAGGTAGAACCGAGAGAGAGAGGAATCTTGTGTCGGGTTTCAAAGTTAGAATTTAGGGTTTGGAGTTGGGTGATGGAGAGGGGGCGGCGGCCGTCAAAATCATATGTTTTGAATCGCCAAAGAGCGACTCTGCCTTTTTAGTTGTATTAAATTTTACATATTAGTGGTAGGTAATGGTAAATGCTCAAGCAGTTAAGTGGTGATATTTGTGTACTAGCTAGCATGATATTTGAAAGAATTATGATTATCTTACAGTGTTATTATTAGGATGATTAAATTGACTGAAGGAATGATTAATTGAGCAAAATGTAAAGATACTGATTGGAAACAAAAAGAATTGGTTCTATATAGATTTGTTATCTGGACGAATAATTAATAGTAGATTTATTAAAGATTTTGAAGATTACCCAAATCAACAACAGGATCACTGACAATCTGCAATTATATAGTTGGAAGATTTGGCTGAGTAGTGTTATTGTAGTTTCCTAATTACAATATAGCCGTTTACCCTTCTAATTACAGTACTAAAAAAACCAAATCTGCCACTATATATTTGCAGATTGTCAGTGATCCTTTTGGTTGATTTTGATAATCTTCAATATCTTTAATAAGATTTTTTTTTTTTGTTATATAAAAGTGGGTTGTTTCCCACCAGTTTCATTAAGAAACCATAAACTGTTTGTTAGATACCAAACTACAAGGAGATAATAAAAAAAACGAGTAATTGTAGTTTCATTAAGAAACCATAAACTGTTCAAATGGAACGGTTTATCGGTTTTAAACCAAACCGGCAAATTTTGGTTTAATTGGATCGGTTGTTCGGTTTAAATGGTTCGGTTCGGTTTAGTTTTTGAAGAAGTTCGGTTTAAATAGTTCGGTTAGGTTTTGGGATCTCCAAATCGGTTTGAACCGAACCAACCGGTTTAATAAAAAATAAATCGGTTTATAATGGATTGGTTTATTTTGTGTGGTTTATAATGGATCGGTTTATCAAAAAACGGCTTGTGTGGTAATCAAAAATGTTATCCAAATCGGTTTGAACCGAACCAACCGGTTTTGAAATATTTATTTGTAACTTGAAATGTTTGTATTCGGTTCAACCGAACAAACCGAAGTTTAAATCGGTTTAATCAGTTCGGTTTTAGATCGGTTTGGAATTTTAATTCGGTCGGTTCGGTTGGGTTTTCAAAATTCGGTTCAAAACCGCAGTTCGGCAAAAAAAGTTCAGTTTGACCCGAACCGACCCGTTGAACACCAGGTGGTTCCATGCAAACTAATTAAATAAGGGAAAACCAAACTAACGGTTGGGCTGTTTGACATGCTGAAAAACAAAGGAAAAAATCAAATTTTCGCATCCTAATTTCCCTGTGACTTTTGAAAGTCAATTTCTCCGGAATTCATTTTTCTTGTCAACTGTACGTACTTGTGTCCTGCATGTTTCCTTCGATTTGTTTTCTCAACTTTTTCACCAGAATACAGAAAATATCCCTTCATGTTTCCTCGTCTCCAATTGTCGCTCTTCATGTTCCTCATTTTTCTTGTCGACTGTACATCCAGCATTCCAGGTGATATTGTCTCTTACTTCCAGCTGAGATTGTCTCATACCTCCATTTCCTACCTCCTTCGCCGCCCTGCTCCACCATGCCTCTTTCTCAACAATATTTAAGAATTTGACAAATCCTAATTTAGGATGTTTAAGAATTTAGTTTACTGGAACTGATGCTTGAAATAGTCTTCATTAAATAAATATTAGTGGCACATTCACTAACATGGTAATTAAGTACAATTATGCTGTTGGGATTTAATTGTTAATCTCTGGCACGGCCATCAGCTTTACCAATGTGGCACCGGAACGTGTAGAATGAGATCTGAGTCGTCTGTTTTATTTTTGCACAAATCTCATCAAAGACCTCTATATTCCAAATAGGTTCCCAATTGATTTTGCCTCGGCCGGAAGTATTTTTTTGAGGAAAAATATGGGTCTAGTCCGTATTTGATTGATAATCGCGGTTATAAGAGTTTGTAGCTGTATGTCGAAAATAAACATAAGACACTCAAGACTACTTGAGCTAAAAGTAAAAGCATAAATATAAAGAAAATAAGACCGAAAAAATCTAAGAAAACACAGTAATGTTATACTAAAAGCAAAATGAAAAGCAAAATAAAATTTATTGGGTAGTTAGTAACTTGTTATTAACTAGTAACCAACCAAACAAATTAATTTATTTTCAAATGATCAATGAAAATCATTGAACATAACCAATATAAAAGTTCTGAAATTTGATTATGTATGAGCTTCGATCCAACGTGAAGTGTTTATAAGCCTTTGATGTTTCAATATTCTGTCGACTGGATGGATAGGTAAATGAAAATAAAATTTGATCAAACTTTGCTACAATAGAATGAATGTGACGCTCTTTATTTGAACGGTTCAGATCAACCAACGGAGGACAAATTTATGTGGGTCTTCATTAATTCACACAACTAGAGTTCATGTTGCATGTTCATTCATATAAGCTATGAGTCATAAACTCTAGTTTAGTGAGTTAATGAAGGTACATGGAAATATGTCATCCATCTGTCAATCCGAACCACTAAATTAAAAAGTATTGCATTTATTTTCTTGTAGCAAATTTTGATGAGATTTTATTTTTATTTACTTATCCATCCAGTTCATAAAATATTGATACATCGAAGGGCTATAAACACTTCACGTGCAGATCGAAGCGCAAACATAACTATTTTACAGAAATTTTATGTTGGCTATGTTCAATGTTTTTCCCAGATCATTTCAAAATAAATTTAGTATTATTTCATCGTTGATCCACCGTCGATTATCTCATGTGAAAATGAAAGGTTCACAAATAACAACATATACTAAAGGGGCAAATAAATTAATAAAGTTTCATTTTTTTCTGTCTTTCACATAATTATTTTCAACAAGTAAATAAATTAATTTTGGATGTCCATATTTGCTTGAGTCAAAATTTTCACTTTTTATTTAGGAGCCAAAAATTTCATCTCAACTCAGTGCCAAAAATTTCATTTTAATGCCATCGGCTCAAAGCCAAAAATTCCATTTCAACGGAGCGCCAAAAATCATTTCAATGTCATCGGCTCTGGTAATAAACCGATAGTGTTTACGAGAAATATTGAAATTTTAACCTAATTAAGTCTCGCTCCCTCTCTCCTCACACTACTGCCTTCTTCCTCCGCCACCCTAAGTCAGATTTCACCCCATATCCCCAATCGATCTCATTTTCCCCTCCAGCTCTCAAATTGCATCTCCTCATCATACAGCAGTTGTACCTCAATCGAGGTCTATGAAAGGTCATTCTATGATCAAAACAGGTTGTATCCTGGTCGGTATGGATCGGATAAGAGGGCATGGATGGGGGAGTTCGACCCTCCCGTGATCACTGGAAGTTTGTGTCGGTTGGAGACGGAGGAGATTGCAGTGGTTGCTAGTCGAGGGTAGCTCTCTTGAGAGAGTTCGCAAGTGGCTTTAAATGACCCAAGGAGGTGTAGTACACCGAGCCGTGCATTCAGGTATGTGTACTTTGTTGGTGGTTATGTCAAGGCCTGTGTAAAGCTGGATCTTGTCCGAGTTTACCACCTCACCCAAGAACTGATGTGCTATGTCGATCGAGAGGTGGGTCTTGCCTGTGCGGGTTGCACTCATCATGACCACTACCTGTTTGTCGAATTGCCTCTAAGAACTTGGGTCCTGAGGTAACAGCCCGTGGTCGTGCCTGCTCAAATTACATCTTTATGATTTGTATTTTCTTTGATTGTTTACTACTATTTAATGGTTTTTAGATTTCTTTCAGGGAGAGCTTTATAACACAGTAAAACTTGGCGATTGCTTTTGTTGTTGAGAAGTACCTCGGTCATCTACGTTCCCACTTTCTTTTGTTCTTGAGAAGTTGCATGGTTAAAAACACTCAAGAGTTGGTAACCTTACCTAATTGAAATTAAACTAACCTTGTTGCACAATTGCTTCTAGACAAAAAAAAATTTGGTGAAAGTTCAATTGCAGTGAGGAACACCTTGTGATATTCAACATCATGCATATGCATATTACAAAAACATCTTAGGCACCCCTCAAGTTAAGTATGCTAGCCTAGACTCTGATTTTTGGGATGCATCCGATATCCTTAGTATCTCTGAACAGCAATCTTTAATCTCCCCTTTTACTGTGAAGGAAGTGAAAGAAGCTGTCTTTGATTCCCACTCCCATGGGGCTCCTGGCCCTGATGGGTTTAGCTATCAATTCTATCAATGCTTTTGGGATTCCCTCCAAGATGATTTGATGATCATGTGCCAACAATTCCATTCTAATCAACTCAATCTGTTTCATCTTAATAAGGCTGCAGTTTGTCCCATACCTAAAGTTCGTGCAGCCTCCACTCTCAAACAATACAGACCCATTAGCCTCGTAAATTGTAGCTTCAAAATCCTCTCTAAAATGCTTACTAAACGCTTAGAACCAATCATGGCCAGGATTATTGATCCTACACAAGCTGCCTTTCTACCTGATAGATATATCCTAGATAATGTCGTCTTAAGTCAAGAAATTATTCACTTTGCTTCTCACACCAAACAACAGGGAGTTGTGATTAAAATTGATTTTGAGAAGGCTTATGATACTATTAACTGGGATTATCTATTAGAGGTCTTACATAGTCATCAGTTTGGGTCACATTTTATAACCTGGGTGCAAAAATGGCTCTTTAGCTCTCAAACCTGCATCACTATTAATAACCAACTCACCACGTATTTTAAATGCCGACGGGGTGTCAGGCAAGGAGACCCTCTTTCTCCTTTTCTGTACATACTGGCTGCTGACACCCTTAGTAAACTCTTTGATAAAGGGTGCAAATTACATCTCCTCCAGGGGATCGGTCCCCCTTGTCAAAATAACCTCCCTGTGACCAATTGTCACTATGCGGACGATACCATTATTTTTCTGTCTGCCAACTTAACCAATATTGAACGTGTCTCCTGGACCATGAAAGGTTTTGAGGCGCTCTCAGGTATCAAGATTAACCTCTCTAAAACCGAATTGTTCCCTCTTAATGTTGATCCTGAATTCACCCAGGATGCTGCTGCTGTGTTTGGTTGTAAAATTGGCAAGTTCCCTTTACAGTATCTGGGTCTCCCCTTGCATAATCGAAAATTAGCTGTTAAAGATTGGGATTTCCTCTTCTCAAAACTAGAACTTAAGCTTCAGAGTTGGAAAGGGCAACTCCTTTCCATTGGGGGGCGACTCACTTTACTAAATTCTGCTCTGTCTTCAGTTCCATTGTATGCACTTTCCCTCTTTCGTGTTCCAACCACTGTGTTGAAAAAAATTGATGTTCTTAGACGAAAATTTCTGTGGCAGGGCTATGGAACTAACAAAAAAAGGTATGCTTTACTCAATTGGCCTACTGTATGCCTGCCTAAACAACAAGGTGGTATAGGGATTTTGAACATTGACCATATGAATATTGCTCTCCTCACTAAATGGCTTTGGAAACTTAAAAATCCTAGTTGCCAAGGGCTCTGGAAGTCCACTTTGATTCTTAATTATTCCTTCTACCCTCTCCCCATTCTCAATTTTGGATAGTATTCAATTTTTACAACAACTGTTGGATTGTAGCCTCACTGTTACACCTGGCACGACCACTAATGTAAAGTTCTGGTCAGATATTTGGTTCGGTTCATGTCCCTTATCCCTGTACTACCACCATCTATACAAACTTTGTTCTAACCCTCAAGTAGGTCTCCAAGAAGTACTGCTCACACAAGGACAAAGTATCACTTTCAGAAGAACCCCTACAGAAATAGATGCCAGGGATTGGGAGGAGCTGCTGTCTATTATTCTCAACTTTTGACCTTCACAACCCCAAGATTCTTATTCTTGGACTAGAGAACCCCATGGACAATATACTGTTAAATCACTTTATAATTTCATTTCTTTTCGAGGAGTTCAACATTCCCATTGTATGGTATGGTGGAATGCTAAATTGCCCCCCAAAATTAAAATTTTCATGTGGCTCCTCACACAAGACCGTATTCTTACTAAAGATAACTTGCTTGATAAGGGATGGACAGGATCTACCACCTGCCATTTCTGTGACCAACCCCGAAACAGTTGACCATTTATTTATCCAATGCGGTTTTGTCCGGCAAATATGGTTCTGGTTAGGCCAAAGTCAAAATCATTTTAGTTCTTGGCACTCGGTTGATGACATAATGATTGCTTACACCTTGCCTCATACCTCCCAAAAATATTTCTTAGTCGCCTTTAGTGCCCTGGCTTGGTGTGTATGGAAACAACGAAATGCTATCTGCTTTGAAAACAAACAGTGTTCTTCCGGTAAAACCATTATTCTTTCTATTATCTCTACTATGGTTTATTGGACAGGCCTTGCAGACGATGATGCCGCGGTCAGTCAGTGGATGCCTACGGATACCACTCTCATACCGGTGCAAGCTGTTTCTCCCAATACGAACCTTCAACTCCCTGCTGCCTCTGAGGAGACTGATAGCACTGCCTCCTGAAGATCTCATATGCTTCTGATGCTCTCTGTTGCTCTCTCTAACACTTGTCAAAGATATAGCTTGTTTTGTTGGCTTTATCTGTCTGTTTGCTCTTATTTTCAATACTTTGTCTATGCTAGTCTGTTTTGATACTTTGGCTTGTTAGCTCAAGTTTAGTTCTATCTTTTGGTTAACTTAGACTCTGTAACTTTAACAGTTTCGGAATGAAACGGGCCTTTGCAGCCTTTTTATCAAAAAAAAAATTGCAGTGAGGAAGACATTCTACTACTCTCAATGGGGCCCAAATACAAGGTTAGATGCTACTTATCTAATATATACTAATTTTCCACTTTGATCAGACATTTACTACTATATATGCTGGTTTGAAAATGTAGAACTTCCAAACTAATGTAGTTCTCATTGACAGTTTAATAAAGTTTTCATTATGCTAATTTTGCTTCTTTATTCATGTAGAGTCAACGACAAACTGGAGTAGATGTTACAATCTCATTTACCTATGGACGACAGGTAACTTTAGACAAATAAATTGCACCTATGTTATGGTGTTGAAGAATAACCATGTCTCTGTTAATTAACTTGTAGATATTTGATTTTTTTTCTTGACTGTCGTGCTTCAGATATTGGATTGATGAAGATAGACGACACAGGAAGAGTCATTTCCTTCAGCGAGAAGCCCAAGGGACTTGATGTAAAGGCTATGGTAATACAATGTGTTCAATGTCTTATCTAAGTAGCAACAATTAACTATGCAAGATATTGTGACCAGCTTAACCAAAGTATGCATGCATATCCCTTTTAGCTTGAGTCAAATAGAAAAAGTTTCTTTGAAGTCAAGAAGCTTCATTCAGACACTTTTGGTTGTTTTAGATTTGAGCTGGACTGTTTCTTTATCTATATAGAATAGTTGAGAAAATTAGGGTCAATTATGTTTCTTGTTTCTTTAAATGATTTGTTTATCTGTGTAAAATTCATGTCATTTAATATTATTCTAATTGATATTCTGAATAATGCAGGATTCTTTCGCCAAAAAGTTACCTGGCAAGAGACGTTGATAGTTAGCAAATGCTATAGTTAGAAAATTTGTTAGAAATGAGTTTCGACATGCTTATTGTAGTTGTAAATTAGTAGTGTACAAGTGCTTGTTAGCAAATTCTATGTAATTGTGATATTTTGATAATTTATTGTTATTATTTTGTTATTTAGTGACATGGTTGATATAGTTTGATTAATTATTGAATTGTGATTGTTGAATGTTCATTTCCTAGCAAAATTGGAGGCTAGCAACATCTTGAGCAAAACAAAAAAAATGTCAACACCAACGGTTTAAACATATGGTGTTATAAGGTTAACGACGTTATTTATAACATAAAAAAGGATCAACACCATTTGTTCGTTGGGTGGAACAGATGGTGAAAAGGACCAATACCATCTGTTCGATTTAAATCGAACAGATGGTGAAGTGACCAACGCCATGCGTTTTCAACTAAATTGAACAGATGGTGAAGTGACCAACGCCATATGTTTTCAACTGATGACATATGTACATACTTTTGCTATCGGGGTCATAGCCATCGCTTCAACAACAGATGGTGAAGTGTAATTTGAACCGATAGTAAATGATTTTTTTACAGTAGTGTCACAGGTTCGAAATCCAAATGGTTGCCTAGTGGATATTAAAACATTTGGGTGGCTTGACTCTCAACTTTACTCAAAAAAAATTCTTCAAAACTGATGACTGATTTTATAATTATGATTCTCTTACTTACTGTGCTATTAGGATGATTAAATTGACTGAAGGAATGATTAATTGAGCAAAATATAAAATGTAAAGTTACTGATTGGAAACAAAAAGAATTGGTCCTATATAGATTGTTTTTTAAGGTTCGATATATATAGATTAGTTATCTGGACGAATAATAGTAGATTTATTAAAGATTTTGAAGATTACCCAAATCAACAAAAGGATCACTGACAATATGCAATTATATAGTTGGCAGATTTGGTTGAGTTGGTGTTGTAATTAGAAGGGTAAACGGCTATATTGTAATTAGGAAAGTTCAATAGCTAATTAGCAATAAATATACATATAGTGTAAATAGGAAAGCTTGTCAGCTAATAGAATATTAGGAATGTATAACGGCTAGCTAGTTAGCCTATATGCTCATGTAAACTTTGTTGTATGAATTATTCAAGAGTAGGGTTAAAATGCATCATTGGTTTTGTGCTCCAATCATGCTCCACATCTTTATTTTCATTTTTAAAGTCCGAACAGTCGATCCGAATCGTTCACCATGATATTTGTATTAAAATGTTCTTGAAAACCAAATTTTATATTTTTTGGAATTTTTTTTACTAATTTTTAGATAGGTACAAAATTACTGTTTTCAGAAGATTCTGGACCATAAAAAACAGTGATTTTGTACCTATCTAAAAATATAGTAAAAAATTTCAAAAAATTTGAAGTTTTGTCTTCAAGCACATTTTAATATGAAGATCATATTGAGCGGTTCGGATCAATTGTTCGAACTTTGAAAACGAAGAAAAAGACATGGAGCATGATTGGAGCACAAAACCAATGGTGTATTTTAACCCTACTCATTATTCAATACAATCAATACAAAACAATTATATTTTACACTGTTTGTATATTTGTTACTAGTAAGCTATTGTACTTTCCTAATAACAATATAGCCGTTTACCCTTCTAATTACAGCACTAACTAAACCAAATCTGCAAATTATATATGAGGGATGCTTCTATGGGCATAAGGACCTATTTGTAAAATGAGCATATATTTATTTTCAAAGTTCAAACAGTCGATCCGACCGTTCAACATTATCTCCAAATTAAAATGTACTTGGAGGTCATTTTACATTTCTTTGAATTTTTTAATATTTATTAAGTATTTTACAAAACTAGTCAAATTCAGACCATTGAATTTTGTACCCATCTTAATAAATAGTAAAAAAATTCAAAAAAATGTAAAATTTGACCTCCAAGTACATTGTAATATGGAGAAAATGTTGAACGGTCGGATCGACTGTTTGAACTTTAAAAATGAAAATATGCTCATTTTACAAATAGGTCCTTATGCCCATAGAAGAATTTGCCATTTTATAATTGCAGATTGTAAGTGATCCTTTTCTTGATTTCGGTAAATCTTCAATATCTTTAAAAATATTTAATTTATATATATAAAAGTGGGTTGTTTCCCACCAGTTTCATCAAGAAACCATAAACTGTATTTTAGGTACCAAACTACAAGGAAATAGTAGTTCAGTAGGAGGTTCTATGCAAACTAATTAACAAGGGAAAAACAAACCAACGGTTGGCTTGTTTGACATGCTTAAAAAAAAAAGGAAAAGTCAAATTTTCTCGCATCCTAAATTTCCTGTGACATTTGATGGTCAACCTTTCAGGAATTCATTTTCTTGTCGACTGCACGTGCGTCCCACACCTTTCCTTCGTTTTGTTTTCTCAAATTTTCACCAGAAAACACAAAATATTCCTTCACGTTTCGTCGTCTCCAATTGGCACTCTTCATGTTTCCTCATTTTTCTTGTCGACTGTACATCCAGCTGAGATTGTCTCCTACTTCCAGCTGAGATTGTCTCTTGCTTCCTGCTCCAGCATGCCTCTTTCTCGACATTTAAGAATTTGACAAATCCTAATTTAGAATGGTTAAGAATTTAGTTTACTAGAAGTCTGGAACTGATGCTTGAAATGGTCTTCATTGGTTAATCTTAATCTAGTAGTTTTGCAAATTAAATAAATATTTGTCACACATTCACTAACATGGTAATTAAGTGCAATTATGCTGTTAGGATTTAATTGTCAATCTCTAGCACGGCCATCAGTTTTACTTGAACTGATTCTTGATGTAATGGAATTTACTAATGGAATTAATTACTTCTACACAGTTTACGATTGATGTAATGCTTCTACACAGTACTCACTAGTACATACTTCATGAGCATGATGTAATGACTATTAATATCTTCTACACAGTACTCACTGGTACGCAAAAAGTATTACATTGATGGCTAATTACAAGTAGGGGCAAAATTGTCAATAATTTGGTATTCGGTATCTGATCGGGCTTGTGTAATTGAGAGCATTTTGATCTGATCGAGATTGGTATGTACTAGTGAGTACTGGTACGCAAATATTAATAGTCATGCTCACTGGTACGCAAAAAGTACGCAAAAAGAAAATGGCTCAAGAAGAAGCAGCGAACTTCTCGAAGCTAACCAATAACTTGCTCAATGGCAGAAATTATGTGTCATGGGCAAGGGCAGCATCTAGGGCTCTGAGTGGTCGAGAAATGTTAGAATTCATTACGGGTGAAGAGAAGAAACCAGCAATTGCCGACACAAACAAGCTAACACCCGACGAAACAGTAGCAACAAAAAAATGGAGAACTACAAATGATAGAATTGTTACCTCACTACTCAACTCCATGGAACCGACCGTATCCGAACTCTTCACGCTAGCCGAAACGGCACATGAACTATGGGAAGCAGTAAAGAGTATGTATGGTCAACAAAATAATTTTTCTCACATTTATCAACTTATGCAGGAGATCCAACAAGAAAAACAAGGTCAAGAAGTCATACTGAGTACCTTAGCGCTCTTGAGAAAAAACGCAATGAACTTCAATCTTACCGGCCGCTTACAACAGATTTGGCCACACTTCAAAAACGGGCTGAGGAGGACGATATTTTTCAGTACCTCGCGGGTTTAAACCCGAGCTATGAAGCCGTAAGATCCCAAATCATGACCACGGTACCTCTTCCCTCTTATTCTCAAATTAAAAGTTTAATTCAACAAGAGGAAAGTAGAAGACTTATCATGAATGGTAAAATTGTAAGCCATGAGGGACACGAAACCCATGGTTTAGCCGTAAAAAATTTCAATTTTAATCAAAACCCTAGTTTTCAAAATCGCCCAAATCAATCAAAAAATGAAAAATGTAACCACTGTAAAAAGGATGGTCACACTCAAGATAAATGTTGGCATCTCTATCCCCATCTTAGACCAAAAAAATGGAAAGGAAATGACCAGAATCGAAATTGGGAAAAAAATGGTGAAAAAAACAGAAGTTATGTTGCTTCTGTTGAAGAGAAAGGGTCTAATGGGCTAGTGGGTTCGTCTGAAAATGGATTCGGACCCAATAACACCTTTCAACCAGTTACTGGGTATGGTTTAAGTGCTAATGGACCTGTCAGAGGCTGGGGCGGACCCGGTTTGGTAAATTACGGACCCAATAACAGTGGAGGCGGACCCTTTAACCAAAACACTAGTGGAGCATGGGTTCAAACTGGCGGACCCATTAACACTGGCGGACCCGATAACCATCAAATTTTCACTGGCGGGTCATTCCCGAACGGGTCAGCAGCAAATTTCGGAAACGGGTCACTCTCAGACGGGTCAAGAAGCCTTCTAGGCGCTGGCGGGTCAGTTTCTGGCGGGTCAGGTGCTGGAGATCAAATGCAGCAGTATTTTCAGCAGTTCTGTGCGATGATGAACAATCAAAACACTCCCAGCACATGTGGTATTGCTTCTAACTCAGAAAATTTCTTTTTTAATCAAATTATTATAGATAGTGGTGCAACAGATCATATGTTCGGAAATAAACAACTACTGTCAAACCTCAACCTGACCAATGGTAATAATTTTGTGTTGGTTGCAAACGGAATGAAGGCAAAAATAAATGGCGTAGGAGAAATTAATCTATGCAATAAACAACTTAAAAACGTTTTATATTTAGAAACATTTCCCGTAAATTTAATTTCTGTAAATAAATTAACACAAGAATTAAATTGTAATGCAATATTTTCTTGTAAAAACGTTGTATTTCAGGACCGGGAAACCGGGGTCAAGATTGGTGAAGGATTTCTAGAAAATGGACATTATCTTTTGAACTCCAAATTAAATTTCTGTGCTTCCGCAAAAGTCGTTAATTCTGATCTGTGGCATAAGAGACTTGGACATCCTTCCGACAAGATTTTAAGTAGTATTTTAGATTTTAAAAATTTAAATTGTACTAATTGTGAAATTTGCAAGTTAGCAAAACAAACAAAGCTTCCTTTTTCTCTTTCTACTAGCAAAAGTAAAGCTCCTTTTGATTTAGTACATTCCGATGTATGGGGACCGGCTCCAATAGAGTCATATAATGGATTCAAATATTTTCTTTTATTTATTGATGATTTTACAAAGGCAACTTGGTTATATTTACTTAAATCTAAAGATGAAGTATTTGATTGTTTTTATGAATTTTTATGTCTCATAGAAACACAATTTGATGCAAAATTAAAAATCTTTAGATCGGATAATGGAACCGAATTTATAAATAGAAAATTTTCAAGTCTCTTTAGAGAAAAAGGTATTATACATCAAACAACTTGTATAAATACTCCCGAACAAAATAGTGTATCGGAAAGAAAAAATAGACATTTATTAGAAATGACACGATCTTTATTATTTCAAAATAATGTTCCTAAAATTTATTGGTCGGATGCCGTACTTTGTGCCACTCATTTAATCAATAGATTACCTAGTGTTAATTTAGAAAATAAAAGTCCATTAGAAATTCTTTATCAACAAAAAATTACTTATGACCATATGAGAGTATTTGGTTGTACAAGTTTCGTACATATCAAAAGAAATGATAAGCTTGATTTTGTATCACAAAAAACTATTTTCTTAGGATATTCATATTATAAAAAGGGCTATAAATGCTATGATCCAATTAATAAGAAATTATATTTTTCTAGAAACGTTTCTTTTTTTGAAAAAGAACCATATTTCAAAGAAAAAGAAATATTTCATCAACCATATTTAAATAATCAAAATGACAATATAGTTTTGCCTTACTTAGATGATTTGAGTCTTATTCCTAAAAATAATCATCAAGTTGAAAATAATCAAGAAAATGAAACGAATGATGACATAAATGAAAATGAAATAGAAGAAAGTCTACCGATTAGAAGAATATCATCTAGAGAACGACAACCATCAACTAGACTTAGAGATTATGTGACATATTCGGTGCAATATCCAATTGAAGATTTTGTTTCATATGACAACATCTCAACCGAGTACCATACATTTCTCACTAGTATTGAAAAAGTATTAGAACCAAAAAATTACCAAGAAGCAATTAAAAGTCCAATATGGTGTAAGGCTATGGATGAGGAATTAAAAGCCTTAGAGCAAAATGAAACTTGGAAAATTATTTCCCTACCAAAAAATAAAAAACCGGTTGGTTGTAAATGGGTGTATAAAACCAAATACAATAGTGATGGAACCATAGAAAGGTATAAAGCAAGACTTGTAGCTAAAGGATTTACCCAAACCTATGGCGTAGACTATAATGAAACCTTTGCACCGGTTGCAAAAATGAATATCGTAAGGATTTTATTTTCTATTGCCGTGAACAATGGTTGGGACCTCTACCAAATGGATGTTAAAAATGCATTCCTTCAAGGAACACTTGAAGAAGAGGTGTATATGACATTACCACCCGGTCATAAATTAGAAACAAATTCTAACTTGGCTTGTAGGCTTAATAAATCAATTTATGGATTGAAGCAATCTCCACGGGCATGGTATGGCAAGCTTAGCTCTCATTTAATTTCTTGCAATTTTAAAATTAGTAATGCCGATCATTCTTTATTTACAAAATGTGATGGTTTCAATACTACTCTTATTTTAGTATATGTAGATGACATCATAATTACCGGAAATAATTTCGAACAAATTCAAAACATTAAGAAACAACTCAAGGAAAAATTTGACATAAAAGATTTAGGATACCTTAAATATTTTTTAGGAATAGAGGTAGCCACTTCGGATAAAGGACTTTTTATTTGTCAAAGAAAATATACACTTGATTTGTTAAAAGAAACTGGTAAATTAGGATGTAAACCGGCCTCTACCCCAATTGACAACAAATGCAAATTAAATAGTGAAGATGGTGAACCCTTAAAAGACATAAATCAATTCCAAAGACTTGTAGGAAAATTGATATACCTGACTGTTACACGTCCGGATATTTCTTTTTCCGTAAGTCAAATTAGTAAATTCATGCACTCACCAAGAACACCACATTTAGAAGCTGTAAATAGAATCTTGAGATTTTTAAAAAATAATCCCGGCAAATGTATTTGGATGAAAAATAATAATTCTAATGATATATGTGGCTATTCCGATGCAGATTGGGCCGGAAGCTTTGATAGAAAATCGACAACCGGTTTTTGCACATTTGTAGGCGGAAATCTAGTCACATGGAAAAGCAAGAAACAAAATGTTGTAGCACGATCAAGCGCTGAAGCCGAATATCGTGCCATGGCATCAACTGCAAGCGAATTAACTTGGATCAAACAACTCCTATTAGACATGGGATTTAGAACTCAAGCTCCAATGAAAATGTATTGCGACAACAATTCGGCACGACACATAGCTTCTAATCCCGTGTTTCATGAACGCACAAAGCATATAGAAGTAGATTGTCACTTTGTTAGAGAAAAGGTTCAAGCAAAGGAAATTGAAACACCATACGTCAAAAGTGAAGATCAACTCGCGGATATCTTCACTAAAGGCTTGTATCCGGGTCCATTTGAAAAAATTACAAGCAAGATAGGATTGTACGATATTTACATTCCTAGCTTGAGGGGGAGTGTTGAAAATAATAAAGCCAACGGCTAGTTTTTAGGAAATTGTAAATAAAATAAATTAGGAGACATAAGTTAATAGTTGTAATTAATAGGTAGTTGGTGGTTGTAACGGCTAGTTTTTGAAATCTTCTATAAATAGAAATACATGTAAAGCTCAAATTAAGATTGCAATAATAAGATTGTTTTCTTACATCCATTCTTTCTTATAAATTTATCACTATACCATGAGGATTACTGAAAATGTGATGTATATAGCTTAGGAGTAATCATGCTTATGATTAATCTGGACAATTTGGAAACAGCGAAACGAAAGAGTTTTCAGAGGAAGCTATCTTACCCCAGAGATACTATTGAGCAGGATTCTAAATGAATGTAGTCTTTGGTTGAATTTTTGTTGATTTTTAGTTTTAGTTTTTTTTTTTTTTTTTCAGTTTTTACTGGTAAGGTGTACTGTAGGTGCATGCAGTTTTGTAAGATGAACTCTGTAAGACTGTAAGTGCGGTTTGTCCTGACAGCTTCTGTCATGGCATTTAAAAAAAAAGACATGATCAATCTGATAGCTTTTGACGAAGAGGAAATCATACTACAAGATATTCTTGATCAACGCATTGAACCACCAACAGGACAAGTCATCAATAAAATTCTCAAAATGATTCACATTGCATATGAGTGCTTGAATAATAACCCGTCGCTCCATCCAATTGTATAAATTCTAGAAATGAATAGCCAACTGCTGCATAAATTCTGATAGTAGCTAGCTTCCATATATTTTTCTAGATTAGTTTGATCTTGGAAAGAATTCAGTTGTAGATATGATGCTCATTCCATATTTTGTATTTGAAAGGTGTGGTGAGAAAATTTCATCGCGCATATAATATTATTGTAGTATCTTATAAAATGTTAATAGGTGAGTTTAGCATTATTTTTCATAATATCTCTTCTAGAAAAACATTAATTTGCTGTAGTACATTTAGTGTCATCTCCTTAATTAATCACTAGTGCCCTGGTAGTAAAAAAATTAGCAACACTGATGCATCGCTTTTGTGTTCTAAGAAGCCTGCCACCTTGCCACCCAATGCATATCTTCAATGGAATCCATAAATATATACTGTTTACAAGGTCGCAGATTGTTTATTTTCATCCATTCCATTTTTTTTAAACCCAGTTTGTACCCAATTAATTTCTCCACAAAAGTATATCAAATCATACATCATTTGGTGACCATTTTGAAACAATAAATCATACATCATGTGGTTTATATTTCATCATAATGAAACTAGCACCCAAATATCAGAAATCATCACGAACATTAATTATAAACTATCATAAAAATAATTATATGAACACTAGAATTCTATCTATTTCAATTCTAGTCATCAGAGGTTTCATTGGAACTTGGAAGACTATAACGGCATCTTGAAGATCGACATGCAATAATTCATCATCACTTGAATATTTTCTTTATCATTTAACTGTATATAATACCAGCATATCTGACCTTAATTACCCACGTAATAATACAACTTTGGCATGCATAATTGTAGTAATGTAGGCTTGATAAAAGGAAATTATGACTAGAAAACGCCTGGAGGCTGGAGCAAACCAGAAAACGGCTTTCCTTGTGCAGCCAACAATATTTGGAGAACAATATATATATTTAATGTTTTCTGTGTACTCTTTGTGCCTCACGTCCATGGTCAATCTTTTGACAAACCCATTATGTGCTACCATGTTGATGTTAATTATTATCCTAATTATCTTTCAAAACAAATGGTATGAGGTTTCGAGGCCTATATAAGCATCCTGCTAAAGAGTATTAACGACATATAAACAAAATATATAGCTGATCGATCACAGTCCAAAAGTATTTGTCTTGTAAAATCAAAGGAGGTAAGCAAAATGGTTATCACTGCTAGGCAGGAGGCTCTTGTTGTCAGCTCATGGAACGAGATGAAGGACGATGCTCCGACTTTTGCCCTCAAATTATACCTGAAGTACGTACATTATTTGTTCTTTCAAATATCTTATATTAATTGTATCAATTTACACTATAAATTGCTATGTTCAAATATATTTTTTTTTTTATTTGAACCAGGCTTTTTGAGATTATTCCCTCAGCAGCGAAGAGGTTTTCCTTCATTCGTGACTCTAATGTACCTCTTGAGAAGAATGCTAAACTCAAGGCACACGCTTTGGGGGTCTTTGTTATGGTACTTAATTTAATGTTGTTTTTGTTTCTTTCAATACCAGTAATCAAATAAAACCAAAATATAATATCCAGTTTCTACAACAAGTTTTTATTTTTCATTATAAACGAGTTCCAAATTTTTACAGCAAGAAAAGTTCATATGTAATATATACCTAAGTTTTTTTTTTTTTGAGGACAAAAATGCCACAAAACAAAATTCTGATGGAATGGTTCTAGGATTTTTCATATATTGCTTGCATCATATTATCAAGTTTTAGATCGATATAATCTAAATTTATAATTTGCTCTGAATGCAGACAGGTGAAGCAGCCACTCAGCTTAGAAGGACTGGAAGGGTCAATATAGGAGCCAATACAAGCGTGCAACACTTGGCTGCAGTTCACTTAAAGGCTGGCATTAAAGATGTACACTTTGAGGTATGCATATATATGCTAGCTAGTTCTTTATTTTTTTCCTTTTCTTTCAAAGTAAATAATACATATGTGAAAAAGAGGAGAAGTCCCAATGCCCTATGTTTGGAACTTAATTTAAAACATGAGATCGATGTTCATTAAATCTTTCTCTTCAGATTTTGAAGTTTGCACTGGTGGAGACGATAAAAGAGGGAGTGCCATACATGTGGTCTGAAGAGTTGAAGGATGCCTGGTCTGATTCTTATGATCACCTTGTCGTCGCCATCAAAGCCGAGATGTAATGCTCTTATCGGGACTACAACACTATAAAGTTTTTATTTATATACGTGTGTGCGAGGGAGATTTTGGTCTTCCATCTCTCATATTTTCTTTTTGATTTTGTGGTGTTGTTATTTGTGGATAGTATTTTCTCATGTTGGTTTTTGGATGTGTAATTTAACTTTGAATAATTTGGATGCATGTTTTGTTCTAAAATTGGAATTTTGAGTAAATCTTGATTGTTACAACTTGCTCAAGAATTAAAAAATTTCTTGGTTATTGTTTTTGTGGCCTTATGCCTTTTTACTTGATTATCTGGTACAGTGCATCAGATAAAGAGTAAAGTTGGAACTTCAAAGACACGGATTTCAGACTAGTTACAGTTTCAGAACTAACTTGTTGTGTATATCTCTCATCTCATCATATATTTTCGTCAGACTTGATTTAGCAGGATATCAAAAATAGTAGGTTATGTTTGACATGCTATATGAAGGAGGAAATTTTTTGTATTTAGTATAAAGTATTTTAGGAGGTGTTATTTATAGGTTTCTCTTTTTAGAGATTATGTTGTTATAAATAAATCTCATTTGTACAATTATACTCTATGTAATAATGAAGTCGAGTAATACTATAAATCTCATTTGTACAATTATACTATGTAATAATGAAGTCGAGTAATACTATTAAGCTTATTCGTAAAATTTTGTCTTTGTTTCTAGCCTCTCTTTAGAAACCCTAACATAACTCTTTTCACTTTTTGCGAAATAACAGAATTCAATGCCACATTAATGAGCTACAATTGTTCTCCGAAAAAAAAATTATTGGAGAATTTTTTTTAACTAAAATAATGTCTGTCCAAAATTTTTTTGAGGAAAAATAAGGATCGAAGTCCTTATTTGATTCATTGATTGCAACAAAACAGTTTTGAGTTTCAAGATGAAACTCAATAAATAAGATTTACAAAAATGGTTCAACTTTGTTGAACATTTAGAATATAAAAACTTTTAAAGGTGAAAATAAAAATGGAATTAAAAAAGTACTAGAAACTTTTGAATTTAAAACTCTTCTTGTAGTTAGTGCAGTGTCTTCCACATCTCTTGCACCTCATCCGCGAGTTCCCCCAAAGATTTAGTTACATCTGTAAAAATTCTCAAGCACCTTTCACGCCATACAACAAACGTCGCCAATAATAGAATCTCCCTTGATTTGTTATCGCCCTCTTTACCTATCCAGTGCTGAGCAACAGTCCTTTGCATAACAATGTTCCAGTTGTGATTGAGGGGTAGAACCGCCCTATTTAAGCTATTGTAGAATTGCAGAGAGAAGGGGCATTCAGAAAATAGGTGATGTATCGTCTCACTTGCAGATTTACATAAGACACACATGCTGGGTAGGTTCCAACCTCTCTTTTGTAAATTTTCTGCAGTAGTATATATTTTGCTGAAATAAACCAACCAAGCAAAGACTTTGATTCGGGGTGGATCTTCATTTTCCAGACCCTGTGTACCGACTCCTTGAAGTGAGGAGCATCCTTCAACCTCTGGTAAGCTGATTTTACAGAGAAGATATTTGAGCTTGTTAGAGTCCAGAGTACATCATCTTCAATAGCACCGTTAGGTGCCGGCAATGTCAAGATATCCTGTATAGCAGAGAGCTGTCTACTCCCTTGAATCGATTGCTGTAAAGCACCAATATTTTGAATTAGATCCGCTATCCCCCTGCCTGATACGCCTCCTTGACTGAAATGTCACTGTCCCTTGATTCAGCGAATAGTAATGGCAGCTCGTGTTTAAGAATGCCATGCCCCCAATTGTGAAACCAAATTTGGTCCTTTCACCATTGCCTAATTCCCTCTTCATTACGGATTCACATAGGTTTATAACTCCAGCCAGATTATCTTTGAAAAATTTGCATTGCGGGATGTCACTTCTTCTCAAAAGGTTATGAGTTGCAGATAGAAGGGATTTCCAGATTCTGTCCTCCGGTTTTACCCAGAACCAATACCACTTGGCTAAGAGAGCATCATTAAAAGTTCACAAATCGATGACACCCAGTCCACCAGATTTCTTTGGTTTACAAATCATCTCCCAATTTGCTAATGGCAGCCCCTTATTGTTGTCTCCATTCCTTTTCCAAAGAAAGTTCCTCCTTTTCTTGTCAATCTCAAGTATTACCCACGTTGGAATTTTGAATACCGACATAAAATACGTCGGTACTAAAGATAGAACTGCATTAATTAATACAATTCGTCCGGCAATAGAGAGTAATTGTGCAGCCCAGCCTTGAAGTTTTTTATTGACCTTTTCTATCAATGGTAAGTAGGCACTCTTGGGAAGTCTTCTATCTCATAATGGTAGACCCAGATAGGTAAAAGGGTAAGCGCCTTGTTTACAGCCTAAAGCATGTATAAGGTCCTGAGAATTTATAAAGTGGCCTGTAGGAAGTATCAGTTCTGATTTGTCCATGTTGATTTTCAGACCTGATATGTGCTGGAACACTGTGAAAACAATCTTGAGTGTTTGGATCTGCCTTAGTTCTGGTTTTATAAAGAAGAGAGAGTCGTCTGCATACAGTAGGCATGGTCTCATGTGTATGAAAGGTAATCTCCAAGTTCCATTTTCTGTTAATTTTTCTAACCACCTTGGTAGAAAATCCAGCGCCAATATGAAAAGTAACGGGGATAAGGGATCACCCTGCCTTACACCCCTTTTTAAGTGAAACTTTTTTCCAAGTAGCCCATTTATGATTATTTGTGAGGATCCTTTTAATACACAGTTAGCAATCTAGTGTATCCATTTGTTTGGAAAGCCCAATCTCGACATCACCTTTAAAAGAAAATCCCAACTTAATGTATCAAAAGCCTTGTGTATATCAGCTTTAAACAAGGCTAGTGGTGTTTTCATTTCATTTGCTGTCTGCAGTGCCTACTGTGCATAGAGAAAACCTTCCATGATCTGCCTGCCTTTTATGAATCCAGATTGATTATCCTTGACTAGGTGCTGCATATGGGGTTGCAGCCTGTTGGCTAGAATTTTGGATATAAATTTTTGTATTCCATGTATCAAACTGATTGGTCTGAAATCTTTTGGGGATTTTGCAACATCTTTTTTTGGTATAAGAACGATGTATGAAGTGTTGAGTTTGTCTAGGTCCCATCCTTTATCAAGAACTTCTGTGATTACTTTGTGTAGATCCGGCAATAGCACGTCTTGGAATTCTTTA
>JAJGRW010001123.1:356484-390809 GCA_025461045.1 Carex parvula
GCGCATAGATCTGAATCTAAGCTATGTTTTGAAAATTTAAAAAAGGCTGGCTACCTTTGAATTATTATTTTTTTAAATGCTAATAAAAAATAGAGCAGTTTGGGTCCGATGCCCATCGAACTCAAATTTGGATCCGATGGATTTCGGGACCGTCCGATCTGCTTTAAGATCCGTGCGCACGAATGTTAAAGCAGACATGAAAGTTGCGGACACAAATCTTAAAGCAGATCGGACGATCATTGAGCCCATCGAACTCACTTTGAGTCCGATGAGCATCGGATCCAAATTGACCTCAATAAAAAACTCGGCCATAGATATAAATTAAGTTTAAAAAAAAAAAAAAAAACAAACCAACGGTTGGGCTGCTGTTTGACATGCTGAAAAACAAAGGAAAAAGTCAATTTTCCTCGCATCTTAATTTCACCGTTGCGTTTGATGATCAACTTTTCCGGAATTCATTTTTCTTGTCGACTGTACGGGTGTCCCCCACCTTCCCTTCATTTTGTTTTCTCAACTTTTCCATCCGAAAACACAAAATATTCCTTCATGTTTCTTCGTCTTCCAATTGGCACTCTTCATGTTTCCTCATTTTTCTTGTCGACTGTACTTCCAGCTGAGATTGTCTCTTACGAATTTAGTGTGCTGGAACTGAATAAATATTGGTCGTACATTCACTAACATGGTCTGCTGGGACTTAAATGTCAGTCTCTGGTACAGCCATATCAGTTCCAGTTGAACTGATCCTTGGAAGTAATGGGTTTCTCTTTGGAATGCAATAATGAGAAGTGTGCGTGGTTGGGGTCAGTTTTGTCAATAAAGTTCTATTTGTTATCCAGTTTAATTTGAAGTGAACTTTGTACGGTAAAAATATGAAACAAATTTAGTACTGAGTTATGTACCGTGCCAGCTTGTTTACAGTTCGTTACCTGGCTCCCAGCCCAGCTAATTTTCAATTTAGTCCTTAAGACCAAGAAATATGCTAAATATTTACAAGGCCCTTCCACTAGTACTAATGTCAAATGTTGTACCAATGTCAAAAACAACAATGTCAAATGTTGTACCAATGTCAAAAACAACAAGTGATGCCAATGACTACGCAGTTTATAATCCGTGCCACACGCACGGGCGAGCATAAAGTTTTAGAACACATACCTCTCCATTCAATGGAGCGAGATTCGACAATGTCAGCTCTTGTGTCACCCTTATGCATCACCTCACAAGCTATCAAACTAGATACCTCAACGGCGTACAACAAGGTGTGATCGAAAAGGAGAAAAGATCCATTGCTAGGTGTCCTCCTCGTAGTTCGAATCCGTCGAAGCTCGTCTCACAATTACAACACTTGGATTGATCAATCACAAGCTCGAATCAACACAACTTCAAACCAAATTGCTCGACTCGTCACAAAGAGAGGAGAGATGGCTCGAATCAGCTCACACAAGGCTGATCGGCCTAGAGGTAGTGTGGTGGCGAGGTGACAACTGACTGCCAAGGCTCACAGCGACGGAGGTGGATGGCGCATTGATCTGGATCCAAAGGGAATTGGGTATGGTGGATTGAATCTGGGTCGTAGACGAAGAAACTTCAAATGGGCGTAACTTTTCGTTCAAGTGTCCGATTTCAGTGGTCAACCCCAATTCGAAAAGCACGGGAGAATTAGATCTATAGATGTTTCGATGGTTACTTGGAATTGCATTTTTCAGTGCCAAGAAACAAATGAAAGAGTTTCAAAACTTGAGTTTAAGTCTCCGATTAAGTTTGTTTCTTTCTAAATTTCTATTTTGTACTATACAATATTTTTTTCTTAGAACTTGTTTATGTAAATTTATAAAGTCTCCCATCTAGGATTTTTTTTGTTGTATTTTGAAAAAAAAAATAGTTAGAATGTTGTTCATTTAACAATTTGTGTATTGTAATTGTAAATGTTGTATATAATGGTAAATGCAGTGTTTTTGGTACGTGTATGTTGTGTTTAAATCATTGTTTTTTTAATATAGTGTTTTGATATATATATTGATAAATACAATATTTTGGTATGAATTCAGATCTAGGATAACCATATTTCAAAAAAAAATATGAATCATACACAGTTCTTCTAAAATTATATATGATTCGTATTTTCATGCACAATTTTAATTTTAAAAAAAACGTGTACGAACGTTTTGAGAAAATAAATCGGAATTGTTTTCTGAGAAACATACATAATTTAGAACCTTGTACAAATTACCGACACTTTCATACATGTTGTGCATAGCCACGGTTGAAAAAATGTGTACAACCTCAATTTTTTACGGGTACAATCAAGAAATCTATAGTAGTGATTTTTTTTTAAATAAACAAATTAAATAAACAATTATCTCATTTTTTTCTAATATATCATCGATATTATTCTTAACCTTGTGCATCCTCCTCAAAATCATTCACACTTTCTGTATAGCTCAATATAACCTTTTTCATATTTGGCATTTATTTTAACGTCGTTCATAATGCCAAGAAAGACAATATCTCGGCTTGAAAATGGAAAAGAACTCTGAAGAAGTAATCACAGCAAAGAGTTGATAAACCCTCTCCTCCTCGAAACTCATGCACATAATAAAAAGTGACTGCTAATTTGTCAAAAAATTAAATAATCAAAGAATATGCAGAGATATATATATAGCGAATATATATATAATAGCTTGATGCAAATTGCTATATTCTCAACCGATGACTCAAACGTGAGGATATTCCAGTGATGGATATGGAGACAAAGGCGACAATGGTGGCAAGTTCAGCAGTTCCTCCCAGTCGAAACAATCGATACCTGTCCAGCTTGACGGTGTATACATTCTATCGACATCTAACTCTACCAACCTCTCTTTCTTTTTTTCCCTTTCCACCTCTGAATCTGCTTCATCATGTCTCTTCCTCTTTAATGGCTCGGTTTGTTGCTTGGCATGAACTTGTGCTGAATCAATGTCAAACACTGATTCAGCCCATGTACCCAATTGATAATCTTCGATTGCCAAGTTCTGACCCCAGTCATAACTATCCTGTGATTCATCAGATGATGATGTGTTCTTGGTTGTGATATTATCTGTAAATTTACCAACACAGTTGGTATTTTTTTCCAGCCAAGATCACTGCTTCACCAATACAGCCGATCTCATTTGGGAAGTTAAGTATCGCCTTGGACCCCCGCATTCGAAAAGCTGCCAGGTCATATGCCCTAGCCGCCTCAATAGCTGTGTCATATGTACCAAGCCATATCCGTGAGCCCCGTTTTTTTCGAGTCTCGGATCTCAGCCGCATACTTCCCCCATGGTCTCCGCCTTACCCCGCGGTATTTTATCTGCTCATCTTGGACTGGTTGCACCGTCCAATCGAAGCTTTTTACTTGTTGTAGAGATACAGTTAGCGATGGCTTGTTTCGCATCGGAGACGGTTGACCGCCGAATTGGAGTACGGTCACTGCTGGATCAGTTGGCTCAGATTTAAATACCATATCGAGATATGCTTCGTCGAGGAGGTGATATCTGATAAAGTCAAGTGAATTACCGTAGTCATCGTTGGAAGCCATGAACTTCACAGGTTGGAGTTTATATACTAGAGAAACAAAGTAACAAACAACACAAACAGTTTATTTGTTCTCTGTTAGTTCGTTTTGTTCTTAGAAAAATGTATTTGTTGGTTAAATAGAGGGGCAAATGTGGTGTATTTATAAGGGAAGAACATCAGAATTTAACCTTTGAAAGCTACCTGGTATGTTGACTTAGCAGACAAAGCTACCTGGTATGTTCAGCTCCACGATTCAAGCACAAGGAATTAAGTAATAATAAATGCACCCTTTTTATAGTTGTATTAAATTTTACTTATTAATCAAATATGAGTATGATCCTTATTTTTCTTAAAAAACTATTAGTGGTAGGTAATGTTAAATGCTCAAACAGTTAAGTGGTGATATTTGAGGTATTTGAAAGATTATGGATTTGGTATATATATAGCTCGAACTTGAAATATTGATTGATTTGGATCTGATGAACTTTTGTTCATTCAATAAGAAACTATTTATATTAGCTTAAATTATTTATCTTATGAACTTTTGTCCGCACAATGTTGGAGCGGTCCTCTATTTTTACAAAGAAAAATTGAAATTTTTTATTTGTTTTTTGTTAAAGAAATATTTTTATGTTGTTTAAGTTTTAGTTTGAAATGTTGTTTAAATTGATATATTTTCTTATCGTATCGTATTTTAGAAATGTCGTTCGTTTGAAATATTTTAGATATGTCATTCGTTTGAAAAAAAAAAAATTGTGTATGATGAGATAATGATATAATGAACAAAATAAATAAATAACAACAAAACAAATAAAATAAATAACTAAGCAACGAAATAAATAAGTGACAGTATCTGACAAAACATCTAACAATACTACAAATCAAAGCCTACGTACGGATCAAGACTAAATACCGTCCTCGCCTTGTTCTTCCTGAACCCTCGACCCTGCCTGGAGAGTGGCGTCTCGTCAGTCTCTGCTGAGTCTGTAGAGTCCTCCGCCTGGACATCCAAAGACTGAACCGGCTCGTCATGAACCTCCTCAATCTCGGATGTCTGCTGGACTCCAGGACCAAAAACTGTAGTCTGTCCAGACTCTGGTTGCGTGAATAAATACGCCTGTCTAGCAATGGGGTCATCATGGAGCGAAGGGTACGATGCCTGCTGTGAGGACTGTCCAGGAAACTGCGGAAAGGGCTCTGTCTGAACAAACCCTGGCTGATAGGCAGGAGGTGCCGTCTGAGTCGGACTGTAACCCGGAGAATGCAGTCCATCTCACTCTGTGCCAAAATCTGTGGAGATATTGAACCCAGCGGCTCCTCCTCCTCATCCTGTAGTAACTTATAAATTAGATAATCAAGAAATTTGAAAAAAAAAAAAATCACAGTTATATATTTTAATTACAATTATACCTCGGCATCCTGAGTAGCCTGAGATCCCATGGCCTGATGTGCGGCTCGGCGCATCAACTCGACCCCTTATATAGGTTCCCAGGGGTCCGCTCCGGCATAATGCGGCCCTGGGTTCGCTCCAGCATTGTGCGAACCCATTTCAGTGTCCACACTGGCATTGTGCGGCCTCTCTGAAATGGGTCCGCACAACACCGGTGCGGCCATGGTAAATTTCGAAATTTTCAAAAACGGTAGTTTTTGGTTTTATTTTTTTTGAGCTGTGCTATAAATAAAAATTTCGGAGTTATATGTTTAGCTTATTAATTACGGTAGGTTCTGAAGGGGTAAATATATTGACAGAGCTTATTTGACTTTATACAGCACAATAGTTTTGTGTGTTTTCATATTGATTTTTTTTTGTTGGTGTGTTGTATGAAACAAAATCAGTTTTGTTAATATTTTTACCTGTTTGAAGACTTTTTTTTTTTTTTTTGAGAATGACTGGCAGCAGCTGCTCTGTTTGAAGACTTTAATATTACAAGGAAATATTATTTATAAATAATCAATTATATACGACCTATAAAATGTAATAGGGTTGAGTATTTTTTCTCTTTTGACAAGGATGTATGGAAGATAAACGCTATTTAAACGAGGATTCAAATCTGCTGAAATCCAAGATACATGAACAGTATTTTTGGAATTCTTGAAATTTTGAATCCAGCAGTTCAACTTTTTCTGTGCACGCATCTCGAAACAGTTAGTTTTTCTGTGCACGTATCTCGAAACAGTTCAATGACTGAATTCAAAATTTCAGCATTACTGTTTATGATTTTGGATTTCAGCTGATTTGGATCCTTTAGACGAGGGTAGGGTCGAAGCTTCGTTAAATTGCAATATAGCTGATTTGACCCATCATCCAATCATATGTTTATTATTTTCGGATCTTGCAAAGTTGCAATAGTATAACTTTTTTTTTTCTGATACTTTAATTTTTCTCCCCATGTTTAGTTAGAAACTAGGAATAGTAGTATGGTCATGAAATTGGACCCCGGCCTGAACTTCATGATTGATCTTTTTTTGAAATGGTGGTATCTTAAGTTTAATTGATCTTTTTTTTTCAAATGATTGAATTTTAATTGGAACTACCTTATTTTAGTGAAATTGGGAAACAAAATCTCACAACTACTTTTTGACCCCTGAACTTCAATTACAACAATTAAATAAATATGTAATCTAGTAGCCTATAATTAAAAAAAAATCTGGCTTAACAGAAAAATGCAAACAGTAGACTAATTCAACTCCAGTAAATGATCATGTAAGTCAAATAAACAGAAAATTAATAATGCCTATAATTATTTTAAAAACATCATAGTTAGCTGGCCACTTAATTAATTCTCAAAATTGGTCTAGTGGCAAACGTAATTAACGTCCTCTGTTTGAGAAGTTGCAGATTCAAAATCCGGATGGTAATCCCTAGTGGGTATTAAAAAATAATTCGGTGGCTTAACACCTAACATTACTCAAAATAAATAAATTCAAAATTGATGACTAGTGACTGATTTTATAATAATGATATCTAACAGTTCTATTATTAGTTATTAAATTGACCGAAGGATTGATTAATTGAGCACAATATAAATATTAAAGGTACTGATTGGAAACCAAAAAAAAAAAAAAACAAATGGACCTATATAGTTTTGTTTTATATAAAAAAAAAAAGTGAGTTGTTACACCAGTTTCATTAAGGATTTGAGAGTAAGTCTGATGGGCATCGGACCTACTCTGGTTCGATGGGTTTAATCACCGTCTAATTGCTTTAAGATTCGTGCGGAATGCTTTAAACTTCGTGCGTGTCTGTTTCAATTTTCGTGCACACAAAATCTTGAATTAGATCGGACGGTCATCATGCTCGTTGAACCTAAAAGTAGGTCCGATGAGCATCGGACCAACTCCGTTCTCTTCATTAAGAAACCATAAACTGTTTTTTAGATACCAAACTACAAGGATATAAGAAAAAAAAAAACGAATAAATATAGTAGTTCAGCAGGAGATTCCAATCAAAACAAAGAAAAAAGTCAAATTTTCTGGCATCCTAAATTTCCTGTGACATTTGATGGTCAACTTTTCCGGAATTCATTTTTTTAATCTACTGTACGTGCAGGTGTCCCTACCTTTCCTTCTGTTTTGTTTTCTCAAATTTTTCACCAGAAAACAAAATATCCCTTCATGTTTCCTCATTTCTCTTATCGACTGTACATCCAGCATTCCAGGTGATATTGTCTCTTACTTCCAGCTGAGATTGTCTCATACCTCCATTTCCTACCTCCTTCGCCACCCTGCTCCAGCATGCCTCTTTCTCAACATTTAAGAATTTGACAAATTCTAATTTAGAATGTTTAAGAATTAGTTTAGTTTACTGGAACTGATGCTTGAAATAGTCTTCATTAAATAAATATTAGTCGCACATTCACTAACATGGTAATTAAGTACAATTATGCTGTTGGGATTTTAATTGTTAATCTCTGGCACGGCCATCAGCAAAAAAAACTTGAACCGATTCTTGATATAATGGAATTAAGGTCCAATGCGGTACCGGAACGTGTAGAATGAGATCTGAGTCGTCTGTTTTATTTGGCAAAAATCTCATCAAAGACCTCTATATTCCAAATGAGAACGGAGTAGGTCCGATGGGCATCGGACCTACTTTTAGGTTCATCGGACCTACTTTTAGGTTCAAAGAGCATGATGACCGTCCGATCTAATTTAAGATTTGTGCGCATGAACATTGAAACAAACACGCACGAATTTTAAAGCGTTCTGCACGAATCTTAAAGTAAATCGACGGTGATTAAACTCATCAAACTAGAGTAGGTCCAATGTCCATCGGACCTACTCTTAAGTGATTCCAAATAGGTTCCCAAGTGATTTTGACTCGGGGGGAAGTATTCTACGTGGTCTGGTACCGCAGAGGATACTCACTCGATGTAATGGGTTATCCTACGGAAAGCAATAATTAATGAGATATATGTACAGACGAAGAATTCGTACTTGGAAATGGAATGAAATGTGAATTGGTCAGTTTTGTCAATTCAGTTCAATTTGTTTTCTAGTTTAATTTAAATGGAATTTTGTACGGTAAAAGTACGAAACAAATTCAGTACTGAGTTATGTACCGTGGCAGCTTGTTTAGGATATTTTTTATTGGTATAGTAATTAATAGAAAAGAAGAGAGACAAATGGTAAGATTACAGTAATATTTATATTGGTAGTAAGATCGGTAGAATTTTTACCGATCGACTTTATCTATTTTTGTAAAAAAATATATATTTTACTAGAAAAAATTAAAAAAAAAACAAACAAATTAGTTTAGATTGGTAGAAATTCTACCGAACTTACTACCAATATAAATATTACTGTAATCTTACTATTTGTCTCTCTTCTTTTATATTAATTACTACCAATAAAAAATTTCCGCTTGTTTAGAGTTCGTTCCCTGCCTAGTAATTTCACAATTTTGTCCCTAATACAAGGAAATATGCTAAATATTTACAAGTCTCTTCCAGTAGTACAAATGTCAGAATATATAGTAGCATGAAGGTCTATAGTACCAATGTCAAAACCAACATTAACAAACATCACATAGATAATATGGCATTGGTACGATGCATTTTTAAATTCATGCCAATCGGTATTACTTCTAAACTTAAAACCGAGATCAGTCACAACTACAAGCTCGTCACATAAAGAAGAATCGTAAAAGTAGTCGGAAAATGCAAGCAAAAGGGGTGCTAGTAATAATCAATTCCGAACAGCTAATTACGAGCTTTTTCTGAGTCGATATCAGGCAAATTACGAGCTACGAGTTTTTTTTTTTTGTCAGCCATAGACTACGATACTTGTTCCTTATTGGTATTTTATATATTTTCATATTTTTTTATAAATTGAAACCACCTGTGATCATAGTTACAACATTTGTGTTTTATTCGTGAATAAAATATTTTTTTGGGGTTTCCGAACCGAACGATGAATTATTCAATTGACTGAATTTTTACCAAATTATTCGCAAATAAAATGCGAAAAAAAATTTGTTTTTTTGCTCCCTTGTGGGCAGGACGGAACTAGAAATTTTTTATAAAGGGAGCTGAAAATTAAAATGTACAATGTGATGAGTGAGATTTGAACTCAAGACCTCTCAACTATAAAATAGAGCTCAAAACCACTAGACTATAAATAAACATTTGATTATTATTGAGGGAGGCTAGACTATATAGAAAGTTCTAAGAAATAAAATTTAATTAAATTTCAATATAAATAACTAAAATTTTCAAATCAAAAGGGTGGCTTAGCCCCCTTTCCAATGCATTGAGATCTGCCCCTGCTTGTGGTACTGAATTATACACGAATATTTGACCCTGCCGAACCGAATCTGAATAATACATTTGTAACTATGCCTGTGACGATACTTACTCCACCAGTAGGCCCACTATCATAGACATGGGTTCATTTTCCAACATCTTACTCCTTCATATAAATTAATTTAATCCATGAGTTAAACTACCAAATGAGGTGTAAAATATGAGGAGTAAGGTGGAGTAAGCAATTAATTTAATCTTCATTAACTTTACTCGATAACCAAACATGACCTTAATGTGGAATTTTTTCACATCCGTGTATGATATGTCGTGTATGGTCGTGTTTTTTTTACTAGTGTTAACTAATAAATGAGTTCCAACAATTGTACACGATTTTTTTATACCAATCGTGTATAAATGCTTCACAGGACTTTTCGGGAAAAAAAATCCTACTAGTAATCATACACGGTTTTCTTTCTACCAACCATGTAGGAAAGTTCAGTAGGATTTTCCGAAAAAAAAAACCATGTTTTTAATCATACACGGTTTTATTTTATGATCTATGTTTTTTGTAAGAAACACAAAATTTTCCACGTCATCGATCCCAACTTTCATGTTGTAATGCATCTCTATCTACCTTTTGTAAGACATTTATATTATTTCTAAAACACATTTTCCATGTATATGTATATCTCTAAGTCGCATCTTCTAAAAAGACAACGCTGGGAGAAGAGTAAGATAATTAGGAAGACGATATATTAAGGCAATTAGAGACAAAAAAAACTTCAAACGGGCGTAATTTTTCGCTCGAGCGTCCGATTTTATCGGTTAACCTTAATTTGGAAATGTATAAAGTCTCAAATATAGGGGTTTTTGTTGTATTTTCAATTTTTCATTATAATTTTCTATTTTGTACTTCTCTACCATATTTTTTGTTAGACATTGTTAATGTAAATGTATATAGTCTCAAATATAGGGATTTTTGTTGTAATTTTCAATTTTTTTTAGTCAGATTGTTGTTCATGTAACAATGTGTAATGTTGTTGTAAATGTTGTCTATATTGGTAAATGTAGTGTTTTGATATGTGTTGTACTGTTGTGTTTAAATTCAAGGGGTTTTTTATATAGGGGAAATTTCATGTATACCCCTCGAAAACTTTGAAATTACGTATTTTCCCTCTAAAATTCATAATATCATATTTACCCTTCTAAATTCTCAAAACTCACAAATTTACCCAATTAACCACTAACTAAAATTAATTATGTTTAACATTCTCCAAAATATAATTAATCACGTAAGAATTTATCTCAAAAGACGTCTTGTACTAATTGCTAGTTATTGTGTTATTTAGCCTCTTCTCTTGCACTTATAACAATTGCAAGGATAGGAAAAGATGTTTCACTAGAACAACACATGGTGTATTTCGTAGACCTTGGAAATTCCAGAAACCTTATTGCTTTGTCGCAAGCACAGTTCTAGGAACTTAGCTAGAAATTTCCTCCCAAAAGCAACGTAGCAATTACATCATGTAATGAGCTCTTGTGTTTCAACTTTCGTTACAGATGTGGGGGTTCAAACCATAGAAGGAAAAATTGGTATCGGGATCGTGATCAGCACCGTCCAATCCCGACCCGGATAGGAAAAATCGGTCGGGATCGGCCGAATCAGATCGGAAAATCAGTCTTTTTTGCCGGAAGTTTGTACAAATTGAAATTCTCATATATATAAATGAGTTGTGTTTTTTTAACAACAAAGGTTGTATGGTGTAGTGGTAGTTGACTTTGGTTGCTTAGTTAGAGGGCATGAGTTCGATTCACGCAGAGAGCTTAAAAAAGTTTTGGAGTTTGTTTAATTCGCGTTTCATCCGTTTCGGTAAAATCGGTCTATTTCGGTCCGGAACGGCCGAAATTTAACTGGAATCAGACTGGAATGACCGAAATTTGACTGGAATTAGGCCGGAACGACTGAAATTTGACTAAATCTATACTTACCGTGTAACTTAGCCTGAAATCGGATCGGTACCTTCCGATCCCGATTCGGAAAGACCGATTTTTCCTTCTATGGTTCAAACAAGAATTGAATAAGTTTGAGTGGTTTACTTTCTTTCTCTATCCATTGATCCCATCTCAGAACATGCAACAAAAACAAGTAAGAGGTACAACAACCCAGTAATGGCTATCGGGTTTGGATCCAATTAATGGAAAAGAGTGGAAAAATCAAAATACCAAAAAATTCATCAATTGAAATTGTCAAGCAAGCTCTTCAAACTGATATCATTGCAAAATAAGTCTTGATTATTCATTTCTGAGTTATAGGGGTGTCAATGGTACCTTTTTAGCCATTTATCCGACTCGTATCGTATTCGATTAGGTGGGTATGGGTAAGGTTTTTTTTCGTTAGCTTATTGGGTATGAGTATGGATAAGAATTTTTTTTCGTTAACCAAATGGGTAAGGGTATGGGTAATGACTATTTCGTACCCGTTACCCTATAGGGTAATTATAAAATCTAAATATATATTCAATTCAATTTCCAACCCACCTAAATATGTATTCGTGTTTTTGAATTTCTTCCTTTATAAAAAATAATTTAGTTAGAATTGATTGCACATTCATTTTTATTTTTTATTAGAAATGCAATTACATATGTATGAAATGAATGAGTTTTTTATATTTAATTTGTAAAATATAATAAAACTAATTATTATATTAGTAATATCCGTCATTCATCCGCTACCATTTCGTTACCCAATAATATTAACGGGTAAGGGTAGAATAGAGTAAGGTCAATTTTTAACGGGTATGGGTAGGGTATGAGTAAAGTCAATTTTAATGGGTATGGGTATGAAAATGCCTCCACTCGACCCGTACCGTACCCATTGACACCCCTACTGAGTTACCAACCCAAATCGGGCAAGAACAGAACCTGAAAAGGAAAAGTAGACAAATTACCCAAGTTCTCAAATCACTACAATCTTCCCGTTTAATCCAAAAGTAATAATTCTTAGCATGTGCGCGCAACCAAGAGAAAAGATTCAAAACCCTTTTTCGGTTCCCAGAGGAGGGGTGGTAGAGGCGGCACGAGGAGAGAGAGAATCAGGGAGTGGCGCGGTAGGCCCAGGTGCGCTGCGATGAGATGAGAGTGAGAGAGAGAGATTCGCTCCATCTGTCATGGTCACTTGAGTG
The DNA here is from genome assembly GCA_025461045.1 of Carex parvula. NCBI lineage: Eukaryota > Viridiplantae > Streptophyta > Magnoliopsida > Poales > Cyperaceae > Carex > Carex parvula. Next base: position 368,948 of record JAJGRW010001123.1, read on the forward strand.
ATCCGATCCAACAGAAGGGGAGTAATTAGTTAGGTGATTAATTATATTTTAGAGAATGTTAAATATTATTAATTTCAGTGAGGGGTTAATTGGGTAAATTTGTGAGCTTTGAGAATTTAGAAGGATAAATATGATATTATGAATTTTAGAGGGAGAAATATGTAATTTTGAAGTTTTTGAGGAGTATACATGAAATTCTCCCTTTTAAATATAGTGTTTTTGGTATATTAAATGTTGTGTTTTTGGTATGAATTCTGATCTAGGTAACTGTATTTTTTTAATATAAATTATACACAGTTTTTTAATTAAAACTGTGTATGATTTGTATTTTCATACCTGGTTTTAATTTAAAAAACTGTCTATGAATGTTTTACGGAAATAAATTTGTCTTGTTTGGTAAAAAACGTACACAATTTAGAAACTTGTATAATTTGCCGACACTTTCATACACGCTGCTAGTAGACACAAATGAAAAACCGTGTACAATCAAGAAATCTGTAGTAGTTATTTTTTTTTCTAAATAAACAGGCGGGTAAATAAACAATTAGTTCATTTTTATAATATATCATGGATATTATTCTTAACCTTGTGCATCCTCCTCAAAATCATTCACATTTTCTGTTTAGCTCAATTTAACCTTTTTGATATTTTGCATTTAATTTAACGTCGTTCATAATGCCAAGAAAGACAAATATCTCGGCTTGAAAATGGAAAAGAGATCTGAGGAAGTAATCACAGCAAAGAGTTGATAAACCCTCTCCTCATGGAAACTCATGCGCATAGTAAAAAGTGACTGCTAATTTGTCATAAAATAAAATAAACAAAAAATATGCAAAGGAACTAATTTGTCCAAAAATTATACATAATCAAAGAATATGCAAACGAATCTATATATATAGCGAATATATAATAGCTAGATGCAAACTTGAGGATATTCCAGTTATGGATGTGGAGACAAAGGCGACAATGGTGGCAAATTAAGCAGTTCCTCCCAGTCGAAACAATCGATACCTGTCCAGCTTGACGGCGTATCCATTCTATCGACCTCTAACTCTACCAACCTCTCTTTCTTTTGTTCCCTTGTCACCTCTGAATCAGCTTCTTCATGTCTCTTCCTCTTTAATGGCTCGGTTTGCTGCTCAGCATTAACTTGCGCTGAATCAATGTCAAACACTGATTCAGCCCATGTACCCAACTGATCATCTTTGATTGTCAAGTTCTGACCCCAGTCAGAACTATCCTGTGATTCATCAGATGATGATGTGTTCTTGGTTGTGATATTATCAGTAGATTTATCAACACAGTTGGTATATTTTCCAGCCAAGATCACTGGTTCACTGCTACAGCCAATCTCATTCGGGAAGTTAAGTATCGCCTTTGATCCCCGCATTCGAAAAGCTGCCAGATCATATGCCTTAGCCTCCTCAATAGCTGTGTCGTATGTACCAAGCCAAATCCGTGAACCCCGTCTTTTCGAGTCTCGGATCTCAGCCGCATACTTCCCCCATGGTCTCCGTCTTACTCCGCGGTATTTTATCTGCTCATCTTGGACTGGCTGCACCGTCCAATCGAAGCTTTTTACTTGTGGTAGAGATACAGTTAGCGATGGCTGACCGCCGAATTGGAGTACAGTCACAGCTGGATCAGTTGGCTCAGATTTAAATACCATATCGAGATATGCTTCGTCGAGGAGGTGATTTCTGATAAAGTCAAGTGAATTACCATAGTCACCGTTGAAAGCCATGAATTTCACAGGTTGGAGATTACTGGAGAAACAATCAACAGAAACAGTTTTGTTCTCTGTTAGTTAGTTTTGTTCTTAGAAAAATGTATTTGTTGGTTAAATAGAGGGGGCAAATGTGGTGTATTTATAAGAGAAGAACCTCAGAAATTGACTTTTGAAAGCTACCTGGCATGTTGACTAAGCAGAGCAAAACAAAATAGATAGGATTCTTTGAGTCGACGATGCATGACAATGTTGCTCTGTTCCTTCACAAGGAGATAAATAATAATAAATGCACTCTTGTATAGAGATTTTGAATTTCCCAAAAAGTGAGGGTAAGGTCAGAAATTTGAAATATTAAGATGGTAACTAAAAAAATTTCGAATATATGTTCCGATTTCTTTATCCATGGCATTTAAAAAAGAAAAAACTAAATCCGTCACTTCAAATTGCCAATATTCACGGACCAGTAAATCGTTATTTTTTTATTTTTATGGACCCATAAAAAAACAAGAATCCGTATCTGTACCTGGCTGAGTACAATTAGTTTTCATTAACTCCCACTCAAGATTCTAAATAGCGATAATTGCGTCATCATGGAAAGGTTTCAAAAACAGCTATAGTGTTGAAAATGGCTAATAGCGCTATTGTTTTTTAGGCCCAAAAAAGCTATAGCGCATCTATTGTGCAACTATAGCTAGCTAATTAGAACCCTATTAGTAGCTTTAAATACCTACTAGTAATTTCATTGGTAAAAAGATGTATTTACAATGAGTCAAATAACCATAATTCTTAAATCTATTTTTTTATTCTTATAAAATTCCCTAAACTACTGTAAATATTCTAAGCTTTTCTTAATCACTCTAATACCATAATCTTTATCTCGCTCCACAACCGGATCCGTTTCTTCGACCGCCACCGAGCTCCGACGACGACCGGATATACTCACTGTCGCAGTCTAATCGAGATGTTGATCACCCTAATAAGATTTTTTTTTGTTGGGTTGTTTCCCACCAGTTTTATTAAGAAACCATAAACTGTTTTTTAGATACCAAACTACAAGGAGATCAGAAAAAAACGAATAATTGTAGTTTCATTAAGAAACCATAAACTGTTCAAATGGAACGGTTTATTCGGTTTTAAAACGAACCGGCAAATTTTGGTTTAATTAGATTGGTTGTTCGGTTTAAATAGTTCGGTTCGGTTTATTTTTTGAAGTTCGGTTTCAATGGTTCGGTTCGGTTTTGGGATCTTCAAATCGGTTTGAACCGAACCAACCAGTTTAATAAAAAATGAATTGGTTTATAATGGATCGGTTTATTTTGTGTGGTTTATAATGGATCGGTTTATCAAAAACCGGCTTGTGTGGTAATCAAAAATGTTATCCAAATTGGTTTGAACCGAATCAACCGGTTTTGAAATATTTATTTGTAACTTGAAATGTTTGTATTCGGTTCAACCGAACAAACCGAAGTTTAAATCGGTTTAATCGGTTCGGTTTTAGATCGGTTTGAAATTTTAATTCGGTCTGTTCGGTTGGGTTTTCAAAATTCGGTTCAAAACCGCAGTTCGGCAAAAAAAGTTCAGTTTGACCCGAACCGACCCGTTGAACACCAGGTGGTTCCATGCAAACTAATTAAATAAGGGAAAACCAAACTAACGGTTGGGCTGTTTGACATGCTGAAAAACAAAGGAAAAAATCAAATTTTCGCATCCTAATTTCCCGGTGACTTTTGAAAGTCAAATTCTCCGGAATTCATTTTTCTTGTCAACTGTACGTACTTGTGTCCTGCATGTTTCCTTGGATTTGTTTTCTCAACTTTTTCACCAGAATACAGAAAATATCCCTTCATGTTTCCTCGTCTCCAATTGTCGCTCTTCATGTTCCTCATTTTTCTTGTCGACTGTACATCCAGCATTCCAGGTGATATTGTCTCTTACTTCCAGCTGAGATTGTCTCATACATCCATTTCCTACCTCCTTCGCCGCCCTGCTCCACCATGCCTCTTTCTCAACAATATTTAAGAATTTGACAAATCCTAATTTAGGATGTTTAAGAATTTAGTTTACTGGAACTGATGCTTGAAATAGTCTTCATTAAATAAATATTAGTGGCACATTCACTAACATGGTAATTAAGTACAATTATGCTGTTGGGATTTAATTGTTAATCTCTGGCACGGCCATCAGCTTTACCAATGTGGCACCGGAACGTGTAGAATGAGATCTGAGTCGTCTGTTTTATTTTTGCACAAATCTCATCAAAGACCTCTATATTCCAAATAGGTTCCCAATTGATTTTGCCTCGGCCGGAAGTATTTTTTTGAGGAAAAATATGGGTCTAGTCCGTATTTGATTGATAATCGCGGTTATAAGAGTTTGTAGCTGTATGTCGAAAATAAACATAAGACACTCAAGACTACTTGAGCTAAAAGTAAAAGCATAAATATAAAGAAAATAAGACCGAAAAAATCTAAGAAAACACAGTAATGTTATACTAAAAGCAAAATGAAAAGCAAAATAAAATTTATTGGGTAGTTAGTAACTTGTTATTAACTAGTAACCAACCAAACAAATTAATTTATTTTCAAATGATCAATGAAAATCATTGCACATAACCAGTATAAAAGTTCTGAAATTTGATTATGTATGAGCTTCGATCCAACGTGAAGTGTTTATAAGCCTTTGATGTTTCAATATTCTGTCGACTGGATGAATAGGTAAATGAAAATAAAATTTGATCAAACTTTGCTACAATAGAATGAATGTGACGCTCTTTATTTGAACGGTTGAGATCAACCAAAGGAGGACAAATTTATGTGGGTCTTCATTAACTCACACAACTAGAGTTCATGTTGCATGTTCATTCATATAAGGTATGAGTCATAAACTCTAGTTTAGTGAGTTAATGAAGGTACATGGAAATATGTCATCCATCTGTCAATCCGAACCACTAAATTAAAGAGTATTGTATTTATTTTCTTGTAGCAAATTTTGATGAGATTTTATTTTTATTTACTTATCCATCCAGTTCATAAAATATTGATACATCGAAGGGCTATAAACACTTCACGTGCAGATCGAAGCTCAAACATAACTATTTTACAGAAATTTTATGTTGGCTATGTTCAATGTTTTTCCCAGATCATTTCAAAATAAATTTAGTATTATTTCATCGTTGATCCACCGTCGATTATCTCATGTGAAAATGAAAGGTTCACAAAATAACAACATATATTAAAGGGGCAAATAAATTAATAAAGTTTCATTTTTTTCTGTCTTTCACATAATTATTTTCAACAAGTAAATAAATTAATTTTGGATGTCCATATTTGCTTGAGTCAAAATTTTCACTTTGCTCCTAAATTTTTACTTCCTCTTTTATTTTTGTCAGTTTTGTCTGAAATTTCGTTCTGCATTTATTTAGGAGCCAAAAATTTCATCTCAACTCAGTGCCAAAAATTCCATTTCAACGGAGCGCCAAAAATCATTTCAATGTCATCGGCTCTGGTAATAAACCGATAGTGTTTACGAGAAATATTGAAATTTTAACCTAATTAAGTCTCGCTCCCTCTCTCCTCACACTACTGCCTTCTTCCTCCGCCACCCTAAGTCAGATTTCACCCCATATCCCCAATCGATCTCATTTTCCACTCCACCTCTCAAATTGCATCTCCTCATCATACAGCAGTTGTACCTCAATCGAGGTCTATGAAAGGTCATTCTATGATCAAAACAGGTTGTATCCTGGTCGGTATGGATCTGATAAGAGGGCATGGATGGGGGAGTTCGACCCTCCCGTGATCACTGGAAGTTTGTGTCGGTTGGAGACGGAGGAGATTGCAGTGGTTGCTAGTCGAGGGTAGCTCTCTTGAGAGAGTTCGCAAGTGGCTCTAAATGACCCAAGGAGGTGTAGTACACCGAGCCGTGCATTCAGGTATGTGTACTTTGTTGGTGGTTATGTCAAGGCCTGTGTAAAGCTGGATCTTGTCCGAGTTTACCACCTCACCCAAGAACTGATGTGCTATGTCGATCGAGAGGTGGGTCTTGCCTGTGCGGGTTGCACTCACCATGACCACTACCTGTTTGTCGAATTGCCTCTAAGAACTTGGGTCATGAGGTAACAGCGCGTGGTGGTACCTGCTCAAATTACATCTTTATGATTTGTATTTTCTTTGATTGTTTACTACTATTTAATGGTTTTTTAGATTTCTTTCAGGGAGAGCTTTATAACACAGTAAAACTTGGCGATTGCTTTGTTTTGTTCTTGAGAAGTACCTCACTCATCTACGTGCCCACTTTCTTTTGTTCTTGAGAAGTTGCATGGTTAAAAACACTCATGAGTTGGTAACCTTACCTAATTGAAATTAAACTAACCTTGTTACAGAATTGCTTCTAGAAAAAAAAAATTTGGTGAAAGTTCAATTGCAGTAAGGAAGACATTCTACTACTCTCAATGGGGCCCAAATACAAGGTTAGATGCTACTTATCTAATATATACTAATTTTCCACTTTGATCAGACATTTACTACTATATATGCTGGTTTGAAAATGTAGAACTTCCAAACTAATGTAGTTCTCATTGACAGTTTAATAAAGTTTTCATTATGCTAATTTTTGCTTCTTTATTCATGTAGAGTCAACGACAAACTGGAGTAGATGTTACAATCTCATTTACCTATGGACGACAGGTAACTTTAGACAAATAAATTGCACCTATGTTATGTTGTTCAAGAATAACCATGTTTATGTTAATTAACTTGTAGATATTTGATTTTTTTTTTTGATAGTCGTGCTTCAGATATTGGATTGATGAAGATAGACGACACAGAAAGAGTCGTTTCCTTCAACGAGAAGCCCAAGGGACTTGATGTAAAGGCTATGGTAATACAATGTGTTCAATGTCTTATGTAACAGATGGTGAAAATGACCAATACCATCTGTTCGTTGAGTGGAACAGATGGTGAAAAGGACCAATACCATCTGTTCGATTTAAATTGAACAGATGGTGAAGTGATCAACGCCATGTGTTTTCAACTAAATTGAACAGATGGTGAAGTGACCAACGCCATATGTTTTCAACTGATGGCATATAGACATACTTTTGCTATCGGGGTCATAGCCATCGGTTCAACAACAGATGATGAAGTGTAATTTAAACCGATAGTAAATGATTTTTTTGCAGTAGTGTCACAGGTTGGAAACCCAAATAGTTGCCTAGTGGATATTAAAACATTTGGGTGGCTTGACTCTCAACTTTACTCAAAAACAAATTCTTCAAAACTGATGACTGATTTTATAATTATGATTCTCTTACTGTGCTATTTTTTTTTTTTTTTTTTTGAAAACTTGGTAGTGACACTCTTACTGTGCTATTAGGATGATTAAATTGACTGAAGGAAATGATTAATTGAGCAAAATATAAAATGTAAAGGTACTGATTGGAAATAGAAAGAATTGGTCCTATATATATTTGTTTTTGAAGGTTCGATATATATATAGATTAGTTATCTGGACGAATAATAGTAGATTTATTAAAGATTTTGAAGATTACCCAAATCAACAAAAGGATTACTGACAATATGCAATTATATAGTTGGCAGATTTGGTTGAGTTGGTGTTGTAATTAGAAGGGTAAACGGCTATATTGTAATTAGGAAAGTTCAATAGCTAATTAGCAATAAATATACATATAGTGTAAATAGGAAAGCTTGTCAGCTAATAGAATAATTAGGAATTATTCAAGAGTTAGTTAGCCTATATATGCTCATATAAACTTTGTTGTATGAATTATTCAAGAGTAGGGTTAAAATGCATCATTGGTTTTGTGCTCCAATCATGCTCCACATTTTTATTTTCATTTTAAAAGTCCGAACAGTCGATCCGAATCGTTCACCATGATATTTGTATTAAAATGTGCTTGAAAACCAAATTTTATATTTTTTGGTATTCTTTTTACTAATTTTTAGATAGGTACAAAATTACTGTTTTCAGAAGATTCTGGATCATAAAAAAACAGTGATTTTATACCTATCTAAAAATATAGTAAAAAAATTTCAAAAAATTTGAAGTTTTGTCTCCAAGCACATTTTAATATGAAGATCATATTGAGCGGTTCGGATCAATTCTTCGAACTTTGAAAACGGAGAAAAAGACATAGAGCATGATTGGAGCACAAAACCAATGGTGTATTTTAACCCTACTCATTATTCAATACAATCAATATACAATTCAATCAATACAAAACAATTATATTTTACACTGTTTGTATATTTGTTACTAGTTAGCTATTGTACTTTCCTAATAACAATATAGCCGTTTACCCTTCTAATAATTACAGCACTAACTAAACCAAATCTGCAAACTATATAATTGCAGATTGTAAGTGATCCTTTTCTTGATTTCGGTAAATCTTCAATATCTTTAAAAAGATTTAATTTTATATATATATAAAAGTGGGTTGTTTCCCACCAGTTTCATCAAGAAACCATAAACTGTATTTTAGGTACCAAACTACAAGGAGACAGCAAAAAAAACGAATAATAGTAGTTCAGTAGGAGGTTCTATGCAAACTAATTAACAAGGGAAAAACAAACCAACGGTTGGCTTGTTTGACATGCTTAAAAAAAAAAGGAAGAGTCAAATTTTCTCGCATCCTAAATTTCCTGTGACATTTGATGGTCAACCTTTCAGGAATTGATTTTTCTTGTCGACTGCACCTGCGTCCCACACCTTTCCTTCTTTTTGTTTTCTCAAATTTTCACCAGAAAACACAAAATATTCCTTCACGTTTCGTCGTCTCCAATTGGCACTCTTCATGTTTCCTCATTTTTCTTGTCGACTGTACATCTAGCTGAGATTGTCTCTTACTTCTGCTCCAGCATGCCTCTTTCTCGACATTTAAGAATTTGACAAATGGTCTTCATTGGTTAATCTTAATCTAGTAGTTTTTGCAAATTAAATAAATATTTGTCACACATTCACTAACATGGTAATTAAGTGCAATTATGCTGTTAGGATTTAATTGTCAATCTCTAGCACGGCCATCAGTTTTACTTGAACTGATTCTTGATGTAATGGAATTTACTAATGGAATTAATTACTTCTACACAGTTTACGATTGATGTAATGCTTCTACACAGTACTCACTAGTACATACTTCATGAGCATGATGTAATGACTATTAATATCTTCTACACAGTACTCACTGGTACGCAAAAAGTATTACATTGATGGCTAATTACAAGTAGGGGCAAAATTGTCAATAGTTTGGTATTCGGTATCTGATCGGGCTTGTGTAATTGAGAGCATTTTGATCTGATCGAGATTGGTATCTACTAGTGAGTACTGGTACGCAAATACGCAAAAAGTATGACTATCTGATCGCTCTATCTGATCGGGCTTTCTACTGGTATGACAAATTAAACTGCTCTGCGTGCTCATGAAGTAATTAATGTCCCAAATTAGAAATGTCTGAATTAATATTACCAACAAAAATCAGAAATGTACAGATAAAGAAGCTAGTGCCGTAGGCAGGTGGATAATCAACCGAATAAATTAACAATTTAAAACAAATAATGATGCTTATTGAGCAAAAACGCCACTGTTTGTTTTTTTTTCCTTATTGAGCAAAAAGCAAAGCCAAATAGATGTGCAAATACTTACGAGATTTGTGCCTGCAGGGTCGGAGTCGGAGTCAGCGTCTTCCAGTGGCGGGGTCACAGCGAGGTCAGAGAGCGGGGTCGGGATCAGTTGAGGTCGATCGGGGTCTTCCAGCAGCGGGGGTCACAGAGGCAGCGGGGTTCGGGCAGCGCGATTTTTTTTTTTTTGGCTAACCTAAAACGTAGGAGGGAGGAGACAGAGAAGGAATGGCGCGGGGGTTTTTTACGGAGACCCTTCAGCGACCGGGTCAAATCGGTCGCAGAAGAGTGTTGGTGCCGGTTGCTAAAGGGGTCGTCGCTGAAAACTTTTTTTTTTAATGGAGAGGGGGTCTTCAGCGACCGGCGACTGAACCGATCGCTGAAGACCTATTTTGTTGTAGTGGATACTCGATGAAACATATTATCCTCCAGAATGCAATAATGAGACATGTATGACACGGGCGGATGCAGATGGAAGGTATGAGGGTCAATTCACCTTCATTTTAAAAAAAATTATATTTATGTATAATTTTCTGTATAATTTAGATTAAAATATAATGAATATTAAAATTAATTCTCGAATCTTTCTTTTTAGGAAAAGAGTTGATCCTCATTCACAACAAAAATTATATATGATTGATCTTATTCACGTTTAATTTTCATAGTTTGAGAATGTGGCTCTGTGCCTCTGTATGCAAATTCTTCGTACTTAGAATGTGAGGCATAGACTACAATACCAGGCTTTGTGATGGTAACAGTTTATGCCTTTGTGAGCGCAATACCAGGCTTTTGCGGCGGGAGTATTGCTAAGTCAAACAAGCGAAAAAGTCAGAGCAAGGCCATACTTCATCAACTGTTTTTATACGGCATGCTGCCGCTGAATAACTGAATGATGTATCCAAAAAAGTCAGATGGTGGAACTGAATGATGTATCCACTAAATTTTAGTTGATCATAATTGAAGAAAGTTATTAAATTTGATCTAATATTATTTAGAACTGTGTTATCCGCATTAAGACTCGCACGAACTATTTTTTATTCAGCATTATGCTGTCGGTTAGACATTTGACACTGCCCGCCTGGGGCTGCCCGTGCCCGGTCCGCCCGTGCCCGGTGCCCGGGGTACCCGTACCCGTGCCCGGGTATAGACGGGTAAACGGGTACGCGGGTACGGGCTTGAAATGGGCAGGGTGGCCTTTTTTGGTGCCAAACCCGGGTGTACCCGTACCCGTCAAACCCGTGCCCGCTGCCCGTCTGCCCGCACCCGCCACGGGTGTACCCGCACCCGCGTACCCGTGTACTGTAGCACCCGCGTACCCGTATACTGTAGCACCCGTTTATCCGTTTACCCGTGCACCCGTTTACACTTTAATTCAAAAATTTTCCCCCCACTGGCCAATATTAACAGAGCATTTTTGGCTACAGACAGCGCACTGAGTACAGCTTTTCATGTGAATATTGCGCTGAATGAAGCTAAAACTGCTCTGTTAATTTGCGCTGGATGTGAAATTGTGAATTTTGCCTAAGTTGTACAGTTTTTACAATTACTTAATCTGGACCGTTCTTTTTAACTTGGCACGAATCGCAAAGCCCAATAATACTGCCCCCTCAGTCAGCCCGAATCCCAAACCGGCTGAGATTTAATCTCAACCGTAAATAACTAATTGTTAAGGGAATCTTTTACGGTAGCCGGGTAGCGTCGAGATATGGATCCGCCAGCGCCAGGCCCCCCCACTGGCTAATGAAATTTCCGCCGTACTACTATGTGGACCCCACTGCATTAATGTCCTCTGCATTGATTCCCTTCACTTTACGAGGCAATGCCAACTATGCTAACCAAGGTACAAGGATCCTCTCCATTAGTGTAAAAGATTCCCTTCACTTTACGGTTTGGGATTAACTCTCACTGCTTTGAGATTCGGCCTAACGCAGAGAGTGAGATAATTGGTACACTGCCCCACAGTGCCCCCCACTGTTCCGAATTTTGACAGAAATCACCCAATTTCACACCCAACCAGGCCCCCACAGTTCCGAATTTCCCCATAAATTAACCCCCAAACCCACTCTCCCTCACTCACTAAATTTCTCACTCTCCCTCACTCACTAAATTTCTGATTTCTCTTCTCATACTCTCTCACTCATACTCTCTAATTCTCTATAATTTTTTTTTATTTTTCAGAAATTACTTTAATTATTAGAAAAAAAATATAGTTGGAAATTTATTTTATTCCGCAAAGGCGCGAGATACGGTTGAGCAAGATTATTTCATCCCGCAAAGGCGCAAGTTTTCATCTCGCAAAGGTTAGATTAATTTTTTTGCATTTATTAAATAAGTTAGATTTATTGTTAATTTTATGATAAATAGGTTAGATAAATTTTTAAATAGCTTAAACATGTTAGATTTTTTGTTAGTTTTATTATAAATAGGTTAGATTAATTTTTAAAGTAGCTTACATATGTTAGATTTATTGTTAGTTTTATTATAAATAGGTTAGACTAATTTTTAAAGTAGCTTAAATATGTTAGATTTATTGTTAGTAGAATTGGTTTGATTTATTTCAAAATATATTAGATTTACTTTTGAATAGGTTAGATTTATTCTTGAAATAGGTTAGATTTATTTATAAATAGCTTAGATTTATTTTCAAAATAGCTTAAATAGGTTAGATTTAATTTTTAATTCGGTTTTTATTTTTAAGTAAGTTAAATTTTATTTTAAATAGGTTTTATTTGTGCTAAATAGGTTATATTCATTTTTAAATTAGTTATATTTGTTATAAAAATGGTTTTTGAATAGGTAGTTTAGTTTAAAATTGGTTAGATTTATTTTTAATTTATGTGAGATTTAGTTTTGAAATATGTGAGATTTTATTTGTAAGTAAGTTAGATTTAAATAAGTTCTATTTATTTTTAGAATAGGTTAGATTTATTTTAAAATATGTTAGCTTTATTTTTGAATAGGTTAGATTAATTTTTGAAATATGTTTAGGTTTATCTATAAATATGTTAGATTTTTTTAGTATGTTAGATTTTTCAAATAGGTTATTTTTTAATATGTTGGATTTATAAATATGTTGGATCTATAAATATGTTGGATCTATAAATATGTTGGATTTTTTTTTAATATGTTATATTTTATTTTTTAAATTTTGAATATGTTATTTGGTCATTTGAATATGTTAGCTTTATTTTAATATAGGTTAGATTTTATTTTTTAATTTCGGATTAATTTTTAAATATGTTAGATAAATAAGTTAGATTTTAATATGTTAGATTTATATTTTTTGAATCTATAAATATGTTAGATTTTTGAATATGTTAGATTTATATTTTAATATGTTAGATCTATAAATTAGACTTAGAGTTATTTTTTTAATTTAGATTTACATTTATATTCAATTTAGATTTAATTTAATTTAAATTTATATTTATATTTTGAATAAGTTAGAACAAATTGTATTTATTTTGAATTAGACTTAGAATTTTAAAATTTGAATTGGATTATTATGAATTAGACTTAGAAATTTGAATTTAGATTTATTTTTTTATATTGGTTTTTTTTTTTGAAATTCGGCTGAGGCATATATATATATATATATATATTTTTTTTTTTTTTTTTTGGTTCGGATCACAGAGGGCAGAGGTTTTCCTTTGTTTTTTTTTTTTTCTTTTTTTGATTCGGATCACAGAGGGCAGAGGGCAGAGGGCAGAGTTTTCCTTTTTTTTTTTTTTTTTTTTTGGTTCGGATCACAGAGGGCAGAGGTTTTCCTTTTTTTTTTTTTTCTTTTTTTGGTTCGGATCACAGAGGGCAGAGGGCAGAGGGCAGAGTTTTCCTTTTTTTTTTTTTTTCTTTTTTTGGTTCGGATCACAGCGGGCAGAGGGCAGAGTTTATCCTTTGTTTTGTTTTTTTTCTTTTCTTTTCTTTAATATAATTTAGATTTACATTTACATTTATATTTAATTTAGATATAATTTAGATTTACATTTACATTTATATTCAATTTAGATATAATTTAGATTTACATTTACATTTATATTCAATTTAGATATAATTTAGATTTACATTTACATTTATATTCAATTTAGATTTAATTTACATTTACATTTATATTCAATTTAGATTTACATTTACATTTACAATTTACATTTACATTTATATTCAATTTAGATATAATTTAGATTTACATTTACATTTATATTCAATTTAGATTTAATTTACATTTACATTTATATTCAATTTAGATTTACATTTACATTTACATTTATATTCAATTTAGATTTACATTTACATTTACATTTATATTCAATTTAGATATAATTTAGATTTACATTTACATTTATATTCAATTTAGATATAATTTAGATTTACATTTACATTTATATTCAATTTAGATTTAATTTACATTTACATTTACATTTATATTCAATTTAGATTTAATTTAATTTAGATTTAGATTTACTTTTTTGAATATGTGAAGTAATTTATATTTATTTATATTGAATAGGTTTAAAAGATGACATCTCCTAGTCACAATGAGGATTTACCTTTGGACCAAAGATTGTCAATCGAAATTTTTGGCCCAAATCCACCTATGCAACCACCATCTAATTATCCCCAAAATTATCCCCAAAATTATCCACAAAATTATCCACCTAATTATCCACCTAATTATCAAAGAAGGGATCAAACGCTAGATTTAAATTATCAACAACCCCCCCAAATGTATGCACCGTATTATACTTCAAACGATCCAAACATTTATATTCCACAAGAAACACATGCATATGGAGGCACTTCTTCTGTAGCATCGAGCCAAGTCACCCTCCCTATGGAAGGTACTCCGTCGAGAAGTGTCACTGGAATTGAAGAAGAACCAATCCTTCCTCCGACAAGTGTCCCCCCAGAAGGACAAGTGGTAAAGAAGACTAAAAGAGTTCCTGAATACAATCAGCCGTGGGCCAAATGGTACAAGATTTCCACAGATGAGAACGGCAACATGACCACCCTCGAATGTAAGGTACAAAATTGCAAGAAACCGTTTTTTACCTATAAACAAAGTAGTGGTATGACCAGCTTTAAAAGACATGTCGAAATGCACCAAAGGAAGGGTGAGGTTATATCTGAAAATGCTGGACCGAGACAAATCCAAACCCTTATAAACGCGGATGGTACTAGAACCAACCCAAAATACGATGAATCAAAAATGCTTAGTGAATTGGCACGGTACATTACCCACAAAGAACAACCAATAAGCATGGGTGGTTGTATGAGTTTTGCCCGGTTAGTCATTAAGGGGTGTGCTCAACCAATGTACAAGAGGATCCATCATAGAAAGATGGTTGGTGAAATCAAAAACCAGTTTACCAAAATAAAAGATGAGCTCCGAGCTATATTTGCATACCAACAAAATAAGGTCTCAATTACCTCCGATATATGGACTGCCGGTAAACATGGCCTTGGGTACTCGTGTGTTACCGGCCATTGGATCGATGATCAGTGGGTATTACAAAAAAGGATATTAAGTTTTCGTGTGTTAGATTCCCCGCACTCAGCACATGTAATTTTCAAATCCATTATTGAGGTGTTAGAAGAGTATAACCTTAAGAGAGATAGGGATAACAAGGTTTTCTCTATTTCATTCGATAATGCTAGTAACAATGTAGCTTCCATTGAGATTTTTAAACGGTCACTAAACCCGATTATGAATGGGGCAATGTTTCACCAAAAGTGTGCTTGCCACATACTTAACCTCGTCGTGAAGGCGGGCCTTAAAACAGAAGCAGTAAAAGATTTGATCATTAAATTAAAGGATTGTCTGTCCCACATTGTTTCAAACCAAGAAAGAAAACAACGGTTTGGTTTGATGTGTGTCAACTATGGATTGAGCAAGTTGAAAGTTCCTTGGGATATAGATACCCGTTGGAACTCTACCTATAGGTTTCTGAAACCGGTGCCTTCCTTACAAAGCCGTCATAGGAGAGTTTTTGAGAGGCTCCACCCCCGAGGGAATGGCATTGGAGCCCAGCCTCGAAGAATGGGAGCAACTACAAACCCTGAGTAATTTCTTACGAACCTTTTTTAATGCAACCGTCCAATTATCCTGCTCGTACTCACCGACGGCATTTGAGTTGATCAGACATCTCTATAGCATCTCCAAGGTGTACCGTGAATTGGAAGAAGCTGAAAGCAAGTACACCACTCTCACACCGATCGTAGATGCCATGAAAGAAAAATTTCTAAAATATTGGGACGATGTACCCCTCCTGGCCATTATCGCAAGCTGCCTCAACCCGGCATACAAGAAGTTTTACACAATCAAAATAGTTACAGCGTACAAAGATAATCTACATTTAGACAACACCGGGGTGGAGGCATTCGTGACTTCGAAGTTCGATGAGATGTTTAGCATATACCACTCAAGAATGGGTGACAACCAAAACCCGTCTTCGTCTCGTGCCGGTCCTAGGTAACAATTTAAATATCTACATTATTTTAATCTTTATTATTTATAATATCTACACTTCTACTAATTTTTTTATTTTTTTTAATAGTTCCACTTCCAGGAGCACTAGCAGCGGTGGATTGTTAGCAGATTTCCAATCGGAGATCCAACCGCACACATCCACAAATGAGTTACTGAGCTATTTTGCGGGAGTAAACGAAAGAGAAGATGGACTTGACATCATGACGTGGTGGAAGAGGAATCAAAGAAACTATCCAACACTGGCGATGATGGCCCGCGACGTATTTGCCGTACCCGTGTCAACCGTCCCTTCCGAAAGTTGTTTTAGTTCGGCGAACAGGATCCTCTCCGACAAACGCAGTAAGTTGGGTGCACATGTTTTTGAGAGACTTGTGTGCTTGAAAGATTGGATTGATGCTGATGAGCGCAACCAACATCGAGATCATCAAGAATCATCATCCGGAGTCGACACTGAAGAAAGCGGTACCGATACGCGGCACGCGGCTAATTCGGATTCAGACGGTGCGGAAGAGAGCGAACAATGGTATATGAATCCAAACTACTAGATAGGTAGTGTCGGTATACATTTCTAACCTCTTTTAATATCTATGGTTATTTTTTAAATTATAATTTCTAAACGTTTCAATTAGTTCTTAAATTATTCATTTTAAAGAAAAATTACTAACAAAAAAAAAGTTAGAACTCCGCCTATGTTATTTTACATAGCCGGTCCCAAGCCCGGAATAAAGGAGGAGGGTAACTTTTATTTTTGAATTTAGATTTAATTTAGATTTAGATTTAATTTAGATTTAAATTTTGATTTAGATTTTTTTTTTCTTTTGAAATTCGGCAGAGGCAAATTTTTTTTTTTTTTTTTTTTTTTAGTTCGGCAGAATCCAGATTCCAGAGTCATATTTTGAGTTTTTTTTTTCTTTTATTTAATTTAGTTTAGATTTAAATTAGATTTCGATTCAATTTAAATTTTAATTTAGATTTACATTTATATTAAATTTAGATTTAATTTTATTTGCATCTAAATTTAGATTTGAATTTTTATTTAATTTAATTTAGATTTATATTATCAATTTAAATTGAACGTTTACAAAATATATTATCAATTTAAAATGTTTATTGTTTTAAATTAATTGATTTAAGATATTTTTTATTTATATTTTATTTAACCTATTAATTTATATTTGAATTTATATTTAGATTGTTTTTTTTCTTTTGAAATTCGGTAGAAGTTTTTTTTTTTTCCTTTTATTTAATTTAATTTAGATTTAAATTAGATTTGGATTCAATTTTAATTTTAATTTAGATTTACATTTTTATTCAATTTAGATTTAATTTAATTTGCATCTAAATTTAGATTTGAATTTTTATTTAATTTAGATTTATATTATCAATTTAAATTGAACGTTTACAAAATATATTATCAATTTAAAATGTAAACTACAAATTTCGGGATATAAATAAATTATGAAACTATATAATTAGAATGAGAGTTTGAAAATAAAATAAAATTACTCGTGTAAAGAAATAATATTTCGTACGACATGTAATAAACACGTAAGACACGGTAAACACGTAATAATATTCGTACGACACGGTAAAAAAAATCAGAAAACAAATCAGAAAACAGCAAAAAGAACGGTTTCCTTTGAGATTCGTGCCAATTTAAAAAGAACGGTGCAGATCAAGTAATTGTACAAGATTCCCTTCACTTTCGAGTTTCGACGTGTACGGTGCCTATTGGGTGTAGCGCAGGGGCACCCGCGTTACCGCGTACCGTGTCCTTTGAGATTCGTGCCAATTTAAAAAGAACGGTGCAGATTCCCTTCACTTTACGAGTAGCACAGGTGTAGCACAGGTGTAGCGCAGGTGTAGCACAGGTGTATCCTCTGCATTAACTGTTGAAGATTCCCTTCACTTTACGAGGCAGCGGGCACGGGATCCTCTCCAATAGGTGTAGCACGGGATCCCTTCACTTTACCTGATCGGCTGATCCTCTCCAATATGTGTAAAAGATTCCCTTCACTTTACGGTTTGGGATTAACTCTCACCGCTTTGAGATTCGGTCTAACGCAGGGAGCAGTATTATTTGGCTTTGAGATTCGTTCCAAGTTAAAAATAACGGTCCAGATTAACAGCAAAAAAAAAATAAAAAAAAAATACTTGTGCCCGTCCTGCCCGTGCCCGCTGTACCCGTGCCCGTTGTACCCGTCTACCCGCAACGGGCACGGGTTTGAGACGGGCAGGGCGGAGTTTTTAAAAAAAAAACCCGCCTACCCGTGCCCGTTGTACCCGCCTACCCCCCTACCCGCCTACCCGCCTACCCGCTGCCCGCCTCGGGCACTACCCTGCCCTGCCCGAGGTACCCCTTAGCAGACCACTACTGTCGGTGAATAAAAAATGTGTACATAAAATCAGATGGAATATATTTGGGTAAAGATATTGAAAGAGCTGATTTAACTTTATGCAGTAGAGACAAAATAAAATATATATGACTTATGTGTTGTATGAAATTAAACTGGCTCTGTCAATATTTTTATATAATATATTTGATTTGTACCTTGCTAACTAGCTAGAGCAATCACGTAATTTTAATTGAACATGATTGAAGAATGTAACATCTATTTGTTAATATTTGACAGACCAAATTAAAATAAATGAATAGTAATCAAATTTCATAGATTGAAACTCAATAAATGCTTTAGTTAGGAAGTAGAAACTATGCTTTGGACTCGGTGCTTGAGGCAGGAAATATAAATTAATGGAAGCTGCTAATAGCATCCGGACATCAATTCTCGAATTATTTTCGGATTCAACTGAAAAGCGTAAGTAAACTTTTTCAAGAGATTATGTAAACTTCAATACTAATTCTGTAAACCAATTCAATGTATTCTGCAAACATAACAATTTTTCATTACCGTGTGATCCTCAATAGTTTAATCTCCAATTTAACAGCTTTAACTGCTTTGACCGGGACCATATTTTTCCATTTTTTTTTTTCAAATCTGTATCTAGATGCTATTTCTATTTATTATTTTAAATTATGTATACCTTATCACAAAACTCTGTAGACAGTTCCATTGAATACTGTAAATAGGTAAAAAAATTTCAAATTTTTTATTTTCAAAATTTGCTTTTAGTTTTCAATTTTTTTTAATTCTACATCTAGATGTTTCTTTCAATTTTTTGAATTTTGTAAATCTTATCACATAACTCTGTAAACTTAATGTTTGTTATGTTTACATGATTCAAAGAAACAATTTACATGATTAAAAAAACAGTTTACAGGGTTTAAAGTGGTCCCAGGTTATTTTTAATTTTGAAAAATTCGACGGCTGAATTCGAATTGCAGGGATTTCATGATTACTGTTACCGGTCTTGAATTTCAGCAGATGCGCTTCTGCTTACCCACATCCGCCCCCCTTAATACATTAGGAAGTACCTTCTTTCTTTAGAAAAAGGAGCCCCTCCAATTCATTCATTGTTGAATGAATGATCCAGATAGGTCTGGAGCAGGGGTGGAACATAGTGGTGGGGAAAGGGTGCTAAGCACCCATTATAATTTGAAAATTTGTATATGTATTAATATCTTTTAGCCTCTATAATAAAATAAAATTACACTATATTTAATTCTTCAGTTCTCCAATCTCTATTTTCTAGTTCCGCTCCCGATCGATTTGGAGAAGGTCACGTCGGAAAAGTCTATCAAAAGATATGTTGAACTCAAACAGGTTTGTATAGTAGCGAAGAGGTTTGTGGTGGTGATAGTTGCATTGGTTTGAGGGAACCGCTTTTGTTTTTTGTTTTGTTTTGAGAATCTGAGAGAGGCTATGGGAACCGCTATTGTTAAAGACAGTTGAAAGCGGATGGGAACCGATCCGAAGAATTTCCAGAAAAAATTAGACTTGAGAGATATTACATTTTTTCTAAATTAAAAAATCTTTACAAGAAAGAGAGTGGATGATAGGGTGGACCCAAGTTCATTAAATGCTCTAGTTAGGAGGTGGAGATTTTGCAAATCAAAATCATGAGAGACTACAAACTCATCACAGTACTAAAATAATATAATATGAGGGTGAATTATTTCAATCCCTAATTATACGGTTGCTAGTATTGGAATACATCTCATATTTTGTGTAGTCAAACTTGGGTACTCTTTTAGAAAATGGCTCAAGTACAAATCATGTAACAATTATTGCCTGATTCCGGGGTCACAACTATAAAAAAACAAAAGAAAACAGGGTTCAGTTAATCTCCATTCTTTCCACGTAGATCCATTAATGCATAGCTGGTAAAAGTTCTGGGTATTAATCTAAATTGGCTAAGATATATTGATGAAATGAAGCACAATATAAAAGAAACTCCAAAGCATATTTCTCGTGAAACATGATTTTCTGCAAAAGCAAAGGAAATATTGTTTACATAAAAAATAATTTTAAATAACTAAGAAAGCTCTCCTGTCAGGATAAGAATGCAACTGAAACTTTACTGATGTTATCGATATATGTATGCCCATGCCTTTGTCCTTTCTCAAGATAAAGACATACATTCAATTCTTCATTGAAAATTCTGCCTTACATATAATTTTTAGAAATTAATTTGATATATAGTTTGCACATGATATCTTAGTTCCTTTCTTTCTGAACAAAATCAATAGATTAACTTTAATGAGCAGAGAACTGGTCTTTAATAGTAACAAAAGATAATATTCTTCATCTGAGAAATAGTAAGTTTGAAATCCGGCTAAATGATTTCTGGTAGATATTAAAAAAATACAAGGTGTAAAACACTTTGATGAGAATTCTTTGTTTGTTCTGTCAACTAATTAGCAAAAGTTTAATTCTTTCTAAATTGAAATTCGTTGCAGTAAACTTAACAAAGCTTCGAGTAGCCCATATATAGTAACAAACTAATAGAAGTTCTGCCAAACCCTTTACATAGCTAGTTTCTCATAGTAACCAAACTATAATTTGCTCTAGAGCACTTTCTAATAAAAGAACAAAATAGATAAAGCAACAATTTACAGAGAAGCTCCAAGAACTCATTGGTTATACTATCGCTTTTATCTTAATTGACAATAAGCCCCAGAGGTGAATGTGAAGAAATAGGCGACAGCAATTGCATATTTAGAAATCCTTCCCAATCCCAGCCGTCGATCATCGGCAGATCAATCGCTGAATCCGCATCTGTCTCAATCAACCTCTCCTTCTTTACATCTGTTGCCGGTTCTTCATCAATCTCTCTCCCCCTCTTCTTACTACAAAGCATGTTCTCTTCTGTAAATTCACCACAGTTCGATGCACTGGATGGGGCAAACATTGAAGTTTCAATGAAACCCGCAGAGTCTGAACTGTCGGTTTTGACCTCATCGACATGGCAAACATTTTCCCGTGCCAAATTTTCGATAATACCACTACTACCTATCTCATTAGGAAAATTCAAAATTGCTTTGCGTCCACGCATGCGAAAAGCAGCATGGTCATATGCCTTAGCTGCCTCAATTGCTGTGTCATATGTCCCGAGCCAAACACGGGACCCACGCTTCTTCGGGTCACGTATCTCAGATGCGTATTTCCCCCACGGTCTCTTCCTGACACCACGGTACTTCTTCATGTCAGTCGGGCTCGGACTCTGTGCAGGGGTATGCACTGATAGTGAACACCCCTCGAATTTCTTTACAGGTGCAAGCGGTGCAACAGTAGAGCGGCCGAATTCTATTATGTTCACAGCCGGTTCAATCGGGTCGGGTTTGACGTATACTTTTGGGAGGTTCATGGAGGATTCTCCAAGGAGATGTTCTCGGATTAATGCAAGTGGGTTGTCATGGTTGCTTGTGAAAGCCATTAGTGAGGTCTTAAACTCTTAATTGTTGCTTTTTTGGGTGTAGAGTTGAATTGGTTTTCAACTTTTGATGAATTGAAATAGAGCTTCTTTGTGCTGTATTTATAGGGATAGAATGAGTGAGGCTATTTCTAACAGAGGTGAAGTTGGCTAAAGACTTTTGCGTCACGGCCCTTTATGTTT